>CM039616.1:34205818-34310268 GCA_022457205.1 Saccharum spontaneum | reverse complement strand
AAATAAAATCATCGAGCTCCAAAAGACTGATCCGGGTATATTTCACATAAAACGGAAGATGAAAGAGGAAGAAACTAAGCATTTCAGGTTAGATGACGAAGGTGTGCTGTGGTTCAAGGATAGATTAGTGGTACCAAAGGATCGAGAGCTTAGAGATCAGATCCTGTCCGAGGCACATTCTTCCAAGTTGTCCATCCATCCTGGTAGTAATAAGATGTATTATGATTTGAAACCACTTTATTGGTGGACCAAGATGCGGAAAGAGATAGCTGCATATGTTGCTAGATGTGACACCTGTTGCAGAGTGAAAGCTGTGCATATGAAAGCTGGGTTGCTTCAGCCACTTTCCATTCCAGGCTGGAAATGGGAAGAAATAAGTATGGATTTCATTGTCGGACTTCCTCCCACAGTCAAAAATCATAACTCTATCTGGGTAATTGTTGACCGTTTGACCAAATCCGCTCATTTCATCCCCGTGAGAGTGGACTATCGTCCTACTGACTATGCTGAGTTGTACTTCAATCAGATAGTCCGGCTTCATGGGATACCTCGTACTATCGTTTTCTGATCGGGGGTCCCCAGTTCACTGCTCGCTTTTGGGAGCATTTGCATCACCTTCTGGGAACCAAGTTAGTGAGAAGCTCTGCTTATCACCCCCAGACATCTGGTCAGACGGAACGAGTTAACCAAATCTTGGAAGATCTGTTGCGGGCATGCGTCATTTCATCCAAGGGTTCTTGGGAAAAATGGCTACCTTTAGCTGAATTCTCGTACAATAACAGTTATCAAGAGAGTATTAAGATGGCCCCATTCGAAGCTTTGTACGGTCGAAAGTGCCGAACTCCACTAAACTGGGTAGAAGCTGGGGAAAGAAGGTATTATGGCATCGATTTTGTCCAGGAAGCCGAGGAACAAGTCCATACTATCCAGAAACACATGGCTGCAGCCCAAGCTAGACAGAAAAGCTATGCTGATCGTCGCAGAAAACCACTCGAATTTGAAGTTGGAGACTTCGTTTATTTGAAAGTTTCTCCAATGAAGAGTGTCCAATGTTTTGGCGTTAAGCGAAAGCTTGCACCAAGATACGTGGGTCCTTTCCAGATCATAGGCAAGAGTGGAGCTGTTGCGTACAAAATCCAGTTGCCTCCTGAGATGAGCGCCATATTCAACGTTTTCCATGTGTCTCAGCTTAAGAAGTGTCTTCGAGTTCCTGAGGAACAAGTTCCGTTAGGTGATATCAGGTTGGAATCCGACTTGACCTATGAAGAAAAACCAGTCCGAGTGATCGATACTCAGGAACGAGTAACTAGAAGTAAAGTGGTTAAGTGGTACAAAGTGATGTGGAGTAATCAGGGTAGTGAGAGTGATGCTACGTGGGAACGGGAAGATTATTTGCGGGATGGTTATAAAGAATTCTATGAAAAATGGTACGCTTTCCAAATCTCGGGACGAGATTTTTATAAGGGGGGAGGGCTGTAACACCTCAAGTGTTTAGTCCTTAATTGCATTGCATTTGCATAAGCATGACATGCATAATCCATGTTTAGTATTTCATGTAATGCAATTCATGTGTTTGTTTAGGGTTTGTTTGATTGATTTCACAAAGTATTTGATAGTTGGTGTAACAAAAAGGTAAAGTCATCAATCATGACCTACAACACCTTAGCTATACTTAGAGTAACATTTGGATCAAGGTTCATGTTGACCAAAATTACAAAATTGCCCTCCATGACAAGTTTGACCCCCATTTGACCATAGAAGGTTCTAGTTTGACCAATTAGAAAGTCTAATTTAGAGACTTTGCATGGAAGAGCACCCTTAAGCAAAGTTGTAAAGAAATTCATGAGGAACAAAAGTCTCAATATGACCATCTCATGAAAATGACCACAACATGCTCAAAAGTGGCCCACAAGTCAGCTAGTGGTGTAATTCCAGGACTTAGAATTTTTCTAAGTCTGGAATTGGACTTTACAGTTTCACTGATGCCTACTTTAGAAGCTTGTAGTTTGCAAATCAAGCCAAATCAGCCTTCACTCCTATTGACAAACTTGTAGATCACATGTAGCCCTACAACTTTGTCAATATTACCCAAGCCTGGTTCTCAATGGTTCAAGAGATATCGTGCCATGAACATGAGCTGTCAGTCGGTATCATTAACTGAACCCGGTTTCAGTATTCACCGAGCACTACTTTGAGACCATATAGTTTCCATTATAGACCGAATCAGCTCGAGCTCCAGTGGACAATTTTGTAGACGATATGTACCTCTACAACTTTACTAATTACGGATTGTACTAAATCGGCCTGGATTGGGAGTTATAGGTCGCCAAAGTCACGCTGTCAGGCTTGGCTTGACTGAAACCGCGATTCAAAATTTCAGTGAACTGAACGTGGCGCCTCGGCAGAAGAACGCCGCCGCGTGTCCTCCACGCGCCGCGCGCGACCTGGCGCTGTGGCCAGCTGCCGAGCGCATGAAGAGCGCCTCTGCTGTCGCTCCAACCTCCCCCATTCATTTCCTCCTCCTCCTTCCTTCTCGTTTGAAAAAGGGAAAGAACCGAGCCGCCATTCCCCTTCTTCTCCGACGAGCCCGAGCGCGAGCTACGCCACACCACCGGCCGATTGAGCTTGCCAATTCCTCCGCCACGACACCCTCCATCCCCTGGACCTACCGAAACCCACGACTGGACCCTAGGTGAGCCGCATTCCCTTCTTCTCCGCCTCCGAGGGGTCGCCGGAGCCCGCCATGGGACCTCACCGTGGTCGGGGTGCCTCGGGTCCTTCTCCATTCCCCCTTACCAGCAAAACGGAACCCCCATGCCTCGGTGAAGCTCGTACCGAGCCCAAACCGCACTATCCTTCTTCACCGGCGACGGTGCGCCGCCACCGGAGGTCACCGGCCGCCGCGCACGGTGGCAGGCCCTCTCCTCCCCATCCCCATCCGTCCTACGGGTGCCAATCGGTGCGCCGGGTGACGGAGATCACGAGACCGTGCTCGGTTGGCCGCGCGAGCCCTTCTCCGGCGAGCTCGAGCTCACCGGAGCTCGCCGGGTGCCGGCTCCCCTGCCTACGGTCGCTGACCGCGGGGGTCCACCCGTCAGCGTCGCGCGCGGGCGGGAGAGCCGAGCGGGCCGAGCGCGCGCGGTGTGGGAGTTGTGGGCCGGATTTCGTTTCCGGGCCGGCCCAGTTGTCCGAAGTGAAAATGAAATTTTATTATTTTGATACTAATTTTTGTGCTAGTTGGGAAAATAGGAATCTAGGGTTTTAGTGATCCAAAAATCATGAAATAAATTTTGTTAGAATCTACTGGATGTGTAGTATTTTAGAAAAATATAGATCTGGCCTGAGATGTTTAAATTCTATAAGAATTTATTAGATCCTTTAAATGTGTTTTGGAATGCATACAAATTTGTTTAATTTATAGCTTGAGCTGTAGAGTTCCATAAATTATGAAATTTGGTGGGTAGGTTACTCTATGCTAGTCCTAGCTATGGTAAAAATTTGGGCATCAGTACATAAGTAATTTTCAAGTTATAAGGCTATCATCTTATTCTAGGAAATAATTGAAGTAATTTTTATAATTTTTCTACATGTGCAATGTTATTGTAAATTTTTGGAGAATGTCTTGGTACCCTAGAGTGTCTAAGAAAAATATGAAATCTGTTGTTTGATACTTTTCAATGTGATTTATGATTTATGCAAAAATCAGCCTTTTGGGCTTGTGAATTTTGTATAGGGAGTTTCTGTGAATAAAACTTGTTCAAATTTTTACTGTGGTCTATTTGGAGGTCAGAGAGTCCCCTGTAATTTTTGTAGAATTTTAGGAGCAGTTTACATATATGTTTGAAATTCTACCTAAATAATTAAGTAAATTAAGAAATGGGGTTAAATAAATATTCTAGTTGGTTCCACCTTACTTTCTGGTGTTTTTATACCTAATGTGAATTGTTAGTAACATTAGTTTGGTTTTAGGAGACTTTGGTCATATCAACAAATATTTAATCTTTGTAATTTTAGGTTTTCTGGACAGCTGGAAGTATTTCTAAGTTTGACCTTTGATAAAATTTGTTGTTGGGAAACTTGTAAATACCAAAGTCACAGTAAACTTGATGAACTAGCTTGTGTCAAAATTTGGGAACATTTGGCTTAATAGTTTGAGAGTTACTGTTGTTTTAAGTGGCAGTTCAGAATCTGCTACTCTCTGTTTTGAGAGGACAGATTCTGGAACTTGTGAAGTTTGACGTGGAAAACTTATGAGTTTGGGGTTGAGGTCTGAAAATGAATTGTAGAGTATTTCTTAGGCTTTCCAGATTGTCCTAGATCATATCCTTTGGAATTATAAATCTCCAGTTGTGATAAAAACAAGTAGCTGCTGTCCAGTATGCTCTATTGTGATGCCTTGTTGATTTATATGGTGTGATATCCTAAGACAAGTTACTTTTGTAATTGTTAGGTGTTAGGGCTTTAACTGAAGATGAGCAACTTTATCTTAGGTTAAGTAGATTAGGTGAGTACTTCTCTACCGGAGAGGAAATTTGCACCTACTCTTTTGAAGTGATTTGAATAGAGCGCTAAATTGTTGTAATGCATTTCATTCCGAGCATATTGCATCTTTCATTATGCATTCATGAGATTTATTATGCACTCATGCAATAGGTGTACCGGAGGGGGTAACGCTCCTCGAGTTCGAGCAGACGATCCCAGAGGAAGTACTGAGTCGACCGGAGGAGCAGACAGAGCCCATCGGCGAAGGAGACGCCGTTGAAGACCTCCCGGAGTGCCCAGATCACCGGCCTTCCATCTTCCTTAAAGGCAAGCCCCGGTGCATGCTGAACCCATCACTTTATAAAGATATCTTGAGTACTTTTAATTGTTTACTGCATTATGTAGTAGGAGTTGTATGAAAACAACTGTTGCATTATACCTGTCCTTGTCCAGATACTATGCCCTAATCCTATATTAGGTGTAGGCATGTGTCAATGCTTAGCCCTGCTTAGTACGGTAGAAGTCGGGTGATTTCCGGTCATCCGCGAGAGATAGGACTGGGTCGCGAGTGGCTTATGGCTATCGTGATGGAACCATGCTTTAAAATGGAATTGAGACCGGGCGGGAGTTCGATGGTACATCCGCAGGACACTTCACGTCTTGGGTGTGGAGCCATGCCCGTCTGAGTCGTTTAAGGACCGATTCGCTGTACGTCCTTGAGTCATGTTGAACGCAGTCTAACACTTAGTTGGCCGGATAAGTCGTTCCGACCGCGAAGTCGAGTAGTATGGTTCAGGCCGGGAATCGAATGGTAGGTTGCTTCTTGGAGGAGAGAAAGGATGTGCATGGGGACATTGGCGTGAGACCAAGGGGGGGGGTTAGAGTCCCTAGCACCTGGCAGAGTGTCGCCCTTGGGGTCGCGACATCATTCGGACCCGCGATTCCTGAACTGTACGAAAGATAACCTGAGCAGCCCTCGCCAGGCGCGTCTCGGTGAGTGTTAGAAATACCCCTCCAGCTGGATAGGAATTCGATTCGAATCGCCGTCGCTCCCGGTTAGTGAGCACTTGACTTGAGCAGCGGCAACGTAGATCTCATTAATTAAACAGATGGTTAAGTGAATGATACAATGTTGCCACAATTTATACCTGCTATGGAATAATATGAATAATTGTTTGATGATAATCAAGTGCATGTTTAGTACAGGTGCTAAGATAGATGACAGGTAAATGCTAAAAATAACTGCTAGTACAGGTTATAAGAGTTTCAGCTACTTATGCCTTTATGCAAAATGTGGTGTCAGCTAGCCTCTTGTGTAAGCCTTGCATAATCCTTGGTGTCTCCTTTATTTCTGGTTTTTGACGGGTAAGTCTAGCTGAGTACATTCCAGTACTCAGGGTTTATTCCCTCCTGTTGCAGATGACATGCTTTACCAGGGCTTCTGCAAGACTTGTCTTCACCCCGCGGGGGATGAGGACTAGATCACACGGGCGTGATCATCTTTATGTACTCTCCTCGTTCTTTTGTGGGATGTCGATCTATCCAAACTGGCAGTATTTAAGTAAGTTCAGTGTGTGTTAGGCTTCCGCTACTTTCAAACTCGGTTTGTAATAATTGCTACTCCGTGGTGTTAACTTATTTCGGAACTACTTGTGAAATGTAACGTATGATGTGTATGTTGAATGATGCGATCCTGGTTGTAAGCAGTTTGGTTTGAAATCCTTCGTGATTTCAATTGACTACCGGGATTATATGGGCTCAAGTTTGAAAATTTGAGCGCTTCGGTGCTTGTTTTCGTACTTGTGCTCTTATAATTTGGTCGGTTCTGTTACATTTAACATGAAGGGTAAATTAGCACCAAGATATATTGGACCTTTCAAGATTATAGAGAGACGTGGTGAAGTGGCATATCAATTGGAATTACCCGAGAGTCTGGCAGGTGTACATGATGTGTTCCATGTGTCACAATTGAAGAAATGTTTACGAGTACCAGAAGAACAGATTCCGATAGAGGAACTCACTGTTAAGGAGGATCTTACATATGAGGAGTTTCCGGTTAAAATTTTGGAGACTGCGGATAGAGTCACGAGAAGTAGAACAATCAAAATGTGTAAAGTACAGTGGAATCGGTATACCGCAGAAGAGGCTACTTGGGAACGAGAAGAGGACCTGAGAAAAACCTACCCGCAACTGTTTGAGTAAGCATCGGTCGAATCTCAGGACGAGATTCATTTTAAGGGGGGTAGAATTGTAACACCCTAAAATTTGAAGAAAAGAAAAATAGGGAAAATGTGATTTTTATATATTTATTTTTGTGAAGCATGCAACTTTAGAATAAGAATAATTTTATAAATTTAAAATCAAATATAAGGGTAGAAACATGATTGAGCATTCATGCTGCTGCATTTGGAGTTTTGTATTGAGTGGTTTAAATCAAATTCAAATTTGATTTGAAAATCATTTGAAAAATGGATTTGAAATTGGAAAAGAAAAAGAAAAGGAATTTACTTACCGGGCCGTTTTCCTCCCTCAGCCTGAGCTCGGCCTGCTAGCCGCGGCCCAGCTTCTCTCCTCCCCCGCGCGGCCCGCTTGACCAGCCGCCGCTCCGTTCTCGGTTTGAGTCACCGACATGTGGGTCCCACCGGTCAGTGACCGTTCCCGCTTTCCTTTCTTCTTCCTCCGGCCGACGCCGTTTTCCTCTCTCCCGATCCGATTCGATCCTCGAATCTTCTTCTTTCCTTAGTTGGCGAACCCTCTGGACTATAAAAACGGAGCCCTCGGCCCTCCCCGCTCCACATCCAACCCTTAACCGTAGCTAAATCGCCTCGGGGCGGCTACACCCGAAGCACCGCCTCCACCGCCCGCCATACCAAGCCGCACACGTTCCTCTCTTCATCCCCGGCTATATTTTTGCCCTAGGTGAGTTCGCGTTCGAGTTCTCTACCCGCAGGTGTTCTCCGTTCACGATTTCGTGCACCGTGGCGAGCTTTAGCGTTTTCCGGCGATGGCGCCGCCGCGCGAGTCACCGTCGGGCTCTATTCCGGCCGGCGCGCCGCCCGTCTCCTCCCCCGATTGATCTGGACCGTCAGATCTAAAACGGATGGATCATATTAGACGATACCGGTTCGCGTGAACTTTTGTAAAAGAGACCCTGGATTTTTGTATTATCTAACCCGCGGTTCAAAGCGTAAATCGGGAAAATACGTTTTGATTAAATAAAAACGTAATTCGTTTCGGAAAAAGAAAATACGCTTTCTCATATTTACAGATTTGCCACTCAGATTGTTTTAGTCGTAGAATCTTCGTTTTAACTCCGATTTGATCCATTCAAATTGCGTTAGATTCATATTTGCGAGCTCTATCTAATGATACAACTGTACAGTAGGTTTAGATTAATTTATTTTCGAGTTTTAATTAAAGTATTTATTTTTCTATAGGAAATCTTTGGAAATTCATAACTTTGTCGTTTTAGCTCCGTTTTTCGTGATCTTCGCGTCTGTGTGATCCTAGCGAGTTGTAGATTTGTTTTAAAGACTTTTTATTTTATTTTCTTACTGTTGGTGTATTGTTCTAATTATAGTCTTGTTTGTCTATGCATGATTGCCTCTGGATGTGTGTTGTTGATAATGGTTGATCGAGTATAGACGGTGAGCAATTCGTTGGAGATCAAGAGCCTTACTACGAGCAAGATCTTCAGGACCAGTTTGAGCAAGGCAAGTATAGCATGGGATTATCCTTGTTGTCCTATCCACCTTATGAAATTAATGTCATTATGCATTTATTCCTTGTTAAGGATGACTTAGCGATTGATCCTATACCTTGGTACCCATTATGATGCATTGATTAGTATGGCTAGTGCTTAAACATGGACTATGATCATGTAAATTGATTAGAGGAATATGCAATAAACATTAAAATATGATTTTGATTATTGTATAAAGGGGATTAGAGCATGTGTGTTGTTTTTGATGCTCTAATTGCTCTCCATAAGGACTCATCTATAAGCGACAATCCGGGATTTACAGTACAACTGTGGGGGCTATATGGCTCTGGCTTTAGTCATATAGAAGGACCTTTTCTAGCTTGTTAGAGGTAACCTTTTTGGCGTAAGAATGGCTTGACGAATCGGGTATAGTGCGGCCTCTGTCCTTATGTGTATAGGCTGCGGGTCAATGTGCCATTTGGAAGGGGGGCTCTACATCTGTTTGCCGAGTGAATCTAATGGCCCTAACTTGTTAGACGAACCTTCGAAAGACTTCATAGTGTTTACCCTGCTTGCTCACCTTGGTAGTGTTTTGGGAGTAATTAACCCGAGCATTTGGGTAACACGACTCACAGTGAAAGTGTACAACCTCTGCAGAGTATAGAACTGTTATAACAGCCGTGCTCACGGTCACGAGTGGCCTTGGACCCTTATGGAATAGTTGAATAATTGTTTATGTTTATGTTTTTGCTATTCATTAATCATTTCACATGGATCATATGTTTATGGTTTACATTGAGACCTATTGATGCTATTGATATGCTAAAATCATGTTAACTAAAAGCTACATGCTGATAAACCAATGATTATGCCTTTTTGAGCCTCATGAACCCCATGTTACACTTGTTGAGTACGAGATGTACTTACGCTTGTTTATTTTTCTTATTTGGATAAAAATCCCGGATGGGTAACAGATGGAGGTAATAGCGACTACTACGCCTACTTCCCTGAGGATTACTAGTCTTGCTGTCAACCAGTCAATGTACCTGTGACTGGAGCTACCACGAGAGATTTTTATTTATACTTCCGCTACATTGTGTTAAGATTAAGTGTTTAAATATCGTGATGTAATAACATTTGCCATGATACTTCTGTTATAATTTGTGAACTTATGTGTGATTGATCTCTGGGCGCACATAAGGGTAAGCATTCCATTTGGTCGATAAATGGGTGTGACAAGCATGAACATCATGTCCAAGGTAACATATGATGAAATCCTAGGTGGACCTTTGTCCACTATAAATTTTCAATTGCATATGGCAGATCAATCACTACGAAAGTCGGAGGGAGTAGCCAAGGACGTTTTGGTAAAAATTCGAGATGCATACATCCCCACGGACTTCATTGTCACACCCAAAATTTTCTATTTTGGGTTGTGCATGAAAAACACTAAATAAAATAAATAATTTCAATATTTGAATAAATTTATTAGATAAGTTAAGTTGTTGTTAATTTAAATATAGAAAATTGTGGTTTTAAACTTTTTCATATTAATTTGATAATGTGGTGTTTGTGTGATGCTTGTCTTTGGTGTTGGTGAGTGCTATTATTTTCAAACTATCATAGGACGACGTTTACTTCTCATCGGAAAACTTTTTGGTATTTTCTGCATTTAAAATTTCAATTTCCGTGAGCTTAATCTTTTTTCTTGATCTCTTCATCAATCTTTTCATGAGTACAAACTCATTTATTTGAGTTCCTTATCTCCCCAAGAGTCTCCAGGATTTTTCCTGTGATTTTTCTGAGCTCCGGACTATTTTTCACGGTCAAAGGTAATTCTAGATTTTCTGGAATTATTTTATTCGCGAAATTAAAATAATCCCGAAATTAAGAAATTCTGAAAAATTTCCGAACCCTACAACTATATATATGCCGGCGTAGCCCTCGACGCCCTGGATCTAGAAGTACAACTCTTATCGCGAGCCGTCGCTCGTAGCTCCCTCTATCTCTCGCCGTATCTTATATGTATGTATATATATATATGTATACGTGCATGTGCGGCATGTGCTTTGACGCAATCCAGGAAGCAAGCCAAAGTCACGTGTATACGCGTATATGAGCCAGACCCCTTTACGCAAGGCCCATATCTGTTAGCCTATATATATCTATAGCATGTTGAAGGCCGCATCTTTGCCCTAGTGGGTTCTAGCCGCCGCCGCTGTTGCCGTTCGCCGCTGTTGCCGCCGCCGCCGCTGTTGCCGGACGCCGTTCCGAGCATGGCTGCTGCCGCCGCCGTAATGATCGCCGACGGTGTAGCTCGTCTGAGCTTGTAGCGCGGCATCGACGTGGTCCTCAACGAGGAGTCCAAGCGCGAGACACCCGCCATCATCTGCTTCGGGGACAAGCAGCGGTTCATCGGCATGGCCGGCGCCGCGTCATCGACCATGAACCCCAAGAATTCCATCTCTCAGATCAAGCGCCTGCTCGGCCGCAAGTTCTCCGACCCGGAGCTGCAGAGCGATCTCGCCTCCTTCCCGTTCCGTGTCACGGAGGGGCCTGGTGGGTTTCCCCTGGTCCATGTGCGGTTCTTGGGCGAGGAGCGGACGTTCACCCCCACCCAGCTGTTTGCCATGGCTGTCGTCCGCTTTCTGTTGGTGGTGAGCACCTGCACGTTCGTGTTTAGTATTCCACATCTATCTATCGTGCTAACAAACTACAGTTGACATGTTACATGCTTGTGATATATGAATTAAATATTAATTTAATTAACATGCAATTAGTACTATGATCAGAAGCAATGTAGCTAGGTTTATATTCTAGCGATTGTACATAACATGTTAGTTTGATTAATTATTAACTTAAATATGTCTTTAACTGTACTTAGGGTAAACACACGCTGCACGTGTACACCATTAGATGTTCTCACAATTTACTTTGTTTTTGCAAGCTAAAAAAATAATCAGTATATAAAAGACATTGAAATATTTGTAACTAAAGTATGACTAGATTTAACTCTGCCTTTTTGTTAACATGAGATTTCTGTAATCTGAATTAATAATGCTTCACATAGTTTCACTTAATCAAAATAATCAAGCGTGTAGTTGTTTCTTTTAATATAAACGTAATTTGATTAATATTTATTTAATATCTTTTAATTAAAAACAAACCTAGGGTTGTAGTTCTGTCTTTTTGCTTTGTGACCATGCCTATGTTATCTACACGGGAACAATGTCATTTAATATGTCACATGTTGATTAGATTAATCCTATTACTTTGATTAATGACTATGCAAATTTGTTTCTAAATAAAAGCAACATAGGACAATATCAATCTTTTATTATTATCTTTTAACTTAAATATGTATTTATTTACTATAAGTTGTATAGTTAAACATGATTCATATAAATCCAATTTAGATGCATTTATATTAATATGTATTCAATGCCTTTTTGAATTAAAGTTAATTAGGTTTATCTCCGGTCTTTTATAAATAATAAAATGATAACTTGATAAATAACAACTTGAATATTTCTTTGTTAATTATAATCTGTTTAGTTAAATCTGAAATCTATAAATAATTTGATTAATGTTTATCTAATGATTATTTATTTATTAAAAACAACTTAGGTTTATAACTCCGGTATCTTATAAATAGATGATAATATGATCGATATCAACTTAAACGACCTTTTCAATTATGACTTCTTAGTTTAAACATGAATCGTAAATGCTTACACTCAGCTTGTCACATGTTCTACCTTTCTAAAGTATAAATGTTTAAATGACTTAAATACTATGATATATTTATAAATAGAATATGGCTAAGTTATAACGTTAGCTTTTATAATTCAACATAATTTGGTTAGTTCCACTTTAGTGTATTTCCCTAAAATATATAACGCTTTGTTTTGATAACTAAAATGAATCAAGTTTATATTCGGTCTTCACAGTTATGTTGCAATCGTCTCGATAGTTGCGTGTCCTCTTTAATGGTAGCTCTGTTATCCGTCGTTCTTGCGTTTTCATGACTGTAGCAACGTACTGTGTCCTTTAGTGCGCTCTCTTTTAAAGCGTTTCTTTTGTTTGATGCATGTTCTTAGATGTGTGTATTGTTTGTCTGTTTGTGTTGCCTGGTTGCTGCGAGTAGATGAAGCATGGTTTCATTAGCATTGGAGGCCGAAAGCTACAAAAGAGAAGACCGAAGAATTTCTATGAGCAATTACCTTGAGTGGAAGCAAGCATAAAGGCAAGTATAACATGGGACCATTCTTGTTGTCCTATTCACAATACGCAAATAATATCATTATGCATCTATTCCCTTGTTAAGGATGACTTAGTGTTGATCTTATACCTTGATACCTATTATATTGCATTGGGTAGTATGGCTAGTGCTTAAACATGGACTATGATCATGTAAATTGATTAATGGAATATGCAACAAACATTAAAAGATGATCTTGATTAATGTTTAAAGGGGATTAGAGCATGGGGGTTACTTTTGATGCTCTAATTACTCTCCATAAGGACTCATCTGTAAGCGAACATCCGGGACTTACAGTACAACTGTGAGGGCTATATGGCTCTGGCTTTAGTCAAGTATGAGGACCTTTTCTAGCTTGTTGGTGGTAACCTTCATGGCGTAAGAATGGCTTGACGAATCGGGTATAGTGCGGCCTCTGTCCTCATGTGTATAGGCTGCGCGTCATTGTGCCATTTGGAAGGGGGGCTCTACATCTGTTTGCCGAGTGAATCTAATGGCCCTAACTTGTTAGACGAACCTTTGAAAGACTTCATAGTGAACCCTGCCGACCTTCCTTGGTAGTGGGTCAAGAGGCTGATCACCTCGGGCGAAAGGGTAAATCACGACTCACAGTGAAAGTGTACAACCTCTGCAGAGTGTAAAACTGGTATATCAGCCGTGCTCACGGTCACGAGTGGCCTTGGACCCTTACGGAATAGATGATCACTAATGACTATAAATGTGTTTTTGCTATTCATTATTCATCTTTACATTGATCATATGTTTATTGTGAGATTAATGCAAACCTGATGCTACTCATATGATAAAATTGTGATAATTAAAAGCTAAATGCAGTAAACCAGTGTCTATCCTTTTGAGCCTCATGAACCCCATGTTATATTTGTTGAGTTCGACATGGACTCACTCTTGCTATTTCCACCACACTTCAGTGTGTAGTAAGGTGCTACTTAGAAGAAGGATGAAGGTGTAGTAGAGTTTTCAGAAGTCTTTCAGAAGTGCTTGGCATATGAAGCCACCAGTCAGCCGTCCCTGAGAAGAATGGAGCCTGAAGTTTAGTCACCGTTCCGCGATACTCTGATGTAAGTGTTAATATAGCTATGTATACGTTATATCATAGCATTGTTTCTGATACCTTTTCATTCTGACATATGTGTGGACTTCCTGGGCACACATATGATTAGCCTGGTTTTGTTCTCTAGAAAACCGGGTGTGACAGAGTGGTATCAGAGCGGTGTTGACTGTAGGACGTATGCCAAGTAGCACTGGACGTATTCTAAAACTCATTTCACTATAAAATTATTTTGTCATCCCTTGACTCTTTGATTTTGACTATTTCCTCTTCCTTGTCCTATTGTATCCCTCCTTGATATAGCTTCCTTTGAGCTATTATTTCTTACTTTCTTGGTTTTTGATTTGTGTTGTTTTTACCAAAAGTTTTCTGATCTTACCTTGTTCAAAAGTTCGATGGCCTTTCATCATCTCCAATGTACCATTAGGATGACCACCATTGTTGAAGAAGCACGTGTAGTACCGATGATGTGATGTGTGCTTATTTTGCTTGATTTGTTGCTTGTGTGTTGCCTTGTTCTCGTGTTTCAAAGGTGGCTCGGAAGGTATAAGTCTTGAGGAGTAGCTCGATCCATTGTAAGTGGGGTAGGTTTTACGTAATACTCCGCATGCTGATTTCTATAGCAGTATGCAATGTTTCTGTTATATCTCAAGATATGGACATGAGAAATTTATAAAATTTTACTGGGAATAACTAGACTTCTGTATCTTTCCAAACCCACTGGACTTACCTTATTATCTATTATGAGCTAAGAGATATACCTGTTCCAAGTTGGGGTCACTGTGCAGTCTGGAATCCTGAAACAGTTTTGGTTAAGTTCAGTTTTTGACTAACTTATTGACAGAATCTGGAAAAGTGTTGTGAATAAAAGTCGTAGATAATTTCGTAAGCTTTCCAACCATATAAAGATCACCTTAATCGGATGTTTGTATCTCGAGATATGTCAGATTTACTGGACTGCTAAAATTGAAATTCGCCCAGAAATTTTCTGCATTACTTCCTTATCTTGTATAAGTGAATATATCATTGGATATCTTAGAATCTCATTAATTTGCCTTGGAATATTACATTAGAGATGATTATGGTTATCTAGTATAAAAGGAGATGCAAGTTACTTTGGTGTCCCCTAGTTTCTTTTTCTTAAGGGGGTTAGCAAAGTTGTGAGTGTTGCAAGATGAAGGTTTCGTATGTCCTAGTGCTTCACTTGGAAGAAGTGGTTATCTCTATGATTGGAAGTTTACTCATGTGCTAGTGTTGTTTGCTTGGGATCAGTGCTTTGTTGGATCGTCTACAAGAAGCTCTGGTATTCGTCAGGACTGGTCTTCACTTCAAGATATCATCAGTCGGGAGTTCAACATTCAATTCAACATACTCTATACATATTAGCATGGACAACATAGGAAGGAGATGTTGGAAGTCTATAGTTAGTTTCATGAAAACTTAGATGACATCACCCCATATCAAGTATGTTTAGTAAGTTTTAAGTGAAGGACTAATCATTAGCAGCAAGTCTTAAAGAAAGTGTTGCCTTCAATGACATTGTCAGGTGGAGCAAAATCATTGTTAAGTGGGGTAGCATCTGTTGTCAACAACATCAAGTCCTGAATATTTCAAGCGACGAGGCATGAAGAACTAAAGATCAAACTTTATCTTTCTTGTCATCTTTTGGCTATACTCAATCCATGTCTTATATCTCATCAACACGAATCAAAAAAGCAAGAAGACTTGAAGATTAGTGTCATCTATCTCTCTAGTCTCTCTGAATCTCGTTTCTGTTTTATCCTGTCTTTTCAGAACAGTATGTCTTCCTTAGTTTATATCTCTATTTTTGGAGGCCCAAAAATCATGGATAAATTCTGGACAATAGTAGACTTCAATATCTTTCTCTGACCGTAAGAACCACCCTGATAGCTATTATGGTTTGAGAATTATGAAAATCACAAGGCGACGCATCTGTGCTGTCAGCAACCTAAAATAGTTTCTGTTGTGTACAGTTTTCGACTACCTTAACTGAAGAATCTGGAGAAGTGTTCTATAAGAAAGTTGTAGTAAATTTGATAAGCTTTCCAACGGTATAAGCTACAACATCATTGGATTCATAGAACTTGAGTTATAACTGTATTTCTGCACTGCTGTTTTTCTGCTCGCGAGGAAGAGTAGGTTACTTGTTCCTGCATATGCTCATGAATCTCTTTGGGATGCGAGAAGGACATGATGATAGTTACCACTCAAAAACAAATGCAAGTTATTCTTTGGTGTTCTCTAGTTGATCTCTTCTTAAGAGGGGTTGTCAAACTAAAGACGATACAAGATGGAGGTTTATATGTTCTGTTTCGTCATCTGGAAGCATCAGTTATTTACATGGTTGCAAAATCACTATCGAGCGCAGGTATCCTTTCTCAGAGTGGTAATCTGTTGGAACCATTTATAAGGATCGTAAGGGTCTAAAGAAGACGTTTACAAAGTTGGTTTTGAGCTTGTGGCATCATCATTGGATAAGAGTTGATGAAGGAAGAGTGAAGATTTGCGGATCAACTTTATCTTTCTCCCTAGTCTCTCCGAATCTCGGGACGAGATTCCTGTTAAGTGGGGTAGATTTGTCACACCCAAAATTTTCTATTTTGGGTTGTGCATGAAAAACACTAAATAAAATAAATAATTTCAATATTTGAATAAATTTATTAGATAAGTTAAGTTGTTGTTAATTTAAATATAGAAAATTGTGGTTTTAAACTTTTTCATATTAATTTGATAATGTGGTGTTTGTGTGATGCTTGTCTTTGGTGTTGGTGAGTGCTATTATTTTCAAACTATCATAGGACGACGTTTACTTCTCATCGGAAAACTTTTTGGTATTTTCTGCATTTAAAATTTCAATTTCCGTGAGCTTAATCTTTTTTCTTGATCTCTTCATCAATCTTTTCATGAGTACAAACTCATTTATTTGAGTTCCTTATCTCCCCAAGAGTCTCCAGGATTTTTCCTGTGATTTTTCTGAGCTCCGGACTATTTTTCACGGTCAAAGGTAATTCTAGATTTTCTGGAATTATTTTATTCGCAAAATTAAAATAATCCCGAAATTAAGAAATTCTGAAAAATTTCCGAACCCTACAACTATATATATGCCGGCGTAGCCCTCGACGCCCTGGATCCAGAAGTACAACTCTTATCGCGAGCCGTCGCTCGTAGCTCCCTCTATCTCTCGCCGTATCTTATATGTATGTATATATATATATGTATACGTGCATGTGCGGCATGTGCTTTGACGCGATCCAGGAAGCAAGCCAAAGTCACGTGTATACGCGTATATGAGCCAGACCCCTTTACACAAGGCCCATATCTGTTAGCCTATATATATCTATAGCATGTTGAAGGCCGCATCTTTGCCCTAGTGGGTTCTAGCCGCCGCCGCTGTTGCCGTTCGCTGCTGTTGCCGCCGCCGCCGCTGTTGCCGGACGCCGTTCCGAGCATGGCTGCTGCCGCCGCCGTAATGATCGCCGACGGTGTAGCTCGTCTGAGCTTGTAGCGCGGCATCGACGTGGTCCTCAACGAGGAGTCCAAGCGCGAGACACCCGCCATCATCTGCTTCGGGGACAAGCAGCGGTTCATCGGCATGGCCGGCGCCGCGTCATCGACCATGAACCCCAAGAATTCCATCTCTCAGATCAAGCGCCTGCTCGGCCGCAAGTTCTCCGACCCGGAGCTGCAGAGCGATCTCGCCTCCTTCCCGTTCCATGTCACGGAGGGGCCTGGTGGGTTTCCCCTGGTCCATGTGCGGTTCTTGGGCGAGGAGCGGACGTTCACCCCCACCCAGCTGTTTGCCATGGCTGTCGTCCGCTTTCTGTTGGTGGTGAGCACCTGCACGTTCGTGTTTAGTATTCCACATCTATCTATCGTGCTAGCAAACTACAGTTGACATGTTACATGCTTGTGATATATGAATTAAATATTAATTTAATTAACATGCAATTAGTACTATGATCAGAAGCAATGTAGCTAGGTTTATATTCTAGCGATTGTACATAACATGTTAGTTTGATTAATTATTAACTTAAATATGTCTTTAACTGTACTTAGGGTAAACACACGCTGCACGTGTACACCATTAGATGTTCTCACAATTTACTTTGTTTTTGCAAGCTAAAAAAAATAATCAGTATATAAAAGACATTGAAATATTTGTAACTAAAGTATGACTAGATTTAACTCTGCCTTTTTGTTAACATGAGATTTCTGTAATCTGAATTAATAATGCTTCACATAGTTTCACTTAATCAAAATAATCAAGCGTGTAGTTGTTTCTTTTAATATAAACGTAATTTGATTAATATTTATTTAATATCTTTTAATTAAAAACAAACCTAGGGTTGTAGTTCTGTCTTTTTGCTTTGTGACCATGCCTATGTTAGCTACACGGGAACAATGCCATTTAATATGTCACATGTTGATTAGATTAATCCTATTACTTTGATTAATGACTATGCAAATTTGTTTCTAAATAAAAGCAACATAGGACAATATCAATCTTTTATTATTATCTTTTAACTTAAATATGTATTTATTTACTATAAGTTGTATAGTTAAACATGATTCATATAAATCCAATTTAGATGCATTTATATTAATATGTATTCAATGCCTTTTTGAATTAAAGTTAATTAGGTTTATCTCCGGTCTTTTATAAATAATAAAATGATAACTTGATAAATAACAACTTGAATATTTCTTTGTTAATTATAATCTGTTTAGTTAAATATGAAATCTATAAATAATTTGATTAATGTTTATCTAATGATTATTTATTTATTAAAAACAACTTAGGTTTATAACTCCGGTATCTTATAAATAGATGATAATATGATCGATATCAACTTAAACGACCTTTTCAATTATGACTTCTTAGTTTAAACATGAATCGTAAATGCTTACACTCAGCTTGTCACATGTTCTACCTTTCTAAAGTATAAATGTTTAAATGACTTAAATACTATGATATATTTATAAATAGAATATGGCTAAGTTATAACGTTAGCTTTTATAATTCAACATAATTTGGTTAGTTCCACTTTAGTGTATTTCCCTAAAATATATAACGCTTTGTTTTGATAACTAAAATGAATCAAGTTTATATTCGGTCTTCACAGTTATGTTGCAATCGTCTCGATAGTTGCGTGTCCTCTTTAATGGTAGCTCTGTTATCCGTCGTTCTTGCGTTTTCATGACTGTAGCAACGTACTGTGTCCTTTAGTGCGCTCTCTTTTAAAGCGTTTCTTTTGTTTGATGCATGTTCTTAGATGTGTGTATTGTTTGTCTGTTTGTGTTGCCTGGTTGCTGCGAGTAGATGAAGCATGGTTTCATTAGCATTGGAGGCCGAAAGCTACAAAAGAGAAGACCGAAGAATTTCTATGAGCAATTACCTTGAGTGGAAGCAAGCATAAAGGCAAGTATAACATGGGACCATTCTTGTTGTCCTATTCACAATACGCAAATAATATCATTATGCATCTATTCCCTTGTTAAGGATGACTTAGTGTTGATCTTATACCTTGATACCTATTATATTGCATTGGGTAGTATGGCTAGTGCTTAAACATGGACTATGATCATGTAAATTGATTAATGGAATATGCAACAAACATTAAAAGATGATCTTGATTAATGTTTAAAGGGGATTAGAGCATGGGGGTTACTTTTGATGCTCTAATTACTCTCCATAAGGACTCATCTGTAAGCGAACATCCGGGACTTACAGTACAACTGTGAGGGCTATATGGCTCTGGCTTTAGTCAAGTATGAGGACCTTTTCTAGCTTGTTAGTGGTAACCTTCATGGCGTAAGAATGGCTTGACGAATCGGGTATAGTGCGGCCTCTGTCCTCATGTGTATAGGCTGCGCGTCATTGTGCCATTTGGAAGGGGGGCTCTACATCTGTTTGCCGAGTGAATCTAATGGCCCTAACTTGTTAGACGAACCTTTGAAAGACTTCATAGTGAACCCTGCCGACCTTCCTTGGTAGTGGGTCAAGAGGCTGATCACCTCGGGCGAAAGGGTAAATCACGACTCACAGTGAAAGTGTACAACCTCTGCAGAGTGTAAAACTGGTATATCAGCCGTGCTCACGGTCACGAGTGGCCTTGGACCCTTACGGAATAGATGATCACTAATGACTATAAATGTGTTTTTGCTATTCATTATTCATCTTTACATTGATCATATGTTTATTGTGAGATTAATGCAAACCTGATGCTACTCATATGATAAAATTGTGATAATTAAAAGCTAAATGCAGTAAACCAGTGTCTATCCTTTTGAGCCTCATGAACCCCATGTTATATTTGTTGAGTTCGACATGGACTCACTCTTGCTATTTCCACCACACTTCAGTGTGTAGTAAGGTGCTACTTAGAAGAAGGATGAAGGTGTAGTAGAGTTTTCAGAAGTCTTTCAGAAGTGCTTGGCATATGAAGCCACCAGTCAGCCGTCCCTGAGAAGAATGGAGCCTGAAGTTTAGTCACCGTTCCGCGATACTCTGATGTAAGTGTTAATATAGCTATGTATACGTTATATCATAGCATTGTTTCTGATACTTTTTCATTCTGACATATGTGTGGACTTCCTGGGAACACATATGATTAGCCTGGTTTTGTTCTCTAGAAAACCGGGTGTGACATTCATCATCCTCGACATGGGCCACAAGCAGAGGGTTTCCCCGATCCTAGGAAGACCATTTCTTAACACTACAAATGCAATCTTACATGTGGGGTCAGGGCATGTTAGTTTTCATATGCAAGGACAAACTATGAGATGCTATTCAATGGGTTCAACAAAAACAAACAGCCCAAGACACAACCACTAAGTAGTGTTAAGCAGATATGGCAGGCAGAAAGGTCAACATCCACATCTACTTCTCTAGACACGGATAAACCTTCAACAAGCAAGAACTGAAAGGAGAAGAGCCCTGCTCAACAAACTTTAAAAGGAGAGCCCTCGCCATAGGTAAATGGTAGTTATCATTTTTTAATATTTTCATACAAATAAACATTGCTAGTATAGATAGTAATGATAAAAATAAAAAACAATAAAAATATTTCATAAATATAATAACTTGATAAAAAGTTGGTTAATCTTTATAAGTTTTATATGAAGCATGTTTAAGTTTGAAGCATGTTCGTACGATCATGTCTTCATAGGCTTTTTAAACTAGTATGGTGCTTTGGTTAAACTACCTATCTTGATTAAATTTTGAATTTGATCATTGTCCTGAAACTTGCTAAAAATGAAACTTTGAATGATAAACCAAACCAAAAATATTTATCTTATTGAATAAATTTTTGTTTATACTAGCATGCTTGGGTTTGAGAATATGATTTGCTGCGATCATGTTTTCATAGACTTTTCAAATTAAGTATGGTGCTTAGGTTGACTAGTCTACCTTGATCACATTGAACAATTTGCTTAATTTCATCATTGCTCCAAAAGCTGCAAAGTATAAAACAAGGATAAAAATATAAAAATTCAAAAACAAATAAAATACCTGCCTCAGAGTCTTCATCAAGCAAACTCAGCCTTCTGGCCTCGAGCTAGCTTGGGGGAGGGCCCTGCACAGGTATGATGCATTGCATATTTACTTTCTTGCGTTCATTTCCTTTTTGTATATTTATTTTATCATGCAAGAAAACTAAAAATAAAATAAATAATAATAGTAGTAGTAATAAAATAATATAATAAATAAAATAAAATAATAAATAAATTCCACTCCATACATATGTGTTGTAGAAATATTGATTCCATCCTTGTTGAAATGATAAATAGTTGCTCTATCTTATGTTTTAAACTATGCCTAGCTTATAGCTTAGTCTTCTCCAATGTTTGAGTTTATTGGCTTAAAAAAATATTTACCCTAAAAAACTTAAAACTTGTGGGTGCAAAATGCTAAATATGGTCTAGGTAGTTGTTTGACATGACATAGAGAAATAGACTTTGCTATGACTTTGTTCTAAGAAAGACTTGACATCCGGAGATTTCATTTTCAAAAACTAAAATTAAAAGTTCCCCAATGATCCAAAATTCCTACTAAAGCCATATGACACATTCATATACAAAACCTTAGTCATATGCTACTTGTCTTCATAATGAGCTTTGTCAAATTGTTGTGACCAATGTTGAGATTCTTTTTATGCACCTATGATAAAGATCCTTGTACACTTTATATATAAAACTCTATGTCAAATATTTTTCTCCAAAAGTTATCTAGAAAGTATGAGCTATGAAAAAAAGAATATATATAAGAATAAAAGATGCCATGCTAAAAGAGCATGAGCCAAAAAATATAGAAAAAGAGAAAATAATGGATACCTTGATTCCTGCCAAAAAGAGAGAAAACAATGGGTGCTCCTACACCTGCTAGTGAGAATAAAGATAGCCCATACTCTCAAAGATTTCAAAAAGAGAGAGGTATGACATTTGAGTTTATAAAAAATACAAAAATATTACACACTTGCACAATCTTGATCAAGGTATATGACTAGTCTCTCCTATGGTCCGGTTTTTGACTTAGCAACTTGACATGATGCAAGTATGCCACCCTTATCCCTACCAAGCTCCACAAAAGTCTTATTAGATGGTAGGATGAAAGAAAGGCAAAGTCAAAAAGCCTTTAGCGAGGAATACATACACTTTTGAGCGATTGAGTGTATCATTTGAGGAACTACATTTTGAATTTCAAAACTTTTTAAAACCTCCAGAAAGATAGTCAATCGAAAGAACAAATGATAAGCAGGTCTGTTTACCTGTTCTATCTTGCAACCACTCAAGATATGGAGAAGGCCAAAAAGCTCCATAGGTAACAAGGTAATAACGGGTGAGCAACAAGCCAATTCATTCAAATTGCGGTAGAAAACTTTGTTATAAACCTGGCATATTTGAAATACAATTGGCATAGTAGCAACTCTTGATCAACAATCAATGTCTTAGCTTTTGCTCGAGGACAAGCAAAGGGTAAGCTTGGGGGAGTTTCTTGGTGGTTGTTATCGACAGATTTATACTACCAACATAAGCCCAAAAAGGAGGAAAATATACATCTATACACACATATACATGTGCAATTGACCTATTTCCATGTATACCAGTAAAATAATCATAATTGCAGAAACAAAGGGCTAAAAACAATGAAATAGAGTCAGAAAGGCGCTTTCTGGAAGGCGTAGAGGGGCAAGGAGGAGCAACAGGCCAACTTCGTGCAAAACCAGGCTGAGCCCACTGTGACACCCTGGTGTTACGAATTTAATTAAACCCTAACCATGAGCATCATCATCTATATAGTCATCAAGCATCATGGCATACATACATTTCATGTTTCATTTATAACATTCAAATATGTTGAATATGTGTTGCATGAAATGATAATAATAACTTTGTTTAAGTGTTTGAAATTCAAGTTTGAATTCAATTTTTAAGAAATTAATAAATCAATTTTCATGAATAAAAAATTGTCCAATTTTGATTCTATGGATTGGTGTATGTTTGAGTTTTGAAATAGTTTTTTATGGTTGTGGTGTTTGACTAATGATTGTTCACTAATTAAATTCCCCAAGTTTTCTAATTAACAATTTTGTTAACTCTAATTGCTAATTCAAATTGGAAAATCTCTTTTCAAAACTATTTAGAATTAGGGGTTGGTCTTTAAAGAAAAGTTGCAGGTCTCCTTAAGATGAGCAACTTTTATTTTTGGAGTTTTTCAAGTTGCTATGTAAATTTGGAAGAAATTGGAAGAAAAATAAATGAGGTGGTTTTAGCTGCTACAGTAATGTCGGCGAGCAGTCTGCTTGCTTGTCACCGCTGCCATACTGTGATCTATGTATGAAAAATATGAAACCATGATAATGAATAGTTTTTGGATACCTAAAAATTAGTCCTTTTAATTAATAAATGCATGTTTCATGATTTTTGTAGGCCAAATTAATTATCCAAAAGTTATGAAATTTGTTTTGCCACTGTTTCATGATGTAATCAACCTTCACAAAAAGTTTGGGATTAATTTGATGTTGTTTAATTATATCCTTAATTATATGCCTTTTAGTTTAATTATGCTTTTCAATAGTTGATACATGTATGAAATCTTGATTGGCTTTTTGGATGCAACCTCTTGGGTAAAAAGAGTTAAGCTATGTATGTTTATCTATATCAAGACCTTGATCGTCTATGTTAACCTAGTCTTTCATAATACCAACTTTTAGTTGTGTAATAATAAAAGTGTTAATGATAACTACCTTTCTCTCAGGTGCTTAAGTTAAAGATTGATGTAGTTTCATCCTTGTCTTGCTTAACTTTCGTGAAGTAATTAGTGTTGATTACTTGCAATCATACCGTGAAGGAAAGTTATACTCAAGTTAGTTTATCTTGTTATGTTTTCACCAGTGCATTCCATGCATCATGTCATGCATTCCATCATGTTGAGCATGTATCATTGTCTAAGTGTAGTGGACGAGAGTATTGGTTCCATTGTCGAACCAACTTCCAAGGAGGTTTCCCATTCGCAGAAGCGAGTGTTGACGTCAGTGGATTGTCAGAAGATCCTAACACCTCTACTAACCAAGGCAAGCCCCGGAGCATAATCTAATTCTTGTATTTTATAAAAGTTATTCACATAAGTCTATGTTTGATACATTAAGTAGTAGGAGTTGAGTGCTATACTATTATCGCATATCTTCCTTGTCTACAAATTATTATCCCATGTCACATAGTTAAATATGATAATGGTTATATGCTTAGCCTTGCTTAGAGGAATAGTTGACAAAGCAAGTTATCCTAAAACTTTGATAAACCTGAAGTATCAGGATGATCATGAATTATTTAAATACGAGACCGAGCAGGTGGTTTGACCACAGTTGGCTTGCATTGGGAATGGAGTCTCGATGTAGTGTCTCTGCTTGTGTTGATTAAGGACTGATCGTTGTAGAGCTGTCTATGATCATGACTTGTAGTACTAGCCACATACTCTGGTAAGTCTTTGCCCTGGTTTATCCTTAACTTGAAAAGACAACTATGCACTGGGTGAATGGAGATGGTGGGAGTATCGTGTAACACACTTCTACGAATCCATCATGGACGACCGACGTAGTGTAGTGGGTATTGTGCTCCCGAGTAGCACAGACTAGTTTAGGTTTTGGGAGATCTGGGTACAGGTTGATATATGTAGGTTTGAGTCTGCAGACCTAGAACTACATTTATCATGTGGTAAGGAAACCCTAGTTGGGCCAAACTGATTCGAATCACCGCAGCTTCTCGGTGAAGAAGACTCGATCAACTGTGCTACATCATAGTTAATTAATGAAACTGTGATACGCATGATCACATGATGAGATGGTTTAAGAAGTGATTGGATTAGATCAGGTGCTTATATATAATGCTATTACTTAATAATCTTAAAGTAATAATATTGAAAGTAAGGATCCACTATTAGAAGGCTTTTCTGCAAAATATACTTCTTGCTCTACCCTACCTCAAAAGCTTGCATATCCTTGGAGTCTTTTCTTTAGTCGGGTAAGACTTGTTGAGTACCCTCAAGTACTCAGGGTTTGTTAACCCCTGTTGTAGGTTCTAACTTGAGCAACTTAGTGAGATCATGCCGGTTGGCTCGTAATGGTCTGGCTACCCCTTTTACCTTAGATGTTTCACCTAAGATGCTTCCGCAGTTCTACTCATCTTTTGGAGCCTAAGTAAAAGTTGACTTATACATTCTTTGTAAACTAATGTTATAATTCTTTCGCACTGTGATGTAGTTTATTTTTGTATCAAATGTGGTCATGTTGTAACAACTCCTTTGTTGATCCTATATCAGTTGTAAAACGTGGATGATTCGGGTTTCCCGAGGACACCCGATAGACTATTCAAGTTATGTGGCTCTCATGTGTAACAGTCAGAGGCCTTAAGGGCAATGATAGGTGCATGTGGGCCATATAACTTGGGTGGTTCTGCCACACCCACCATGCCATGGCCCAAGCGCACGCGCGCCCAGGGCGTGGCCGTGCCCCCCGTGGCACCGCCTTGGCCAACCTCGCTCGTGCCGACAATATTGATGGAGAGGAGGACGATGCGGGGGTGCGCACGTGAATATTCCCTCCACAACCGCCTGTCTCCACCCTATATAAGAAGGGGGAGGCTCCCCCTAACACACACACCACAACTTGGGAGCACACCTCACTCCACCTCCACTCTTTAGCTTAGATTAGGAGTAGAAATAGTAGAGGAACAAGGCTTGAGCCACCAAGGATGGCTTGTCTCCTTGGAAGAAAGGATCTTGGGTATGAATAATACTACTATGTTTTCTTCCAAGTTCAAGCTTTCATATCTTTTATATAGTTGTGCTATAGAACTAGAGTATAGTTTTCATGTTATAATCTTGACATATGAACTAGCATATAGTTTGTGTGTGATGATCTTAACATGTTCATATGACATGATCTTAGCATATGAACTAGACTATAGTTTCTATGCTAGGGTTTCGTCATATAAAACTTTATGCTTAAACATTTGTACTATATGTCTGTTGGGGTTTAGAGCTAAGTACAGGTGGCGGTTCATCATGTCTTTGCGTACGCCTAAGTTCTTTACCTTTTGATCCATAGGGTCAGGGACCGTGGGGGTCTTGGGTGGTCACTATATACACAGGAGAGGTGCCCGAGTATATAGGGGCGGGTGATTGCATTTCCCATTCTTTGATCGAGGGGTAGACAGTAGGTGGTGACAGCCCTGTCCATCCCTTGAACTCCCCCACATTCATCTAGGGGTGTAGGAGTCTAAATTGTCACATGAGGTTGCTGTTAGATCAGTACTCAGTGGCCTCCTGACCCATTTTCTTGCATAGCTCTAACTCTTAACCATGTATATGTATGATCATCAACTGTTCTTTTCACTGCTATATTAGACATGTCTGCTCCACTTAGGAACATTGTTTTATTCTTTGTTTTCCCTTTTATCCTTGAGGTTAGCCCATGTGTGTGTGTCACACTATCTTATGCTTATCATGACTTACCCATGTACTGAGTACTTGTCTATTATACAATCATATTATCTTGTCCATGTCCCTACTGGACACATGAGGTTGCTGTCAGACCAGTACTCAAGGGCCTCCTGACCCATTCTCATGCATAGCTCTAACTCTTAACCATGTATATGTATGATCATCAACTGTTCTTTGCACTGCTATATTAGACATGCCTGCTTCACTTAGGAACATTGTTTTATTCTTTGTTTTCCCTTTTATCCTTGAGGTTAGCCCATGTGTGTGTGTCACACTATCTTATGCTCATGACTTACCCCTGTACCGAGTACTTGTCTATTATACAGTCATATTATCTTGTCCATGTCCCTACTAGAAACTTTACACCATGTCTACCTTTGGGAAAAATATAAATAATGATACCCTAAATACTTCTGGGTGAAATGCTACAATGATAGATTCGTACATTTGTTGATAACATTTGTAAACATTAAGACCTAACGGGTGTTTCTAGCATTGTTACCATGGGTGGGTCTAAACCCCCATTCTTGGTAATGATGCTAAGAAATGCCAACATGGTGTAGATCTTAAAAATGTATACGAGGTAGCAGAGAGCGAATAGGCTCTGAAGTGGGCCGACCGACCTCCCCTTCGTGGGGTGGGTCCTAGACTCCGTCTTGAGTTGACTTTTGTAGTTTTCACAAGTTGAATCACTTGTTGTCATTGGTTTGCTTGTTTTAAGTGTATGACAGTTGTCCTAGTGTATTTTCTAGATAGATTCTCCTATATACAAATATTCACCAAAACTTGTGGAATACATTAGTTTAAAACCCTATACCTATGTTTGGTGATAGAATTAAGGATAAATGTAGGACATGTTGACGGTTTATGATTGACATTAACAACCATCAACAGGGATCATACTCTGCAACCACACGAGGCTGGAGGATTAGGATGGCAAGAGGGCGACAACGTGGCATGGACAAGACTGGATCACTCATCCGACTCTGAAGAGCTACCACCACCTGTTCATCCCCGACAATTCATTTCAGATCACCGTGAGTTGGACAGGATCAACACTTGACTCAAAGGATTGGGAATCCACATAGGTGAGATCCAAAACATGCTTAATACTCATATGCATGATTCAGCCCAATGGCATCATTAGTAGCAGCAACAGATGGCACAAATCAACGCTGTAACACCCTAGATGTTTGGCTCCCACAAATTGCATTTTCATTTCATGAACATGTGCATTATTTATCTCATCATGCATTTGTTGCTTGAAACATGTGTATGCAACATTCTCAATTATGTTTGTTTCATATATGGTCGCTTGTGAATTGTAGTTAGTACAACATGTGGATGCAACATGAGTTTCTCATACCTTGAAACATGGCAACATTGTAGTGTAACATGACAAGCTTGAGCTTTGCAACAAAGCTATGAAACATGTGAAACATGGTTTTGCAACAATAGGATAATTTGAGTGTTTTGTTTGTTTCATCACATGTGGTACTTAGAAGTTGGTGTAACACTTGTGTAGAGTGGTTAATTATGGTCTAATACACTTAAACTACACTTAGGGTAATTAGTGGAGCACTGTTCATGTTGACCAAAATAACTAATTTGCACTCTATGTGAGGTTTGACCTTGAGGTGACCTATAGAGTGCCCTAGTTTGACTGATTGAAAAGTCTAACCTAGAGACCTTGCATGGATGTGCACCCTTTACCAAAGTTGTAGCAAATTTATCAAGGAACAAAAGTCTCAATATGGCCATCTCATGAAATGGCTGGAAAATGCTCAAACAGGGCCCACAAAGTCAGTAGAAGTGTTGTTTGACACTTAGCAATTGTTGGCTAAGTCTTAACTAGATAACAGTTTGAAGTGCCCTACTTTGGGACCTTATAGCATGCAAACTAGACCTAACCAGCCCTAACCCATATTGACATATTTGTAGTGCTCACATAGCTCTATGATTTTTTCAATAGCACCGTCACCTAGTTCTCACTGGTTAATGAGGATAGGGTGTCAAAACCCGAGTTTCAGTCGGGGTTAACTGAAACTCAGTTTCAGTTCCCATGTGACCCAATTTGGAGAGCTTAAACTCCCTAACTAAGTCAAATTAGTCCAAGCTCCAATTGACAATATAGTAGTACGCCTGTAGCTCTACAAGCTTGCTAATATCACCTACCGCTAACTCGAGCTAGATTAGGAGTAATAGGGCTTCAAAATGTCGCTAACAGTCGGACATCGGAGCTTTGATTCAGTCAGGTTCAGACTTTAGTCGCTCGATGTGGCCAACTGGTTTAGAACCAGGCCACCACATGGCATGCGTGTTCACAGTGAAAACCAAGCCGACACCCTACTCACTCCCTCTCTCGCCATTTCCTCTTCACCGTCTCCCTCCGTGAGCAGAGCGGCGACTGGAGAAGGCAGTGACCGCCATCGAGCAACCCACCCAAACCCGAGCACCATTGTCTGATTCCACTGAGCCACAGCACCACCTTGAGCCCCTCCTGATGTGAACTAGGGTTCCTGATCTTCCGAAAGGTTTTGATAACTCTCGATTTGGTAGAGTCACGACACAATTCAATCCGGCTTCCGAACAACTCGGCTATGAACCCCGCAATCGCAACACCACGACCCCTCTGGTTATCGACCGGTGTTGCATGGTCGACCTCGCCAAGAAGGCTAAGTCCTTGCCTGCGAATCGAGAACACACGCAAGAACACAAAGGAATGCAACCAAATTGCAGTTGAATGATTAATCTCACAAAGTTGGGGTCTCACAAACCGACGGCGGTGGCAAAATTGTTGTCAACAGAATAATCTAAGCAAAACCCAACCCTAATGTAGGTGGAGACTACTAATTATATAGACTAAGGGGCGTCCAAGGACCCCTATTCGCGTCGCTAGGAAGCGCCGACACGTTACAAGGCCCAAACGGCCCATAAGACGGCGACACAGCGCCCTGATAGATTCTGGACGGTGACTTGTTTCGACGATTCCTGTTGATTCCGAATAGCTTTTGACGTGGGACCACTTTGGTTGGCTTCCTTATCAAATAAGCTTTCCATCCATATATGTATCATCGAAAACGGAGTCCGGATGCGTCCTGGGTGACCAGTTCAAGGCAGACTGGTCCTGAACTGCGAGGCAGACTCAAAACTCAACTTGGTTTGGTCCTCCATCTTTATCTAGGCGCCCTCGCTGGTCCTCCACGCCTCCAAGTCCTCCTCCATGTGTCTCCTAGACCTCTCCATCATTTCTAAGCACAATATAATCATTAGGTAGCAATCTATTCTCAAAATCATATAAAGAGTTACTTAGGAACGAGCTCACCTCTGAATTTAATTGACGTGCGCGAGCTCTAGTGATTGGACCTTGAATGTCCAGCAGTGGATCATTGCGTGTATGTGAAGGAGTGATGTCCTCATCATCCTCTCCCTCTTGAATTGGAGTCATCCTCAACACCAACTCATCTTCGTCTCCCAAGTATGGCTTCAAATCTGAAATGTTAAAGGTGGGACTAACCCCAAATTCGGGGGGTAACTCAAGCTTATATGCATTATCATTAATCTTCTCAACAATTTTAAATGGACCATCAGCTCTAGGCATCAACTTAGACTTTCTCAAATCTGGAAATCTATCCTTTCTCAAGTGCAACCAAACCAAATCACCCGGTTCAAGCTTAACTTCTTGTCTACCTTTACTACCAGCAATTCTTACTTTTCAGTCATTTTTTCATTGTTGTGCTTAGTTGTTTCATGCATTTGCAAAATAAAATCAGCACATTCCTTAGCATCAACATGAATTCTCCACTAGTAGGCAGAGGCAAAATATCAATTGGAGCATGGGAATTGAATCCATACACTACCTAAAAAGGACTTACCTTGGTGGTAGAATGTGTTGCCCGATTGTAAGCAAACTCCACATGAGGCAAACATTCTTCCCACGTCTTCAAATTTTTCTTCAGAATAGCTCTCAACATGGCACCCAAAGTGCGGTTAACTACCTCTGTTTGCCCATCGGTTTGTGGGTGACAAGTTGTAGAAAACAACTGTTTTGTACCTAACTTATTCCATAGAGTGCACCAAAAGTGACTCAGAAATTTAGCGTCACGATCTGAAACAATAGTAGAAGGCATACCATGCAAACAAACAATCTCTTTGAAAAAGAGGTCAGCAATATGAATAGCATCATCACTTTTATGACATGGTATAAAGTGTGCCATCTTAGAAAATCGATCCACCACAACAAAAATGCTATCCCTCCCCCTCTTAGTCTTAGGCAATCCCAAAACAAAGTCCATAGAAATATCTACCCAAGGAATAGAAGGAACAGGAAGAGGCATATACAAACCATGTGGATTCAAGCGAGACTTAGCTTTTTAACATGTGGTATAGCGTGCCACGAATCGTTCAACATCTCTCTTCATCTTTGGCCAAAAGAAGTGTGTGGCCAAAACATCCTCCGTCTTCTTAGCACCAAAATGTCCCATCAACCCTCCTCCATGCGCTTCCTGCATCAACAAAAGATGAACGGATCCTACTAGAATGCATAGGCGGTTAGCTCTAAACACAAATCCATCATTGACCACAAACTTGTTCCATGAACGTCCCCCTTTGCAATTCAGCAACACATCTTTAAAATCAGGATCAAGCGCATATTGTTCTTTTATTGTTGCAAGTCCAAAAATTCTACATTCAAGTTGGGACAACAAAGTGTATCGCCTAGACAAAGCATCTGCAATCACATTATCCTTCCCTTTCTTGTGTTTGAAAACATAAGGAAAAGATTCAATAAATTCAACCCACTTAGCATGTCTACAATTAAGATTGTGTTGTGAATGAAGATACTTAAGCGATTCATGATCCAAATGAATAACAAATTCTTTAGGCCACAAATAATGACGCCACGTCTCTAAAGAACGTACAAGAGCATACAATTCCTTATCATACGTGGAGTAATTCACAACAGGGCTATGCAATTTTTCGCTAAAGTATGCAATGGGCTTACCATCTTGCATCAAAACACCTCCAATGCCAACTCTACTAGCATCACATTCTAGCTCAAAAGTCTTACTAAAATTTGGAAGTTGTAGCAATGGTGCATGTGTAAGCTTGTCCTTCAAAGTGTCTAAGGACGCCTCTTGTGCCCTTCCCCAATGAAACACCACACCCTTCTTTGTCAACTGTGTAAAGGGGCAGCAATGGTGGTGAAATCCTTGACGAAGCAGCGGTAAAATCCTGCAAGACCAAGAAAACTCCTCACCTGTGTGATGGATTGGGGAACCGGCCAGCTCTTAATGGCTTCAATCTTTGCCTCATCCACCTCAATTCCCTGTGGAGTAACAACATAGCCAAGAAAAGAGACTCGATCCGTGCAAAAGATGCACTTCTCAAGGTTACCAAATAAACGTGCCTCGCGTAAGGCATTAAAAACAGAACATAAGTGATCCATATGTTCATCCAAAGACTTGCTATAAATTAAGATATCATCAAAGTAAACTACCACAAATCGACCAATGAAAGCTCTTAAAACCTCATTCATTAGGCACATGAATGTACTAGGTGTATTAGTCAACCCAAAAGGCATTACTAACCATTCATACAATCCGAATTTAGTTTTGAAAGCTATTTTCCATTCATCTCCAAGTTTCATTCTAATTTGGCGGTAGCCACTACGCAAGTCAATCTTTGTGAAAATTACAGAGCCACATAATTCATCAAGCATGTCATCAAGCCTAGGAATAGGGTGACGATATCGAATGGTAATATTATTAATGGCTCTACAATCAACACACATACGCCAAGAACCATCTTTCTTAGGACCCAAAATTACAGGAACGACACAAGGGCTAAGGCTTTCACGTACGTACCCACAGTCCAAAAGCTCTTGGACTTGCCACTGAATTTCCTTAGTCTCCTCAGGGTTGGTTCGATAAGCAGCGCGGTTTGGCAATGATGCTCCTAGAATCAAATCAATTTGATGCTCTATCCCTCTCATAGGTGGAAGCCCCGGGGGTATCTTAGCTGGAAAAATGTCCTCATACTCCTGCAAAAGGTTGGTGACAGCAGGTAGTACTGAGCTAACATCATCATCAAGAGAAAACAAGGCTTGTTTGCAAACCAAAGTATAGCATACATCGTGATCAGAAATTTCAGCAAGGTCACTTTTCTTGCAAGCATAATAGCACCCTTTAATTTAATTCCCTGAGCCTGAACATTAGGTGCTAACTTCTCCTGTTTAGGTGGGTAAATAGAATTTGCTACTTGCTGATTTTCAGATTTAACCTCATGCAAACTAGCAGTTCATGCTTTATCATGTTGTAGAATTTTAGCTGGGGTCAAGGGAACCAAAGTAACTTTCTTTTCTTTATGCACAAAAGCGTATGTATTACTTCTACCATGGTGTGTAGCATCTTTATCAAATTCCCAAGGATGACCCAATAAAAGTGAACAAGCTTCCATAGGTACCACATCACAATCAACAGAATCAACATAGGTACCAATGAAAAAAGAGACTCTGCAAGTTTGTGTTACCTTAGCTTTACCTGAATCATTCAACCACTGAATATGGTACGGAAGGGGGTGTGGGTGTGTGGTCAAGCCAAGCTTCTTGACCAAATCTGTACTCACCAAGTTATTGCAGCTACCTCCATCAATGATGACACGTGCTCGTCGATTGTTGATAACGAAGAAAATCTGGAATAAATTGTGGCGTTGCAGCTTCTCAGGTTGTTGTACCTTTGCGCTAAGCACTCGCTGCACAATGATGTTCATGTAGGCGGCTGTGTCTTCGCTACCAAAGACTTTGCCGTCCTCCTAAACAGCTTGTTCTTGATCCTCATCATCTTCAATGTCAGAGGTGCTGATGTACCCATCGTCTGTAGCAATGTATGCTCGCTGACTAGGGCACTCCCGCTGCATATGCCCAAATTCAGGGCAGCGGTGGCACTAAACGCCAGGAGTCCGTCCCGTTGATGATGAGGACATCCTCCACTATTACCCGCTGGCAAAGACGCAATAAAAAAAGGCCAAGTGGCCTAGTTGTAGTTGGGCGGCGACCGTGTGAGCCTCTGAATAATCCCACCTTACTTAGCTTGGGAGGAGGAAGCCACCTTAAAAGAGAGAGCCACCCTTCCCCTATCAGACTAGTCTTTTAGGGACATTGGGCCTTTCTCCGAGTGGGTGTGCATAAAAACTGTTGGGGTCCGGGCAACCTTAATTTATTGGGTCTCGGCCAACCCCATCTGGGCCAGATGTATCATTTGGTATCAGAGCTGGGCCCTTGTTTAAGGGGGTGGGAATGATGAGGACATCCTCCACTATTACCCGCTGGCAAAGACGCAATAAAAAAAGGCCAAGTGGCCTAGTTGTAGTCGGGCGGCGACCGTGTGAGCCTCTGAATAATCCCACCTTACTTAGCTTGGGAGGAGGAAGCCACCTTAAAAGAGAGAGCCACCCTTCCCCTATCAAACTAGTCTTTTAGGGACATTGGGCCTTTCTCCGAGTGGGTGTGCATAAGAACTGTTAGGGTCTGGGCAACCTTAATTTATTAGGTCTCGGCCAACCCCATCTGGGCCGGATGTATCAGTTGAGGCGATAGAGGATGCACTCTTCGAAGGTTCCTGCACAGAATTTTTACCTGAACCGGAAGGTCGTGGAGAAGACGATTTGACTCCAGACTTATCCTTGCTCACTGGTGGGTGCACCTGATAGGAAGATGCCTTGGGAAGCCCCGAAGATCGCAGTGTGTATGTGGTGCCAACCTTGTTCTTGCCCTGCAAATCACGCCCCTGCAACTCCTTCTCTGCAAGCATAGCAAACTGAAACAACTGGTTGACAGTGTTAAATTCCTTATAATCAACTATGTCCTAAATTTCACGCCTCAAACCCAAATAAAAACGAACAATAGAATCCTTGGGCCCCTCCACTATGCCACAACGCATCAATCCTTTCTGAAGGTCACCATGGTAATCCTGCACAGCTTTATCTCCCTGTTCTAAGTGCATTAGTTTCTTACGGAGGTCTCTATGATATGATGGTGGCACAAATCTATCACGCATAGCAACCTTAAGCTCTTCCCATGTACTAGGTGTCGCATTGTCTGCAGCTAAACCAGTCCACCAAATGATAGTAAAATCTGTAAACTCACTAGTGGCTTGTCTAACCCTATGTTCCTCAGGCACTAGGTGGGAACTAAATTTCTGCTCGACTATCATCTCCCAATCAAGGTATCCCTCAACATCATAATGGCCCGAAAAGGAGGGTATTTTAAATTTAACCTTAGCATAAGGATCATCGGGAGCACGATTATGATTACCTTGGTGGCGGTTGAAGTGTTGAGCGCCACCCATACTTGTGGCGTTTGTGCGTAGACGATGACGTAATCTGTTTTGTCTTGTTGCTGCTTGATCAACATTACCATCGGCGTCATATACTGCATCCTCGAGTCCTCCGGTGTTGCTGCCATCATGGACTTCTTGGTCGGGTGGTGGATGCACTTCCAAGGCAGCTACCCTATCGGTTAGTGCGGACAAACGTTTGTCCAATCTCTCAAGGGTGTTGCCGAGCTTGAGGTCAATGAGTGCGTCGGTGACAGCCTTGGCTATTGCCTCAGTCTTCTCCTTCTGAGCATTATCTACAATAGATTGTAGTTGGTCTTGGCTGACGCACTCTGACCAGTCTTTGGGCACCGTATCCTCACCGTCACCTGGCATTGTAGACATAAAACAAGAACAAACAGTGAAAATTGTCCCTATTAATCTACTACGTAGGTGGAGTAGTGCCTCTCAAGATCGCAGCAAAAGGAGACCCCTTCTCAAGCTCTTACAAGGTTCTTACCAGCAAGGTCAAGGATACCTGGAAGGCGTAGCACTGCGATTACAGGGGTCAAAACTTATACTGTTCAGAAGAAGTATGTGGAGTTAAGGCAGGCAGGCCAAATATGTGAGTGGAACACAATTCAAAAACAGAAAGTAATGCTGAATTATAGTCCCAAATACTTGCTCTCGTTGTTGGTCTAACGTGTTCCAAGTACCAGATGTGTGATAACAAAATGGAGAAACAAGTATGATGGATAGCAAGAGTGATAGGAAACAAACACAAGATAGCACACGCCCACAATTATAACAAACTGTCTCCTCTATGTGCTCCTCTAAATATTGTTCCTCTTTTGCCCCTCTCAATTTTTTTTGGGCTGTCATTGTTTTTTTGGGAGCTTTCGACTTTTTCTTTCAATTTTTTGATATTTTTCCTTCACTTAGGAGCACACAAGAAGTAACCACAAAAAATTTGAGCTTAAACCAGTAAAAGGCGTGGCCTATGGAAATTTCAGAAGATGGATCCAAAATTGAGGAAAAACTTGTGACCACGAAAAGAGGATCTTGTGACCAGTTTTTGGCTAAAATAAAATTTTTGAACCCCAACAAAGCAAGGGATGGACGGATCCGAAATTTTTTCTGATCGATTTTGATATCTGGAACGTCGAAATCCGAGTTCGTACGTGAAAACTGGACTAGTTTCAAGTTTGGACTATGAATTAGAGGACAAAACAGGAACAATGCACACAAAAGTGGTCACGACGGCTAGGGTTTGATGGAAATGATAGGGAAAACACACGAACTAGACTCTAACACAACCTAACCAGCAACAAGACCTTGATCAGGACACAAACTCAACACGACAGAATCTGAAAAGAATTATGCAAAAGGCTAAACGTGGTTTTTGGGATAGGGGAAAAACCTAACACTAATTCTTTTGGCTTTTCTGTGGACTCTAGGACGAAGGCGAAATCAAACTAAATTAGGGTAAAATTGAACCTGACGATATACCTAAAGCTCTAATACCAATTGATGTGAACTAGGGTTCTCGATCTTCTGAAAGGTTCTGATAACTCTCGATTTGGTGGAGTCACGACATAATTTGATCCGGCTTCCGAACAACTCGGCTCTGTACCCCGCAATCGCAGCACCATGACCCCTCTGGTTATCGACCGGCATTGCACGGTTGACCTCGCCAAGAAGGATAAGTCCTTGCCTGCGAATCGAGAACACATGCAAGAACACAAAGGAATGCAACCAAATTGCAGTTGAATGATTAATCTCACAAAGTTGGGGTCTCACAAACCGACGACGGCGGTGAAACTGTTGTCAACAGAATAATCTAAGCAAAACCCAACCCTAATGTTGTCGGCGACTACTAATTATATAGCCTAAGGGGCGTCCAAGGACCCCTATTCGCGTCCCTAGGAAGCGCCGACACGTTACAAGTCCCAAACGGCCCAAAAGACGACGAAACAACGCCCTGACAGATTCTGGATGGTGATTTGTTTTGATGATTCCTGTTGATTTCGAACATCTTTTGATGTGGGACCACTTGGGTTGGCTTCCTTATCAAATAAGATTTCCATCCATATATGGATCATCGAAAACGGAGTCTGGAAGCATCCTGGGTGACCAGTTCCAGGAAGACTGGTCCTGAACTGCGAGGCAGACTCGAACTCAACTTGGTTTGGTCCTCTATCTTTATCCGGGCGCCCTCGCTGGTCCTTCACACCTCCAAGCCCTCCTCCATGTGTCTCCTGGACCTCTCCTTCATTCCTAAGCACAATATAATCATTAGGTAGCAATCTATTCTCAAAATCATATAAAGAGTTACTTAGGAACGAGCTCACCTCTAAATTTAATTGACGCGCGCGAGCTCTAGTGATTGGACCTTGAATGTCCAGCAGTGGATCATTGTGTGTATGTGAAGAAGTGATGTCCTCATCACCTCCACATCCTCAACCTCACCGAGCAACCATTCTCGCCTCAAGTAGAGCTCACCGTGAAGGCGGCTCCACCGTGTCGCCATTGTTGCCGTCTACCGAGCTCGCACGTGGCCATGCCACTCGTGCCCCTTACTACTTCCTATCTCCCTTGCACCTTGTCCGCCTAGTGATGCTAATGCTCGTGGGGTAGGCCATTAGGGCCAAGAAGCTGTAGACTCGCCCAAGCCGGCAAGCCCGCGGCCGTGTGCCGCCATTGCCGCCGCCACCCTCCATAGCCACCGCATTAGCCGCAATTAGTGGCACCCCTAGATGTGCACGGTTGAGGTGAACACACCGTTACCATGGCCCTGCTGGAGTTGCCATCGGTGGCGAGCTACCGCTGTCGCCTTTCTCCCCTCTCCTTTTCCCTCAATGACCCGTGGGGTCGTGCTGTCAGCGCGCGCGGGCGGGAGGCCGGCCGCGGGCCAAGCAGGCCGAGCGGGCCGCGCCGTTCGACTAGGCCGCATAGGCGTGTGCATGTCACGTGTGTTGCAGGCCGCGAAGGTTTACCGGGCCGGCCCAGTAGCTGAATAGGAGTTGGGTTAGGTTTCCAAATTTGTTTTGTTTTTATTCTTTTTCACATATTTGTGTATGATTCAAAAATGCATCTCTTGATTGGTAGATCCAAATGATGTGGTTCCAACTTTGTTGAGTTCCTGGTAATGTCTAGTTTAAAAATATAATATGTGCCATGTTTGGTTATGAAAAATAGAGTTACTAGTTATCTCTTTTAATCATGTGGGAAATAGGGGTAATTATATCTTATTCTGTGTAGCTCCAAATGGCATGAAATTTTTATGGTGTACTACTCATATTATGAATAACTCATAGTTAAATTTTCATACACTTTGGACACTGTATGTAGGAGTTATGTAATTCTCTTGTTTGCATGGATGGATCTTGTGTGAATTTTCATAATTTTTCCATAGATCCAGTTAAGGTAAAATTTGGTGAGTGCTATTCTTATGCTAGAAGGATGCTAGGAAAAATGTGAAATCTATTGTTTGATACTTTTCAATAGGGTTTTCTATTTATGCTAGAAATAGGCATGCCATCTATTATTTTTGATACAACAAGTTCTGCTTGTCCAATTGCTTTGAAAATGTTGTGGTAGTCTATGTGAAGCATGAGGTAGCTATTGTAATTTTTATAGATTTTTCTGTATAGTTTTACTATATGTTGCTTTAATCACCTAATTAACTAAATAAATTAGAAAAGGATATTAAATAATTTATTTAGGGGTTGGCACTATACTTTCTGATATTCCTTTGATATGCACAACAAGTTGGTAAACTTGGTTTGGTGCAGTTATGCTTTTGCATCATCACTAAATATTTAATTTAGTGAATCTGCCATTTCTGGACAGATTCTGAGAGACTGTTAATTACCCTATGAAAATAATGATTTCATGTCTTGGGGTTTATAACAAAGTTGTTTTGAATTTTATTAGCTAGCTTTTGTTAAAATTTGGTAGCATTTGGCCATGTAGTTTAGAAACTACAGCTGTTCTAATTTGGGTTCAGAGTTGAATTGCTCTCTGTCTACACAGGACAGATTCTATGTTTACTGGAATTCGACTTGGTTAACATAAGAATTAAGCTTTGATGTTTGTAAATGATTTGTAGAGAATTTCATAAGCTTTCGAGAATGTCCTCTTGTAAGTCATTTTAATTTGTAGAACTCCTGCTATGAGTGATTTCATGAACTATTCCATGCAAGTGAAACTTGCAACTTTCTGTGATGAATGTCTTTACTATTATAAGCATGTTGTGTTGCAAATAAACACTTAAGTTGACTAAGATAAGTTTAGTTGCAGGAGTTAGGCCCTTAACTGAAGATGAACATCTTTATCTTAGGTTATGCAAGTTAGGTAAGTTAATTTTGTGCTTCCATGTCAAGATAGGTACATGTTTAAAGTGATTTGAATAGAGCTATTAGTACTCAGTAAATGAGTGTCTAGTGATGTTGGCTAAATACTTACTATTATCCATTTATCATGAGCATCATGTCATTCCTTATGCATCCATAATATTTATCTTGTGCATATGCATGCAATAGGTGTACCGGAAGGAGTGACACTGCTAAATTCGAGGAGCCGAGCAAGGAGCGGTAGCAGCCAACACCGGAGATTCAGGAGGTGCAGCGTTCAGGAGAAGTGCCAGACGAGGTCATCGCTGAGTGCCCGGACCATCGTCCGTGCAACTTTCTGAAAGGCAAATCCTAGAGCATTATAAGCCTTCTAATTTCTGAAATGCAATTAAAGTATTATTGTTATATATTGTTGCATTAAGTTTAGGTGTTGGATGAAAACACTTGTTGTATTGGTTATCCAATCCTTGTCCAGATATTGATACCCTGAATCCTAAGTAGCTCAGGCTTGTGTAGGTGCTTAGCCTTGCTTTAATGCGGTAGAACTCAGGTGATCTCCTGTCACCTGCGAGTTATAGGATTATACATGTGGCACGATTGGCTATATTTGCTATCGTGGGAAAGAACCTATCTTAATTTGAATTAAAGACCGGGCGGAGGCTTGCCGGTTTGTAGTGACTCTGTCTGTGTCAATTAACGACTGATTTTTGGAGCCTTTCCTGTTCATGTTGAACGCATGCCTCTCTCTTAGCTAGCCGGGCCTGAGTGCTTGACCGCTGTAACGGAACCGTCCAAATTATAAGAGCACAAGTACAAAAACAATCACCGAAGTGATCAAATTCTCGCACTTGAGCCCATATAACTCCGGTAGTCCAATGAAATCACGAGGGATTTCAAACCAACCAACATACCAGCCAAGATCGTAGTGATTCAACATAACAAGTCACATGTTACATCCATTTCACAAGTAGTTCAATATACATCGGAGTTCAACATAGTTATTACAACTTAAGTTCAAAAGTAGCGGAAGCAAAGTAATTTGAAACTAACATTTATCTTATTTCAAATACATGCCAGTACCAAGGTCGACTTCCAACAAAAGCATTAGAGAGAAGCTAACTCAGGAGGATCATGCCCGTGATCACACTCCGCCACTATGGCAGGAGCCAACCAACTCTTGCAGTAGCCATGATACATCACAACCTGCAACAAGTGGGGATAAAACCCTGAGTACGACAATGTACTCAGCTAGACTTACCCGTCAAAAACCAGAAATAAAGTGACACCAAGGATTATGCAAGGCTGATATAAAGTGGGCTAGCTTGACAACATTTTGCATAAAAGCTTAATATGGATAAGTAATCATTAATGCTTAAGCATCAAGTTAATTATCATTAACCTATCATCTATATTAGAACCTGTACTAGAGCACTCACTTTATTAGGAGCAAACAATATTAACCATAGCAGGTATAAATTGAGGCAACCTTTCCATCATTATCCAATTAACCATCCGTTTAATTTAATGGAATCTACGTTGCCGCTGCTCAAGTCAAGTGCTCACTAACCGGGAGCGACGGCGATTCGAATCAAATTCCTATCCAGCTGGAGGGGTATTTCTAACACTCACCGTGCAGACCCCTGCCAGGGTCGCACAGGCCACCTTTTCATATGATTCAGGAATCGCGGGTCCGAATGATGTCGCAACCCCAAGGGCGACACTCTGCCAGGTGATAGGGACTCTAACCCCCCCTTGGTCTCACGCCAATGTCCCCAAGCACATCCTTTCTCTCCTCCAAGAAGCAACCTATCATTCGATTCCCGGTCTGAACCATATTACTCGGCTTCGCGGTCGGAACGACTTATCCGGCCAACTAAGTGTTAGACTGCGTTCAACATGACTCAAGGACGTACAGCGAATCGGTCCTTAAACGACTCAGACGGGGATAGATCCACACCCAAGACCTCCATGCCTTGTTGCTTCACTATCGTCATCCCGCCCGGTCTCATTTCATTTTATTAACACATGGTTCCATTCCACGATAGTAATATAGCCAACCGTGCCATATAAGAATATCCCTACATCTCGCGGGTGACAGGAAATCACCTGACTTCTACCGCTTAAAGCAGGGCTAAGCATCTACTCGATCCTAGTCTATGTAGGATTCAGGGATTCATATATCTGGACAAGGAATGATATAATGCAGCAAGGTTTTCAACCAACTCCTACCACTTAATGCAACAATACTTATAACATATATATAATTAATTGCTTTTGAAGGTAGGAGGCTTATAATGCTCCGGGGCTTGCCTGGGATCCGACTCAAGTTAGAGTATGTCAGATGAAGTCACTTGGCGAGCAACCTCCAATCTACCACTTGTCCGGTCCTTCTATCTTCGGGATGGATCCACCAAACACCGTCTTCGGGTTTGGCTCCAACGTCACATCACGTCCTTCACGTAGTGCATCTAGCGTACCTAGATGAGATGTAAGATGCAAGTGTATGAATGCGTAGAAATGCAATAACATAACTTTCATGTCAACACACCAAGTTCACATGTGCACTAGAGTTAATCAACTTAACTATTACTTAAGCATATCCTTAGAAGATGACCAACATATCGATCATGAGACAAGTCACACAAGATCTCAAGCACACTTAACACTAACAAGATGTATATCACTCTTTAGGAATCAACATAGCAAAGCAAGTCAAGATGAAGCAACAACTATAACTAGAATATGTCAATTTCTGGACTTACAAATAGTAGCTTCATAAATCAATCATATCTAGAGTTTTATAAATCCAAATGACTTGCAAGAAGACATTCTGGAAAGATTAGGAAAATATCTACATTTCATCTTTAATCATCTCAACATGATTCCCAAGTTATCATGACCAAACATGCCAATCTTTAAAGTCTGCACAGAAGGTAATTAAAATTTGACAGTAGACTTATTAAGCATGCAACTCTTAAACTATCAGACCTGGGATCATGAAAATTTAACACAAGCAAGATAAGATAATTATCTACAACTTTTGTATTTACCAAAACCACAGTAAACATCATTTACACCATGAAACTAGTTGCACGAGTAACACCACACATGCAGCCTAACAGCAGTGGTACAATTATAGACAGAAAACTGATAGAAACTTCAGAGAAGCATAAATGGAGTTCTAGACCTCCAACAAATATGATTTTCAACTTTATGTAAAGCTTATAAAGTTACCTACAACTTTCTTGTAATCATCTTAAGATGATTCTACAATTAACATGGTCAATTAGTTAAATAATTGCATCTCTGTACAAAATATGGACAGAATCTGATATGCCACTTTAAACCGCTATAACTTGAGTTTCACAAGTCCAATAATTATGGTTCTGGACTTTTTAGAAAGCTTAACAAATTGTGAACAACTTTTCTATAAACATCTAGAACTAATTCTGCCACTAACAAGGTCACACATGACACACAAAGCAATGCTGTCTGGGTTTGGCCAGAAACTGCCACAGTACTTTAAACAACTATAACTAAACATATACTTAACCAAAAATTGTGCTCTTTAGCTTTTTTGAAAGGCTTAAGAAAAGTACTACAACTCATTTATTGTCATCAAGGCATGATTCATAACTTAACTAGGCCAAACAATCCATACATGCAGAACTGTCCAGAATAGAAGTAAAGCATCATATGGCATTTGTTATTTTTATAGCTCCTAAACTATAAGTCTTAAAATCCTGAAATTTTTACCAGACATCACACATCACAATAGTAGCATGCCACAAAAATTTCACCTCATTTAGATCCCTATATCTGTGGTTATGAAAAATAACAGATTCTACTATAATTGAAAACCTAGTTGCATATATTGATTTTTACAGATACAACTTTAAACTAAAACATGCTATATTATTGATCTACTGCATAGACAATTTCACAAGGATTCCAAAAAGTCCTCATTTGCTATTTTTGGAATTTCCTAGCCCGAGATATTAATTTTTAAAGATTCACCTGATTTATGTGTATATAAAAAGAAAAGAATATCAGAAAAGGGAAAACACATTTACACCGGGGCCCTTGAACTATTCACTAAATAAGTCATCACCGAAAGACCCTTTAGACACTATTCAAATGAGTCTGTGTTTTCACACTTAACCCCCTGTATTTTATCGAATTCACGCCCGACGTCCTTTCCTCAAGTTCAGAACAGAGGAGGTTGAGGAGGCTTGCCGGCCGGCCATCCTCCGGCCGGTGAGGCCGGTGCCAGCGGCGGGGAGGGGCAGCGCGGGCATCGCCGTGCCATCCCGCACCCGGGGGTGGCCGAGGAGCGGCGGAAGACGGTCGGCAGCGGCTTGGCCACATGCGCCGGCGGCCCGTCGGCCGGTGCTCCGGCGGCAGCAAGCCGCGGGGCCGGAGCCGGTGAGATGAGCAGTCCAGGAGGTGCGGCTTGGTGCTAGGAACGCGATGGCGCGGTCAATTTGGTGGATGGACGTCGGCGACGATGGGTCGACGGCGGCCCTGGGAGTTGGCCGGTCCGCCATGGTGGTTGGCCATGCGCGGCCACAGGTCATCCCCGCGTGACTGCGGCTGGCCGTGGAAGTAGGCGGCGGTCGCGGGCGCCCACGCGGTGGCTGAGAAGCGATGCGAGGTAGACGCAGAGGGGAAGAGCAGCGGCGGGCGGTCGGCTTGGTGGCGGCCATGGCGCTGCGGCCGTGCGTGCACGAGAGTGCGAGCAGAGAGGGGGAAAGAGCTTGGCGAGTGCTCTGGTGCTTCTCCACTTCGAGCAGGCATAGGGGCACGCGGCAGCGGCAACAGGCGATGGCGGAGGCGCGGCTCGCGCATGGAGGACACGTCCACGGACACCTGTCGCCCATTGAAGCTTATTACCGAACACGTGGTGGGCGTCGACGAGACCACCTTTGGCTCCATTTTTGAGCTGTCTGGGGTTCGAATTAGGCCTTAGGCCTTGAAGCAAAGTTGTGGATCATGGGCTACTCTACAATATTGCTTAAGGGGTCATAGTCATTAGGGCTCTGTAACAGTGGTTAATTACCCTCCAAAATGACAGTGTCAGTGGCTTAACGAAGATTAAGCTTCGCTCGGTTTAGACTCGAATTACTTGGTCGAATTGATCCCAACTTTTCACATGTTGTTCTCCATAACATAAACTCCAACTTTTGTTAAGGGGTCAAATCATGTTGGTTAGCAAAATCACGAGAACGCGGGATGTCAATGTCGAAGACACCGAAATCGGGATTTTAAAATTGTTAAGTGCTGGAATCAGCCCTAAAATTGACTTGTGAGCCCTGTTTGAGCATGTTCCACACATTTTCATGGCTTGACACTTAAATAAAGTTTGTTCCTTATAAAATTCTCTACGACTTTGTCAAAGGGTGCACAGTCATGCAAAGCTTCTAGGTCACACTTTTGAAATGGTCAAACAAAAGGGTCCTAGGGTCCATACATGGTCAACCATCACTTAGAAGCACAATTAGGCAAAATGATCAACATGAACATTGTTCCATTATGTGTCCTAAGTGTAGTTAAGGTGTTGTAGAGGCCAAACATACTCACCATGCATAGTTTGCACAAAAGTGTAGGCCTCACATGCCTTGAAACATAGAACTCAAGTGAAATGCTATAGTCATTTCACGTGGTTGTTTCAAGATACATGCTACACATGTTCCACTAGGGTGTTCCACATGTGTCCAAGATGTGTTGCACATATTGCATTTGTATGTGGCACAACACTAGCGCCCATGGGATGCAAGGCAAGTTTTAGTTATAATCCAAACAAGCATATAACTTATCATTTCATGTGACTTTTTGATTCCAAACTTCATGAAACTTTTTCCGGGATCAATATAGATAGTTATTGATGTGAGACATGTGAAGATACTTTGATAACCACACCCAAGCATATATCTTTTAATTGAGCCTATATGTAAGCAAGGGTGCAATATCCAAGTTTAGGTTAGGGTTTATTTCCATAGGTTTGACTTTGGCATCGTCATCTCCACTAATCTATCATGTTTGAGCTTAAACCCACTACTTAATTGGTGGTAAACACCTGAGGTGTTACAGCCCTCCCCCCTTAAAAGAATCGCGTCCCGAGATTCGGAATGGAAGATCTTTTAAGAAAGAGAGACACGTTATCTAGTTCCCAACATCTGCTATAGCATTCATCTATAAAGCTTCAACATTGGTGAACAATTTGGTCAAAGGCACTTTCTGATACTTATTCTTTATGGAAAAATTTGTCTGAGGAATTTCCTTCATTGACTTCCATGAAGCATTGTTACTTTGGGAGGAATCCAAGATAGCACGTACTGCATTCTCAATGTACGAAGATCATTTGGTCCATAAGTGAACCATTCATAAGTATCTGACTCTCTAATGAGCACAACATAGGCCATATGAACTTGACACTAGACCAAAATTTTCAGAAGTATACTCATTGAAATGGCTCTATGTTCACATGGTTTTGAAAAGCAGTTCTCTACCAAAATGGCTTGAGTACAACCTTCCAAAAGGGTGAGATCATAGACGACAAACATTCTCTGAGGTTATAGGATACTGACTAACCAATAGACAGGGTCTATGTTGGTCGTAAATGTTCATTCATTTAGACACCAACTAATGGAAAAAAAACTACTTGTGGTTCCATGCGTGCAGTTCTCTTTCTCTGACGACAACACTGTATTATCTGAGTGTATCGATGGTCAGTGAATGTGATAGCTGACTCTGTCGGCTTTGTATTTCTACCAACAACTATCTAATAAGATTCTTTTATCCAAGACAACAGTTATCTGGGTTGAATCAGATGCAACCTCTTGGGTAAAAACATTTATAAGGTACCAAAGTATGTCATCTTAGGAAAATAATTCCCAAAGAAAGATGTAACGAGGCCTTAAGGACAACAAAAGTTGTAAATATTCACTAAACCGTGGGGAGTAGTCTACCACCACGCGGTTGAGTAAAATTTTCCTTTGTGACTTAGTTGCACTGTAAGTCGAGTTGACTTGCAATGTAGCAACTTTATCAGGCCAACTTTCACCTTAGGCTTCCTCTTTGGGATCAAACAGCAGCTCTAAGATAGGAAATCTGTTGTTTGACACTTCTCAAATTGCTTTCGAATTGCAAATTTACTCAGAGAACCCTTGATTGTCCCAATAATTGTTGATGAGAGAACATAAAAGCAAAGCAAAAGGGTGTACAACAGGATCCTTAAGATCACTTAAGAGATCGTCCAATAGAGTGATGAACAAACCATTTGTGGCACCTAAGGGCAAATGGATACTAATTGAAGCTAGGTCATGTTTTTTTTAATTCTTCGCTTTAGCTGATAGAACACCTTGCACTATCGGTGTGATTGTCCAAGACAGAATTGACTTGATCGCAATGGCTCTAGAAGATAGAATATCTCTCAAGTTGTTGGCTAGTTGATTAACTTCTTGTTGGTTATTGCTCTGTAAGACATAGCCTTCGTAGCTACCAAAGAGTCGTTACCTAGCTGGAGATTAACCTTTCTATTGGTAACTAATCAGTTGTCTCTCAACACAAGAGGTTCCAATCTTCACTCTTGACCACAATAATTGTGGTTGATGCAGAACAGATGGTTGCCATCGAAGTTAGCAAATATGAAGTTATTCTAGAGATGGTTGATTTCGATTGTATGGTCATTATGCATACAAAGGTTAAAACTTGCATAATATGACGATCGAGTCTTATCCAACGGATGACTTGTCCAACAGTAAATGTGGTGTGTCCTTTTTATCCAATAGAGATGAGATACTTGCTTACTAGATGACGTTCGTCAATATTCTGACAACTAAGTAGAGTCACTTGTCTACCACCTATTGCAGTCTGTTAATGTTTATGTCGGTGACCTGTTCTTCAAAGGTTATCCTCTTGGCAACTTCAGAAGGAAACCCCACTACCTTCAGTCTAAGATATGGATCTTACGATACGATATGGGAAGATAACCAAGGAACATCTCACAAGAAAGCCCACATCGATGTAGTTCCATAATGGGCTATGACTAGCAACCTCGATACCAGCGCGTGCCTAGCAGCACTACCATGTGCCGGCCGGTCACAAGGAGGCCCTAGGTTTCGTCGCGGCACCGCAGAACACTAATCGTAACACTATTACAGAACAGACGCCCGATGAGGAATTTCAAATGACACAGATTGGTGGTCCGAACAAGCACCATACAAGGAGGGATAGCAAGCAAAGGTAGTCACAAGGCTTAGAATCAACCGGAAAGCTATTCGTAGATCAAAACACCTCACAAGATACATAGTTCAATTCCTAAAGACAACTGAGCAATGGACTCTTGCTTAAATTCTATGCACGACTTGCGTCCACCGAAGTGAGCTCCAGATAAAAGATTAATAGGAGGTTCATTCATGTTGGGCAACAACATGAGATTAAGACTGATAAACATCTCGAGACTGAGAGGGTTGGGGACGGATTAAGTAAATTTCAAGGGCGAAAACCGATATGTAATTCTAGATTGAGTTGATAAGGTAGATGCACGAATTTGCAAGCAAGCGATTTTGAGGCCATAGCAAAAAGACGTTTCGTCGCATTAGCTAACCTTTGGGAGAGGCAACCGGGAGGTCCAACATAAATTTAGGTGCGGTCTCCACAACTGGCAACGTACGAACCATGGTCAAAGGCTAGCGTTGATTAAAGTTAACTTGGTTGGTCAGTCGATAAAGGTCTTCACAAAAAGGGTTGCAAAACATCCGTGGCTTATGCAAACATATAGGAGAACTAAACTTTGGACTTTCGGTTAAGCAAAGGCATGGATACAAACATTCAAGGGCTAACCACCAAGTCTACAGGCTCAGGCTCCTAAGAGAGAGAACCTAAATAAAGACAACAACCATACAATTACATAACGCGAACGTTGTTCTAGGATAAAGCTATTCGACACTCGTATGCTCACCGAGGACAAATGAGGTGACAACTAGGGCACTACCTAGATAACAAGCATACATACAACATTACAGTCAAGCAGACATGGGAGAAAATTCACACGAATGGGCTTAAGAAACCAATACAAAGCACAAGGCTCACTCAAACAAGCATTTATCTAAAGCAAGAACTAACTACAAGTTTAGTCCAAAACAAACGCTAGCCAAGGTGGCTAACTTAGCATGTGCACAGAATCTGGACAGCAGCACAGTAGTTACTGGTTTGAACCATAACTAGGGTTGTAGACATCCCATAAAGGTGATCCTAGACTTTCTAGAAGGCTTAGAAAGTTTTCCACACGTTTGTTATTCGTACCAAAAGCAAATTCATAGATTAACATGACCAAAAATGCTAATGTTTCAGATCTGTACCAATATGGACAGAAAACTGACAAGAACTTTAAAAATGCATAATTGGAGTTTTAGGGACACAACAAGGTTGAGCCTTAACTTTATGTAAAGCTTATTACATTGGCTATAACTTTCTTATATCATATTAAGATGATTCTACAGCTAACAAGGTTAATCAACACAAAGAAGACATTTCTGCCCAGATTTGGACAGATTCTGTCATTCCACTTTACAAGCTCATAAGTAGAGATTAAACCACCACAATTAGTGCTATAGGACATTTTGGAAAGCTTAGAAAAAGTACTACACTTCTTCTATTCCCTCCAAGACATGATTCCTTATGCACATAGGTCAAACAAACCAAACATTCAGATCTGTTCTAAACATGAGCAGATTCTGACAACAGACTTCTAAAATTTATAACTCTCAAACCATAAGGCCTAGGGTCATGAAATTTTAGGACAAGCCAAATAAGTAAGTTAGCTACAACTTTGGTATTCTCCATAACTACAGAAAACACCATTATGACTACGAAAACATCACTACAACAGAATCGTTCTAGCAGCCAAAGTCCAACAAGCAAAACAAGGCTTGCTTTTGTTCTACTTAACAAGAGAGCGTACAAACATGTTATTCTAGTAGCTCTAAATTTTGTTACCTTAGACCAACACTAATTTAATTCACTCATGAGAATCCAATTTACTTAAGTGAGGTCTAAAGCATTTTCAAAAACTTGTAGGAACAACATATCCACCACTTTGCTTAAGCTAGAAGATAACTCTAAGTTCAAGCATGTAGCCACACTCATTTCTAGTAAGGCTAAGCACACATTTTTCTCAAGCAACATGGAGTAAAGCATTCTTGTTTAGCTTCACACAAGAAAGATAGGGTACTACGTTGATCACAAGTTACTTATCATTTGAAGAAAGGTGAGAGGAACATAGCCATGTATAAGGCAACAATCATGAATATGCATGCTTCGTCCTATTCGTCCTCACAAGATTGCCAACCTAAGGTGGCGATCACGTTCTATATCGGTGGCATAACACGCACTCTCTCGATATATAGCTACTCGTCAGCTACATTCGACTTACGCATTCGTGGTTAGCGTACCTGCAGAAAAATTTCATTGCAGCCCAACATTTCCCCAAATATAGCACACAAGGAAACAAGAAGGTGAAATTCTAAGCACTCCCATATACATATACCCCTGTATACGTACATGTAGCACCAAAACTACCCGAATCATTCGATCAGATCACCCACAATTAAGTACCTTCATATATACATGTGTGTAACATGTAAATAATCCAGTAACCAAAACTAGCTCTCCCCTAGACCGCGGTTTGTACGGTCATGCTCTCACGACTCACACTTACCTGAGCGTAGGTGCAATGTTACATAAAAGTAAACTAGCGACATATATGGCTATTTCATATATGACGGCTACCACCAATCTAACACACCGGGTAGCATAGTGTGGGAGAGTCATCACACATACATACCTTGGCCTGGGCGTAGATGCATAAATAAAAATACCCCCAAGTTAGTACTTATATAAGCCACCTAATAATCCTTATATGGGCATAAGGAAATGGACCACTGGCATACTTAGATTTAAAATTTAGATTTCACAAACCTATATATAGCTATAAGTTGACAAAACTGATTTTATAAAACAAAACCTTTGTTTTAAATACACATACGACAAGTTTAATGTTGAATCTTGCTCCGATACCAGCTGTAACGGAACCGTCCAAATTATAAGAGCACAAGTACAAAAACAATCACCGAAGTGATCAAATTCTCGCACTTGAGCCCATATAACTCCGGTAGTCCAATGAAATCACGAGGGATTTCAAACCAACCAACATACCAGCCAAGATCGTAGTGATTCAACATAACAAGTCACATGTTACATCCATTTCACAAGTAGTTCAATATACATCGGAGTTCAACATAGTTATTACAACTTAAGTTCAAAAGTAGCGGAAGCAAAGTAATTTGAAACTAACATTTATCTTATTTCAAATACATGCCAGTACCAAGGTCGACTTCCAACAAAAGCATTAGAGAGAAGCTAACTCAGGAGGATCATGCCCGTGATCACACTCCGCCACTACGGCAGGAGCCAACCAACTCTTGCAGTAGCCATGATACATCACAACCTGCAACAAGTGGGGATAAAACCCTGAGTACGACAATGTACTCAGCTAGACTTACCCGTCAAAAACCAGAAATAAAGTGACACCAAGGATTATGCAAGGCTGATATAAAGTGGGCTAGCTTGACAACATTTTGCATAAAAGCTTAATATGGATAAGTAATCATTAATGCTTAAGCATCAAGTTAATTATCATTAACCTATCATCTATATTAGAACCTGTACTAGAGCACTCACTTTATTAGGAGCAAACAATATTAACCATAGCAGGTATAAATTGAGGCAACCTTTCCATCGTTATCCAATTAACCATCCGTTTAATTTAATGGAATCTACGTTGCCGCTGCTCAAGTCAAGTGCTCACTAACCGGGAGCGACGGCGATTCGAATCGAATTCCTATCCAGCTGGAGGGGTATTTCTAACACTCACCGTGCAGACCCCTGCCAGGGTCGCACAGGCCACCTTTTCATATGATTCAGGAATCGCGGGTCCGAATGATGTCGCAACCCCAAGGGCGACACTCTGCCAGGTGATAGGGACTCTAACCCCCCCTTGGTCTCACGCCAATGTCCCCAAGCACATCCTTTCTCTCCTCCAAGAAGCAACCTACCATTCGATTCCCGGCTTGAACCATATTACTCGGCTTCACGGTCGGAACGACTTATCCGGCCAACTAAGTGTTAGACTGCGTTCAACATGACTCAAGGACGTACAGCGAATCGGTCCTTAAACGACTCAGACGGGGATAGATCCACACCCAAGACCTCCATGCCTTGTTGCTTCACTATCGTCATCCCGCCCGGTCTCATTTCATTTTAATAACACATGGTTCCATTCCACGATAGTAATATAGCCAACCGTGCCATATAAGAATATCCCTACATCTCGCGGGTGACAGGAAATCACCTGACTTCTACCGCTTAAAGCAGGGCTAAGCATCTACTCGATCCTAGTCTATGTAGGATTCAGGGATTCATATATCTGGACAAGGAATGATATAATGCAGCAAGGTTTTCAACCAACTCCTACCACTTAATGCAACAATACTTATAACATATATATAATTAATTGCTTTTGAAGGTAGGAGGCTTATAATGCTCCGGGGCTTGCCTGGGATCCGACTCAAGTTAGAGTATGTCAGATGAAGTCACTTGGCGAGCAACCTCCAATCTACCACTTGTCCGGTCCTTCTATCTTCGGGATGGATCCACCAAACACCGTCTTCGGGTTTGGCTCCAACGTCACATCACGTCCTTCACGTAGTGCATCTAGCGTACCTAGATGAGATGTAAGATGCAAGTGTATGAATGCGTAGAAATGCAATAACATAACTTTCATGTCAACACACCAAGTTCACATGTGCACTAGAGTTAATCAACTTAACTATTACTTAAGCATATCCTTAGAAGATGACCAACATATCGATCATGAGACAAGTCACACAAGATCTCAAGCACACTTAACACTAACAAGATGTATATCACTCTTTAGGAATCAACATAGCAAAGCAAGTCAAGATGAAGCAACAACTATAACTAGAATATGTCAATTTCTGGACTTACAAATAGTAGCTTCATAAATCAATCATATCTAGAGTTTTATAAATCCAAATGACTTGCAAGAAGACATTCTGGAAAGATTAGGAAAATATCTACATTTCATCTTTAATCATCTCAACATGATTCCCAAGTTATCATGACCAAACATGCCAATCTTTAAAGTCTGCACAGAAGGTAATTAAAATTTGACAGTAGACTTATTAAGCATGCAACTCTTAAACTATCAGACCTGGGATCATGAAAATTTAACACAAGCAAGATAAGATAATTATCTACAACTTTTGTATTTACCAAAACCACAGTAAACATCATTTACACCATGAAACTAGTTGCACGAGTAACACCACACATGCAGCCTAACAGCAGTGGTACAATTATAGACAGAAAACTGATAGAAACTTCAGAGAAGCATAAATGGAGTTCTAGACCTCCAAAAAATATGATTTTCAACTTTATGTAAAGCTTATAAAGTTACCTACAACTTTCTTGTAATCATCTTAAGATGATTCTACAATTAACATGGTCAATTAGTTAAATAATTGCATCTCTGTACAAAATATGGACAGAATCTGATATGCCACTTTAAACCGCTATAACTTGAGTTTCACAAGTCCAATAATTATGGTTCTGGACTTTTTAGAAAGCTTAACAAATTGTGAACAACTTTTCTATAAACATCTAGAACTAATTCTGCCACTAACAAGGTCACACATGACACACAAAGCAATGCTGTCTGGGTTTGGCCAGAAACTGCCACAGTACTTTAAACAACTATAACTAAACATATACTTAACCAAAAATTGTGCTCTTTAGCTTTTTTGAAAGGCTTAAGAAAAGTACTACAACTCATTTATTGTCATCAAGGCATGATTCATAACTTAACTAGGCCAAACAATCCATACATGCAGAACTGTCCAGAATAGAAGTAAAGCATCATATGGCATTTGTTATTTTTATAGCTCCTAAACTATAAGTCTTAAAATCCTGAAATTTTTACCAGACATCACACATCACAATAGTAGCATGCCACAAAAATTTCACCTCATTTAGATCCCTATATCTGTGGTTATGAAAAATAACAGATTCTACTATAATTGAAAACCTAGTTGCATATATTGATTTTTACAGATACAACTTTAAACTAAAACATGCTATATTATTGATCTACTGCATAGACAATTTCACAAGGATTCCAAAAAGTCCTCATTTGCTATTTTTGGAATTTCCTAGCCCGAGATATTAATTTTTAAAGATTCACCTGATTTATGTGTATATAAAAAGAAAAGAATATCAGAAAAGGGAAAACACATTTACACCGGGGCCCTTGAACTATTCACTAAATAAGTCATCACCGAAAGACCCTTTAGACACTATTCAAATGAGTCTGTGTTTTCACACTTAACCCCCTGTATTTTATCGAATTCACGCCCGACGTCCTTTCCTCAAGTTCAGAACAGAGGAGGTTGAGGAGGCTTGCCGGCCGGCCATCCTCCGGCCGGTGAGGCCGGTGCCAGCGGCGGGGAGGGGCAGCGCGGGCATCGCCGTGCCATCCCGCACCCGGGGGTGGCCGAGGAGCGGCGGAAGATGGTCGGCAGCGGCTTGGCCACATGCGCCGGCGGCCCGTCGGCCGGTGCTCCGGCGGCAGCAAGCCGCGGGGCCGGAGCCGGTGAGATGAGCAGTCCAGGAGGTGCGGCTTGGTGCTAGGAACGCGATGGCGCGGTCAATTTGGTGGATGGACGTCGGCGACGATGGGTCGACGGCGGCCCTGGGAGTTGGCCGGTCCGCCATGGCGGTTGGCCATGCGCGGCCACAGGTCATCCCCGCGTGACTGCGGCTGGCCGTGGAAGTAGGCGGCGGTCGCGGGCGCCCACGCGGTGGCTGAGAAGCGATGCGAGGTAGACGCAGAGGGGAAGAGCAGCGGCGGGCGGTCGGCTTGGTGGCGGCCATGGCGCTGCGGCCGTGCGTGCACGAGAGTGCGAGCAGAGAGGGGGAAAGAGCTTGGCGAGTGCTCTGGTGCTTCTCCACTTCGAGCAGGCATAGGGGCACGCGGCAGCGGCAACAGGCGATGGCGGAGGCGCGGCTCGCGCATGGAGGACACGTCCACGGACACCTGTCGCCCATTGAAGCTTATTACCGAACACGTGGTGGGCGTCGACGAGACCACCTTTGGCTCCATTTTTGAGCTGTCTGGGGTTCGAATTAGGCCTTAGGCCTTGAAGCAAAGTTGTGGATCATGGGCTACTCTACAATATTGCTTAAGGGGTCATAGTCATTAGGGCTCTGTAACAGTGGTTAATTACCCTCCAAAATGACAGTGTCAGTGGCTTAACGAAGATTAAGCTTCGCTCGGTTTAGACTCGAATTACTTGGTCGAATTGATCCCAACTTTTCACATGTTGTTCTCCATAACATAAACTCCAACTTTTGTTAAGGGGTCAAATCATGTTGGTTAGCAAAATCACGAGAACGCGGGATGTCAATGTCGAAGACACCGAAATCGGGATTTTAAAATTGTTAAGTGCTGGAATCAGCCCTAAAATTGACTTGTGAGCCCTGTTTGAGCATGTTCCACACATTTTCATGGCTTGACACTTAAATAAAGTTTGTTCCTTATAAAATTCTCTACGACTTTGTCAAAGGGTGCACAGTCATGCAAAGCTTCTAGGTCACACTTTTGAAATGGTCAAACAAAAGGGTCCTAGGGTCCATACATGGTCAACCATCACTTAGAAGCACAATTAGGCAAAATGATCAACATGAACATTGTTCCATTATGTGTCCTAAGTGTAGTTAAGGTGTTGTAGAGGCCAAACATACTCACCATGCATAGTTTGCACAAAAGTGTAGGCCTCACATGCCTTGAAACATAGAACTCAAGTGAAATGCTATAGTCATTTCACGTGGTTGTTTCAAGATACATGCTACACATGTTCCACTAGGGTGTTCCACATGTGTCCAAGATGTGTTGCACATATTGCATTTGTATGTGGCACAACACTAGCGCCCATGGGATGCAAGGCAAGTTTTAGTTATAATCCAAACAAGCATATAACTTATCATTTCATGTGACTTTTTGATTCCAAACTTCATGAAACTTTTTCCGGGATCAATATAGATAGTTATTGATGTGAGACATGTGAAGATACTTTGATAACCACACCCAAGCATATATCTTTTAATTGAGCCTATATGTAAGCAAGGGTGCAATATCCAAGTTTAGGTTAGGGTTTATTTCCATAGGTTTGACTTTGGCATCGTCATCTCCACTAATCTATCATGTTTGAGCTTAAACCCACTACTTAATTGGTGGTAAACACCTGAGGTGTTACAACCGCGAATCCGAGTAGCTCAACTCAGGCCAGGAGTCGGCAAGTATAAAGTGCGCCTCAGAAGGGAGCCGTAGGTGTGAGTCCAAGGGTAGGTGATTTAAAAGTCCTAATCATCCTGGCAGAAGGGTAATCCCTGAGAGTGCTGGTGTTGACCGAACCCACGAAGTTGGTTCCTGAGTTGTACCAAAGGTGACCCATGGCTACCCTTGCAAAGTATGTCAGGGTGAGTGTTAGGAATACCCCCTCAGTTGAGTTGTAATTCGATTTGAGTCGCCGTCTCTCACTAGTTAGTGAGAACTTGACGGGCATATCTCCAAAGTAGATGCACTAAATAACTATAGTTTAGGAATGATGATATGATGTTGATAGCCTTATTATACCTGCTATGGTTAATATTGTTTGCTCCTAATAAGTGAGTGCTCTAGTATAGGTGCTAAAATAGTTGACAGGTTAATGATGATGAACTTGATGCTAAGTTTAATTGGTTACTTATGCTCATAAGCTCTTTTATGCAATTGTGTCAAGCTAGCCCACCTTATAAGCCTTGCATGATCCTTGGTGTCCTTTATTTCTAGTTTTTAATGGGTAAGTCTAGCTGAGTACCTCCTCGTACTCAGGTTTTATTTCCCACCTGTTGCAAATGACCGGTTCTACTTTGGTTGCTACAAGTATTGCCTCCTCCCTGCTAGAGACGAGGATTAGATCGTTGGGCGTGATCTCCGCTAGTTACCTTACCTGAGATGCTTTAGGTTAGACATGACTCTGACCTAGCAATGTATTTGAAACTATGAAGTTATGTACTAAACTATGTTGCTTCCACGAAACAAACCTGGGTTGTAATATTTTGTTTGAACTCCAATGGATGTAATCTGTATGCCGCTTGCGAAATGTTGTAACGAATGATGTATTGTGTTGAATCACTATGATCTTGGTTTGTATGTCGAAAGATGTTTGAAATCCTTCGAGATTTTCAGACTACTAGGATTATGGGAGCTTAAGTACAGGAATTTGATCACTTCGGTGATTATTTTTGTACTTGTGTTCTTATAATTTGGTCAGTTCTGTTACAGCTGGCATCGGAGCAAGGTTCAACACTAAACATGTCATTTGTGTATTTAAAAAAAAGTATTTGTGAAAACTCTAAATTAAATGCTAAGTGTTGCCAGTGGTCATATCCTTTATGCCCAAATAAGGACTCTTAGGTGGCTTATTAAAGTACTAACTTTGAGGGTTCTTGCTTGTTTTCTGTTTCGTTGTCCATATGACGTGCTATTGTATGGATGCCATCCGCTTGGGTGGTAATGTATGGATCATAATACCTCTACGCTCTGGTAAGTGGGAGTTGTGAGAGCATGACCGTCCAACCGTCGGTCTAAGGGAGAGTAGTTGTGGTTACTCGCATACTTACATGTTCAATCATGTATCTATGAGGGTACTTAATTGTGGGTATATCTGCCGAGTAGCTGTGATACTGGAGTATATACATCGGGGGATGTATGTATGAAAGTATTTAGTTTACTGCTTACTTTGCATGCCTTTTTGGGAAATTATTAGGCTGAAATGAAATTTTCTATAGGTACACTAACAACATATCGTTGTAGATCGACTAGCTACCGTATATGAGAGAACGTATGTATGCCACCGTATATTTCGCTAGCCTTTAAATTTTTCTAAGTTTGTGAGAACATACGGATCGTGCATGCATCATGTTCAAGCATACATGGCATTTCTTGCATTACTCCCTCCTTTAAAATTTGTTGGTCCTGACTAATTAAATTTTCATATCTCTTAAATAATCCTCACCTTAAGTTATACCCTATTTACACAGATGGCCCGCATGAAAAGCACCGCTCGCAAGTCCACCGAAGGCAGGGCTCCTCGGCACTAGTTAGCACCTCGTGAGCCCCATCCTGAGCCTACTATGGAGGAAAGGCTGAGGGCAGAGTTGGCCTAGGTGACTGCTGAGAGAAATGTGGTCCAGCAGCGTTTGGAGCAAGTCATGCAAGAAAGGGATTAGGAGACGCTGGAGGTACAGAGGCTGACAGTTGCTCACCGTAACTGTGAACGTATGTTGATTCACGTGCTAAATCAGTGGAATGAAGCCTAGAACGAAGAGGATGTTTTGAGGGCTGATAGGTTGAGCTAGAGCAGTAGTTGGCAGCTGCAGAAGAGTACAACAACCATCTCCATGAGGAAGGTCACCTGTTACATAATCAACTTCATCCTCTCCTTCCCCCTAATGATGAAAATGATAATGATGATGAGATGGGCTCTAGTGTCATCATGGTTGAAGATGATGATGACATGGAGGTTAATGGACCTGAGGACGTCCCGCCTGAAGAGGAGGAAGATGAGGAGTTAGAGCCTGCTAGTGATGAAGATGGAGGAGAGATCTTTGACATTGACTCCGAGGACGATGCGTAGTTTAGCTTACTACTTAGCTAATGCGCTAGAACTAGTCTTTTGTTGATCATCATGCATGGACGAGTAGCTTTGTAGTAAGATGATCTTTGGGATGTAACATCGAACCCTATGTTATCTTTGATGTAAGGTTGGAACCTTGATGGCTTGGATGTAACCTATCAGACGTGTTATGCTCCTTATATGTGAGCCTTTAATAAATTCCGCCTTTGTTGTCGGTAAACATCATTGATTATTAAGTACGTCGCATTAATGTGTCAATTGATGTGCTTGATGGGTTGTATGATTTTGATGAATTATTATGCCTCTGTTTATCGCATGAATTCATTCTCTCCAATGAAATCAGTTTGGTATAATTATACAATTCATCTATAAATTTTTCCATATCATCAATGCTCATTGGCTAAGCATTTTTGTAGATGGCTTACAATCTTCGCCGTGGTAGTAGCCTTGGGGATGAGGAAAAACCACCACCTCCTCCGCCACCACCCACCCTAGCTGAGCTGATGCAGACAGATGTCGAGAGTCAGCGCATGCTAGCTGAGACAATGCACCAGCTAGTTAACCGTGATGATCGCAACATCCACCAGGGACCCGAGCCAAATCAGTATAGCAGCTTTAAGGACTTCATGGACACAAAGCCTCCTATCTTTAGAGAGGCAGAAGAACCATTACAAGCTGATGAATGGTTGAGTACAATAGAGCAAAGGTTTCATTTGCTCAGATTGACAGAAGGTATGAAGGCCTCATATGTAGGACACCAGCTCCAAGGCCCTGTAGGCATCTGGTGGAACCATCATAGGACCGCCTTCCCTGCAAACGTTGAGGTTGTTTGGGACCAATTCAAGGAAGCTTTCAGGGGACATTTTATTCCTCCTGGTCTCATGGCAATCAAGCACACTAAGTTCATGAAGCTGACTCAAGGCAACAAGAGCCTTAATGAATACCTCCAGGAATTTAACAACCTAGCAAGGTATGCTCCTGAGTTTGTTGATACTGATGCCAATAAGATAGCTAGTTTCAAGAGGGGACTTTCCCCTAAACTGATGAAGTCTATGGGCAACAACAAGTGTGTCACCTTCAATGAGTTTATCAGTGACGCCCTGACTCAAGAGAACAATGATAAGGTATATGCTGCTTCCAAGACCCGTAAAAGAAACTTTGAGGCAGGTGCTTCTCAGTCTAAGGTGCCAGTGGTATCCAAAACTCAATATCGTTCACCTATTGCTAATGTCTAGTACCGCCCACCTCAGAAGAAGAACCAAGCTAAAACTAGTTTTCGCAAGGGATACATAGTTTCCTTGCCAAAGAATACCTCTGGACAGGGCAGCTCCAATGTCCCACCATCTAACAGGCCATACTAGAACTGTAACAAGCATGGTCACTGGGCTAATAATTGTCCTTATCCTCCCAAGCAGAATTCTTAGGGAAACATCCGTCAGGGGTGTGTTCACTATACTACTGTGGAGGAAATTCCTGCTAGTGAAGTGGTCACCACTTGTAAGTTTCTTGTTAATGATCATCCTATAGTTGTGCTCTTTGATTCGGGTGCTTCACATTCCTTTGTGAGTTCTACTTTTGCATCTGAGCATAAGATGAATGTGATTACAATTTGTCAAGGGTGGTTATTGTATTAGTGCTGCTAGGAACAATATCATGACTAACCAAGTAGTTAAAGATGTGAAGATTGAGATTGGGGATCGAGAGTTCCTTGTAGATCTTGTAGTTATACTAGGAGTAGGAATCGATGTAATCCTAAGAATGAAGTGGATGAGTGATAATGGGGTGTTGATCGATACATCAACCCGTGTGGTGATGTTGAGAGTCCAGTAGATAAGAAGGGTTTTCTAGTTCAACTGCCTCAAGATATTGCTATCCACAATGCAGCCAATGCTACTCTAGCCAAGGCCATTGAGGATATACTAGTTTTCTATGAGTTTCTAGATGTCTTCCCTGATGACTTGCCTGGATTACCTCCGGACTATGAAGTGGAATTCAAGATAGAGCTCATTCCGAGTATGGCTCCTATCTCTCAAAGGCCCTATAGAATGCCACCCAATGAGTTGGCTGAGTTGAAGATTCAGTTGAATGAGCAATTGAAGAAAGGTTTGATTCGGCCTAGTTTTCTCCTTGGGGTTGTCCGGCGATCTTTGTGAAGAAGAAGGATGAGTCTCTGCGCATGTGCGTGGATTATCGACCCCTCAATGCTGTTACTATCAAGAACAAATACCCTCTTCCTCGCATCGATATTGTTTTTGATCAACTCTCCAAAGCTAAGGTATTCTCTAAGATTGATTTGAGGTCTGGCTACCATCAGATCAAAATTTGTCCTAAAGATGTACCTAAGATGGCTTTCTATACTCGTTATGGCTTGTTTGAGTATCTTGTCATGTCCTTTGGCTTGACAAATGCTACTGCACACTTTATGTACCTGATGAATTCGGTATTCATGCTGGAACTAGACAAGTTCATAGTAGTTTTCATCGATGATATCCTTGTCTATTCTCAAAATGAAGAAGAGAATGCTGAACATCTAAGGATTGTCTTAACTCGATTGCGAGATCATTAGTTTTATGCCATGTTTAGCAAATGCGAGTTCTGGTTGAACAAGGTACCTTTTCTAGGTCATGTGTTATCAGGAGATGGAATTTCGGTTGACCTACTAAGGTGCAAGAAGTCCTGGATTGGAAGGCACCTACTACGGTCATAGAAGTCTGAAGTTTCCTGGGTTTGGCTAGCTATTATCGTCGCTTCATCCTGGATTTCTCTAAAATAGCCAAGCCCATAACTTGACTCCTTCAAAAAGATGAGAAGTTTGGGTGGACTCTGAAGTGTGAAGAGGCTTTCTACACTTTGCGGGCCTTACTAACTTCTGCTCCTATATTGGCACAACCTGACATCGAGAAGCCTTTTGATGTCTATTGTGATGCATCGGGCACCGGTTTGGGGTGTGTCCTTATGCAAGAGGGCCGAGTCATTGGTTATGCCTCGCGCTAGCTACGAAAGCATGAAGTCAATTATCCAACTCATGACTGAGAGCTCACCGCAGTTGTTCATGCCCTGAAAATTTGGAGACATCACTTGCTCGGTAATGTGTGCAACATCTATACTAACCATAAAAGCCTCAAGTACATCTTTACTCAACCAAAGTTGAACATGCGTCAACAACGATGGTTAGAGTTAATCAAAGGCTACAATCTTCAAGTGCACTACCATCCTGGCAAGGCAAATGTGGTTGCTGATGCTTGAAGTAGAAAATCTCATTGCAATTATTTGGTTAGTGAAGACTTTCATCTGGCACATCTTCTTCATCCTGTGGTACTCTACAATATCACTGTGGATTGCTCTCTTAGAAGTTGAATTATCGAACTCCAGAAGATTGATGTGGGTGTGTTTCACATCAAGAAGAAGATGAAAGAGCAAGAAACTAAGCACTTTAGGGTGGATGACAAAGGGATTCTCTAGTTCAATGATAGACTTGTAGTACCCAAAGACAAAGAACTTAGAAATCAAATTATGGCTAAAGCCCATTCTTCTAGATTGTCCATCCATCCTGGTAGCAGTAAAATGTATCAAGATCTGAAGCCATATTATTGGTGGACTAAGATAAAGAAAGAAATCACAGCCTACGTTGCAAGGTGTGATAACTATTGTAGAATTAAGGCTATTCACATGAAGCCCGGGTTATTGCAGCCACTCTCTATTCCTGGCTTGAAGTGGGAAGAAATTGTTATGGATTTCATTGTTGGGTTACCCACTATGGAAAAGGGTTTTGACTCTATCTGGGTAATCGTAGATCGTCTAACAAAGTCGCTCATTTCATTCCTATGAAGACCAATTATCATCTGTATCAATATGCGAATATTTATTTTCAACAAGTTGTATGTCTTCATGGTGTACCCAAGACTATAGTTTCTGATAGAGGACCTCAGTTCATGGCTCATTTCTAGGAACATTTATTTACATCAGAATCTTGGTACTAACTTACTCCGTAGTTCTGCCTATCATCCCCAAACCTCTAGGCAGACTAAGCATGTGAATCGAATTATTGAAGACATGCTTAGAGCTTGCCTTATATCTTGCAAAGGCTCTTGGGAGAAATGGTTGCCTCTCATTGAATTCTCTTATAACAATAGTTATCAAGAGAGTATCAAGATTGCTCCTTTTGAAGCTTTATATGGTCACAAGTGTAGGACTCCTTTGAACTAGGTGGAACCCGGAGAAAGAAGATTCTATGGTATTGATTTTGTAAAAGAATCTGAAGAGCAAGTCCGAGTTATACAAAAGAATATGACTGCCGCTCAGGCTAGACAAAAGAGCTATGTAGATAAGAAAAGAAAACCTATTGAGTTTGAAGTAGGTGACCATGTCTATCGGAAGGTATCCCCTATGAGAGGAGTAAAATGTTTTGGAATCAAAAGGAAGCTTGAGCCTCAATATGTTGGACCTTATCAGATTATCAAGAAAAGTGGAAGAGTAGCCTATAAGCTCAATCTACCTCATGAAATGGGAGCTATCTTTCTAGTATTTCATGTGTCTCAACTGAAGAAATGTCTCCGCATTCCCGAGGAAAGAGTAATAGTGAGGAGAATCAAATTGAAATCTGATCTTTCGTATGAGGAGAAGCCCGTTCAGTTTTGGACACTCAAGAAAGGGTGACTCGTAGTCGAGTAGTTAAGTTATACAAGGTGGTTTGGAGTAATCATAGTGAACAAGATGCGACTTGGGAACAGAAAGCTTATTTAAAAGACAATTATCCTAAATTCTATAACAAATGGTACGCTTTCAAAATCTTAGGATGAGATTTTTATAATGGGGGGAGAGCTGTAACACCCTATGTGTTTGGCTCCCACTAATTGCATTTTCATTTCATGAACATGTGCATTATTTATCTCATCATGCATTTGTTGCTTGAAACATGTGTATGCAACATTCTCAATTATGTTTGTTTCATATATGGTTGCTTGTGAATTGTAGTTATTGCAACATGTGGGTGAAACATGAGTCTCTCATACCTTGAAACATGGCAACATTGTAGTGTAACATGACAAGCTTGAGCATTGCAACAAAGCTATGAAACATGTGAAACATGGTTTTGCAACAATAGGATAATTTGAGTGTTTTGTTTGTTTCATCACATGTGGTACTTAGAAGTTGGTGTAACACTTATGTAGAGTGGTTAATTATGGTCTAATACACCTTAACTACACTTAGGGTAATTAGTGGAGCACTGTTCATGTTGACCAAAATGACTAATTTGCACTCTAAGTGAGGTTTGACCTTGAGGTGACCTATAGAGTGCCCTAGTTTGACTGATTGAAAAGTTTAACCTAGAGACCTTGCATGGATGTGAACCCTTTACCAAAGTTGTAGAAAATTTATGAAGGAACAAAAGTCTCAATATGGTCATCTCATGAAAATTGCTAGAAGATGCTCAAACAGGGCCCACAAGTTAGCAGAAGTGATGTTTGAGACTTGGCAATTGTTGGCTAGGTCTTAACTGGATAACAGTTTGAAGTGCCCTACTTTGGGACCTTATAACTTGAAAACTAGACCTAACCAGCCATAACCCATATTGACATATTTGTAGTGCTCACATAGCTCTACGATTTTGTCAATAGCACCATCACCTAGTTATGGCGTCAAAAACTGGGTTTCAGTCGGGGTTAACTGAAACTCAGTTTCAGTTTCCATGTGACCCAATTTGGCGAGCTTTAACTCCCTAACTAAGCCAAATCAATCAAAGCTCCAATTGACAATATTGTAGTATGGTGGTAGCTCTACAAGTTTGCTAATATCACCTACCACTAACTCGAGCTAGATTAGGAGTAATATGGCTTCAAAATGTCGTTGGCAGTCTAACATCGGAGCTTTGATTCAGTCGGGTTTAGACTTTAGTCGCTCGACGTGGCCGACCAGTTTAGAACCGGGCCACCATGTGGCGTGCATGCCATGCCGGCCTATCCACATCATGCGTGCATGTTCACAGTGAAAACCAGGCCGACACCTCACTCACTCCCTCTCTCTCTCTCGCCATTTCCTCTTCACCATCTCCCTCCCCGAGCAGAGTGGCGACTAGAGAAGGCAGTGATTGCCATCGAGCAACCCACCCAAACTCGAGCGCCATTGTTCGATTCTATTGAGCCACAGCACCACCTTGAGCCCCTCCACGTCCTCGACCTCACCGAGCAACCATTCTCGCCTTAGGTAGAGCTCACCGTGACGGTTGCTCCACTGTGTCGCCATTGTTGCCGTCAATCGAGCTCGCACGTGGTCGTGCCACTCAGGCGCCTTACTACCTCCTATCTCCCTTGCACCTTGTTCGCCTAGTGCTAATGCTTGCGGGGTAGGCCATTAGGGCCGAGACGTCGTAGACTCGCCGGAGTCGGCAAGCCCACGGCCATGTGCTGCCATTGCCGCCGCCACCCTCCCTAGCCACCGCATTAGCCGCAATTAGTGGCACCCCTAGATGCGCATGGTTGAGGTGAACACGCTGGCACTGTGGCCCTGCCGGAGTTGCCATCAGCGGCGAGCTACCACCATCACCTTTCTCCCCTCTCCTTTTCCCTCATTGACCCATGGGTTCGCGCTGTCAGCGCGCGCATGGTCAGGAGGCCGACTGTGGGCCAAGCAGGCCAAGCGGGCCACGCCGTTCGACTGGGCCGCGCGGGCGTGTGCGTGTCACGCGTGTTGTAGGCCACGGAGGTATACCGGGACGACCTAGTAGCTGAATAGGAGTTGGGTTAGGGTTCCAAATTTGTTTTGTTTTTATTTTTTTCATAGATTTGTGTACATATTAAAAAATGCATATCTCTTGATTGGTAGATCCAAATGATGTGGTTCCAATTTTGTTGAGTTCCTGGTAATGTCTAGTTTATATTAAAAATATAATATGTGCCATGTTCATTTATGAAAAATAGAGTTACTAATTATCTCTTTTAATCATGTGGGAAATAGGGGTAATTATATCTTTTTCTATGTAGATCCAAATGGCATGAAATGTTTATGGTGTACTGTTCATATCATGAGTAGCTTGTATTTAAATTTTCATACACTTTGGACACTGTATGTTGGAGTTATGTAATTCTCTTTTTGCCTGGATGGATCTTGTGTGAATTTTCATAATTTTTCCTTAGACCCAGTAAAGGTAAAATTTGGTGAGTTATATTCTTATGCTAGAAGGATACTAGGAAAAATCTGAAATCTATTGTTTGATACTTTTCAATAGGGTTTCCTATTTATGCTAGAAATAGACATGCCATCTGTTATTTTTGATACAACAAGTTTTGCTTGTTCAATTGCTTTGAAATTTTTATGGTAGTTTATGTGAAGGATGCGGTAGCTACTGTAATTTCTGTAGATTTTTCTATATAGTTTTACTATATGTTGCTTTAATCACCTAATTAACTAAATAAATTAGAAAAAGGATATTAAATAATTTATTTAGGGGTTGGCACTATACTTTCTGATATTCCTTTGATATGCACGACAAGTTGGTAAACTTGGTTTGGTCTAATTATGCTTTTGCATCATCACTAAATATTTAATTTAGTGAATCTGCCATTTCTGGACAGATTCTGAGAGACTGTTAGTTACCCTATGAAAATGATGATTTCATGTCTTGGGGTTTATAGCAAAGTTGTTTTGAATTTCATGATCTAGCTTCTGTTAAATTTTGTTAGCATTTGGCCATGTAGTTTAAAAACTACAGCTGTTCTAAGTTGGGTTCAGAGTTGAATTGCTCTCTGTCTACACCGGACAGATTCTGTATTTACTTGAATTCGACTTGGTTAACGTAAGAATCATGCTTTGATGTTTATAAATTATTTGTAGAGAATTTCATAAGATTTCTAGAATGTCCTCTTGTAAGTCATTTGAATTTGTAGAACTCCTGCTATGAGTGATTTCATGAACTATTCGATGCATGTGAAACTTGCAACTTTCTATGATGAATGTCTTTACTATTATAAGCATGTTGTGATGCAAATAAACACTTATGTTGATTAAGATAAGTTTAGGTGCAGGTGTTAGGCCCTTAACTGAAGATGAACATCTTTATCTTAGGTTATGCAAGTTAGGTAAGTTAATCTTGTACTTCCAAGTGAAGATAGGTACATGTTTAAAGTGATTTGAATAGAGCTATTAGTACTCAGTAAACGAGTGTCCAGTGATGTTGGCTAAATACTTACTGTTATCCATTCATCATGAGCATCATGTCATTCCTTATGCATCCATGATATTTATCTTGTGCATATGCATGCAATAGGTGTACCAGAAGGAGTGACACTGCTGGAATTTGAGGAGCCGAGCGAGGAGCAGCAGCAGTCAACACCAGAGATTCAGGAGGTGCAACCTTCAGGAGAAGTGCCAGACGAGGTTGTCGCTGAGTGCCTAGACCATCGTCCATGCAACTTTGTGACAGGCAAAACCCAAAGCATTATAAGCTTCCTAATTTCTGAAATGCAATTAAAGTACTATTGTTGTATATTGTTGCATTAAGTTTAGGTGTTGGATGAAAACACTTGCTGCATTGGTTATCCAATCCTTCTCCAGATATTGATACCCTGAATCCTAAGTATCTCAGGCTCGTGTAGTTGCTTAGAACTGCTTTAATGCGGTAGAAGTCAGGTGATTTCCTGTCACCTGCGAGTTATAGGATTATACATGTGGCACGGTTGGCAATATTTGCTATCGTGGAAAAGAACCTGTCTTAATTTGAATTAAAGACCGGGCGGAGGTTTGCCGGTTTGTAGTGACTCCGTCTGTCTCGATTAAGGACCGATTCTTGGACCTTTCCTGTTCATGTTGAACACATGCCTCTCTCTTAGCTAGCCAAGCCCGAGTGCTTGACCATGAATCCAAGTAGCTCAACTCAGGCCGGTAGTCGGCAAGTATAAAGTGTGCCTCGGAAGGGAGCCGTAGGTGTGAGTCCAAGGGCAGGTGATTTAAAAGTCCTGATCGTCCTAGCAGAAGGGTAATCCTTGAGAGTGCTGGCGCTGACCGAACCCACGAAGTTGGTTCCTGAGTTGTACCAAAGGTGACCCATGGCTACCCTTGCAAAGTATGCCAGGGTGAGAGTTAGGAATACCCCCTTAGTTGAGTTGTAATTCGATTCGAGTCACCGTCTCTCACCGGTTAGTGAGAACTTGACGGGCATATCTCCAAAGTAGATGCACTAAATAACTATGGTTCAGGAATGATGATATGATGTGGATAGCCTTATTATACCTGCTATGGTTAATATTATTTGCTCCTAATAAGTGAGTGCTCTAGTACAGGTGCTAATATAGTTGAAAGGTTAATGATGATGAACTTGATGCTAAGTTTAATTGGTTACTTATGCTCATAAGCTCTTTTATGCAATTGTGTCAAGCTAGCCCATCTTATAAGCCTTGCATGATCCTTGGTGTCCTTTATTTCTGGTTTTTGATGGGTAAGTCTAGCTGAGTACCTCCTCATACTCAGGGTTTATTTTCCACCTATTGCAGATGACCAGTTCTACTTTGGTTGTTGCAAGTATTGCCTCCTCCCTGCTGGAGACGAGGATTAGATCATTGGGTGCGATCTCCGCTAGTTACCTTACCTGAGATGCTTTTGGTTGGACATGACTACGACCTGGCAATGTATTTGAAATTGTTGAAACAACACATTGCAGCAACCAAAGTAGAACTGGTCATCTGCAATAGGTGGAAAATAAACCTTGAGTATGAGAAGGTACTCAGCTAGACTTACCCACATTAAATGGAAATAAAATGACACCAAGGAGTATGCAAGGCTTTCTTTTAGTGGGCTAGCTGACTCATTTGCGAAAAGCATAAGTTATCATAAATAAACCATTTTAGGTATTAGCATCATCTTTATTATAACCTGTCACTCTAGGTAAGCAGCTATGCTATAGCAACCACTTGATTAACCATTCACATCAAGTTACCATCTGAGGTTTAGCATTTCCAACATCATCCATATAACCACCCATGTTCCATCATCATTACTACGATGTCGTAGCTCGAGTCAAGTGCTCACTATCTAGGAGCGATGGTGATTCGAATCGATTTCTAACTAGCTAGTGATTTATTCCCCACACAAACCACACTCACCTGCTAAAGTGAGCTACAGGTCACCAATGACACTATTTTGGTAAATGTCATGGGACAAACTAGAGCTGCAATACCTAGAGACCGCCCAACTGCCAGAAATCAAGCCTCGCCTACCCTTGGGCTCACTCTTCGTGCCCCTGTCATACCCTCATCAGCACCAATACACGCACCAATGTAGATCCTGGCCCAAATAGTGCCACTAGCTTTGTGGTTGAAAGATACTTTATTCGGCCAGCTAAATGTGAGGCATACGTTCAACATGACAAGAGGGACGAGCAATGATCAATCCTTAACTGACTCAAGCGGAAACTACAAGCACCCCAGAACCTTGTCTGGTTGCACAACATTTGTTCCATCCGGTATCCAACTATCCATTAACGCTTGGTTATCTCTAGAATATCATCCATAGCTAAGTATTCCGGTAACCACCTATAGTTGTCGGTGATAGGAAACCATCGACTGCTACCGGTCTAAGCAGGGCTAAACATTTAATGCGGTCCTAGACTTATTAGGGTATACACATATAATAGGGTAATAAGGATATAATAAATGCATCAATGGTTTCACTCAACTCCAACAACTTAATGCAACAATATATATAGAACTTATATATAATTAGATGCTTTTATAAAGTAGGAGACTTAGAATGCTCTAGGGCTTGCATCTTTCGAAGGAACTAGGCTAGTGGTCACGCACTCAGGCAGATCCTCTCCTTGCTCCTCGGCCTCGGGCACCTCCTATGCCTGGATTTCCAATGGGTTGGCCCCGGCCTGCTCCTCTTGAACCGCTACTTGCACTTCCTCCAGTGATCCTGTATGATGGATTTGTATAAGTGATTATGCAATTGGTGCATCAGATGAGATGGCATATGATGATCATGATTGCATGCAATGTAGATGAACATGTTTAACTTTATTTGACAGAGTAGGTGTAAAACTCTTCTACTAGGTAGTCAACATCATCCAAAAACATATACCATAAGCACAGGTCATCTACTGCATTCTCTTCTACTACTAACTACCCTCATGTACCACTAACCACCATATAACCACGAACACAGGTACTACTACACTAATACCACAATGACTACCCTAATATGCCAAGTCATACCAGCAAGTCAAGGTGCTTCAACATTTTAAGTCATACCAACAAGTCACACCAATGCTACACAATTTAACTAATCATCCCTAAAGAAGGTTATTTTATTCCATTTTAAACTAAGGCTACAACAACAACATATAGTTCTGTTGTTCAAAAACTTAAGACAATATTATAGTACCTTTCTCATGCAACAAGTAGCCTACCATAAAATTTTCATTGCATTTAGATAAGTAAAATAGCCTACACAAAAATGGCAAAAAGCATGGCATAAATACACATGAAAATACTTTGTACTATGAAAAGTATCAAACAATAGATTTAGTATTTTTCCCATGATCTACATAGTATACAATCACTGTACAAAAAGTTTAAGCTACATGTATTATTCATATTTTTGGCTCTAGCAATTTTACAAGAAATAGCAAATAAATACACCTAACTTACTTGGCCATATTTTTCTACAAAACATGCATGTCATATATCTTTGACAGAAAGTACAACACATGAATAGAGTAACAAAATTGGAACCATATTTTTCTGAGACACATATGATTTATTACACATTTTTTAAGATATCAGCATATACTGAGATTTAAATAAAGCAATATATAAAAGTATTACAAAATCAATATGCAATATTTTTAGCTTGTAGATCTGACAGCAAGGATCACAACAAAATTTGTTTCAACAAATTTGGAGCAATATTGAGCAAGTTATGATTTTTGGAAGCATTTAAATCATTTCTGAAAAATGATTTCCCAATCCTTTTAAAAATCTGACACTGAAAACGCTGGGTGCACCCGGATCTACGCACCCAGGTTCACCCCCAGCCATTGCAGATGGGCTCCGTGGACCCACGGGTCAGTGGCGCAGGGGCAGAGGAGGTCACCAACGGCGAGAGCTCGCCGACGGTCCGGTCTTCAGCCTTGGGGAGAGCACCATCATGTCCCCGCAGTGAGGCGAGTCAAGCGCACTAGCTGGTTGAGCCAGGGGAGCGCCAGTATGGGCTCGCCAGCAGTGATGGCCAAGTGGTGGCGCTGCGCTCGGTGAGGCTGCCATTCCCGGCCACGGCAAGGCGCGGGAAGGGGCGCACTGGTTTCACGGTGGTGCAGAGCGTTGGAAGCGCGCGATGGCGCAGGGAGAAAGGGGAAGCAGGGTGGTTGCCAGCGTGGGCGCGAGCTCCGACGAGCTCGGCCATGGTGGCCAACTTGGTGAGAAGAAGGGGAGAGGCTCGCGACTTTTACCTGCCTTGCCTACGGCAAGCACACGCGAGCACGGAGGTGGAGACATAGGCGAGAGGTGGTGCATGGAGCCGAGGCGCTGGCGGTGGAGCTCGCAGGGCCGGCAGCAATGGTGCTCATGGCTGCTGCTATTATTGGTGAACGTGAGAGCGGGCAGGGGAGAGGCAAAATGGCAAGGATGGGCAGTGGCGGCTTGGCTCGGCCGATTTGGAGGTGTGGCGCGGGCAGTGGGGGTCGCCGACGTCCATGCAGTGAGCAGTGGCAATGGCGTATGGACACACGGTCGCCGAGCTCTGCGACCAGTTGGGGTGCGGCGCGCGAGCATGGGTGAGAGCGCGGGGTAGGCCAGGCTGGCTTCAGCCGTGGGCCGAGAAAGGAGGGTGCGGCCCGTTAAGGCAAGAAAATGATTTTTCTTTATGTTTTCAAACAAACAGCCCCAATTTCACCATTTTGAGCAAATAAAATGCATTTTCACAAGTTGACCCAAAAATAAAAGTTGTTCTAAAATTTGTGATCTTCAACTTTGCCAAAAGGAGCAAAGTAAAAATCCCAATATATTTTGAACTAAGGATTTAAAGTCAATTTTAAATCAAAACTCTATTTTTCTAGATTATTTTTAAAAGCAAAGTTTGAGAAAATTTTGAATACAAACCTTGCTCCAAATTATTTGCTAAACATTTCTAAGTTGTTCATTTACTCAAACCAACACATACAAGGCATAACAAGCATCAACATAATTTTAAATCTATTGAAACAACACATTGCAACATGCATGTTCCATTAACAGGTTTCAAGTCTATATTTCATGTGATGCTTATCAATGCATGATTATGCTTATGCACATGATTTGCAAATGCTAATGCAAGCCTAACACTAGAGTGTTTTAGCCCTCCCCCTTATAAGAATCTCGTCCCAAGATTTGAGTTATGAACCATTTGTTATAGAAATCTTTATAGGCTTTTTGCAGATAGTCTCCAGTTTCCCATGTCGCGTCACCGTCATCATGATGACTCCATTGTATCTTATATGTTCTCACCACTTTATTCCGAGTAACCCTGTCCTTAACATCCAAAACTCGGACCGGTTGCTCGCGATATTCCAAGTCTGATTTAATCTGAATGCCCTAGGGTTCTATTCTTTCTTTCGGAACACGCAAACAATTCTTCAATTGTGATACATGAAAGATCAGAAAGATCGAACTCATCGCTTCTGGCAACTATAACTTATAAGCCACTGGACCCTTCTTTTCTATTATCTTACACGGTCCTACAAACCTAGTAGCAAGCTTTTTCTTAATTCCAAACTGTTTCTTCTTCATTAGTGTAACCTTCAGATAGACATAATCACCCACTTCAAACTCAAGCGATCTTCTTCTCTTATCCATGTAGCTTTTTCTGACGTGACTTTGCAGCTTTCATGTTTTGTCGGATAATACGTACCTTTTTCTTAGCCTCATTAATGAAATCAATTCCATAATACCTTCTTTCTCTAGGCTCAATCCTATTCAATGGTGTTCTGCACTTTTTGCCATACAATGCTTTGAATGGAGCCATCTTGATACTCTCTTGATAGCTATTATTGTAAGCGAATTCGACCAAAGGTAACCATGAGTCCCATGAGCCCTTCAAAGATAATACACAAGCTCTAAGCATATCTTATAGAACAACATTAACTCGCTCTATCTGGCCATCCATCTGTGGATGGTAAGCAGTACTACAGACCAAACTGGTTCCCAAACCTTTATGTAGATGTTCTCAAAAGTGAGCTGTAAACTGTGATCCCCTATCAGACACTATAGTTTTTGGCATTGTTGATATTTGGTAACGCAATTAGGAAATAGGATCCGCAAGCGCACGGATATCGGTGAGCACTTCACCCGAGATGTTATCCTGGGTATCGTATTTATATTTTTACCTTTAGGAGAAAGAGTGCATCTGACTAACCAAATCTATTACTACTAACCTTTAGGCTACAACCACTATGATTCGATGTGAGTGATGTATAGAGAAGACTACAACCGCACTCTTCTTCTAACCTTGGTAAGGATGATCTACTGTTCTATTGGGGAGGTTTACGGAATCTAGACACCACAAAGGATGTTCAACCCGCACCTATAAACCCTATCGATCCTGCTAACGGGATATGTAATACAAAGGTAACTCGGAATTGTCACGTTCCTCGCTACTACCACGGTCCGGCTAGACGAGGGGATATCTATGAGTATCCTAGCTTAAACACCACGTTTACGCTAGAGATGATTACTCTAAACTCTACGCGAAGAGATCAAAGTAAACTCATAAACCAAAGAACAATAAAACAAAGAACTTACTAGAATTTAGAAGTCGAAATACTGAAGAATCCTGAGAACAAGCCTCGGGTTAGAAGAACTTGCTCCCGCAGGTACAACCTCGGAGTAGACACCGACAGGCCGGCTTCCTCCGATCTACACCTCCACTCTATCTCTCTCAATCTAGTAGTACTAATTCTACTTTCACATTGGATGCTAAGCCCTAAGAGGTGGGAACCCTAGAGGGAACCTCTCTCTCTAAACCCTAACTAGAGATATGCAACTGAATAATGAATTGGGGTCTTCTCCACCAGGGGTCAGGGGCCTTGCTTATATAGCCCTTTTGGATGAATCTGGACCGTCGGATCAAACCGACCTTCATCCTACGGTTTTCCTTGATCCTCAAAGGCGGTGGAGCATAATCCGCGAGACTCGACCTGATTGGTCCCGGGGGCAGGGCGGGCGCCCTAGGGCACAGGGCGGGCGCCCTGTGTCTGGCCCCGTTACGGCTCCCGTTCGTTCCCGTGGCTTCTGGAATCTTCTAGATGTAAGATAATTACGTGTTCGGTTAATATCCCGTCATTAATCCGACATGTGGGCCTTTCTTCCGTATTTCCTGATAACCCCCTGCAGAAATAGATAAATAGCAAAACTCGTGGAATTCTGTTAGATCAAACCCTAATTCTAGGTGTTGCTTGCATATAAGTCCTTTTCTTTATTTATTTGATGGTTATAATTGATACTTAAGAACCGTCAACAAACACCCCCATACTTAGGCTTTTACTCGTCCTCGAGAAAAGGTTGGTTAATAAAACATCTGGGGTTGAAACATTCTTTCATACCTGCAGGGTGTTGTAAAAATCCACTGTGCACTTATAGTCAGGGAAATATATGGTCAGAGTAAAGAGCCTTTCTTCTTCTTAATCCCTATCACTTGGAGTTTTTACATATTTTTGAAAAGAAAAACTTAGCATACCTTTATCCTCATAGGTGCTCTCAGAGTCACTCATTATCTTTTATATTTCTCTCTGAGGCTGTTTTGATTTTGCAAAAATAATTCTTTAAGCATACATACCTTGCATTTATTGTATGGTCAAAACCGGATCCGAGGAGAAGAATGCCATACTCTTAGATCAAAGATTTTGAAAATTAAAAACTTGTCACTCTTACTGGCATATTGCTTATTAGAGGGACCATGGGCTATCATTTTCTTTCCATCATATTTTTATCATATCTCATTTTTTTTTCATTTTGGGTGGATACCGAGGTACCCCTAATTCTACTGCCGGACACTTGTCCATTTTTTTCACGAGGTTATCGAGCACTTGCTCCTTTTTATTTCCTCGATATATTCATAATTTTGCATAGCCCATACCTCTAACGCAATAATACTTCGGAAGAGTGAATCTTTCTGAATAAAAATGTCTTGATCTTAGGAGTATGATAAATCTCTCAAAAAGGGTCTAACTTGTTTTGAACAAACTCAATACAAAGCAGATAGCTTTAATTAATATTTTCATGGTTAGCAGGCATATAAAACTTGAGGATGGTAGCTATAATTTTGAGATTTTTAAAACAATTTCTCCAAGCAATAAAGATACTAAGAATAAGGTACTCATACCCTTACCATCTCTTATTCCACAATGACTTTTAACAACACAGGGTTTTGAAATAATTTTAATAATTGCAGGTTTCCAGGAAATATCACAGAGTGAGATTGATCATGATTATAAGCATTTTTATCCTTTTAATTTATCATGTTTAGAGAGATAAAATTCTGCACAAACTAAGGTGAGTGTGTAAGTGTGTAATAAAAGTGTGCAGAGTGTGTACCTGGTTCATGGAGTGGTGCGATCGAAGTGTGTGTGACATGTCAGGGAATCTCCCCCATACTTGTTTTCTGCTTTCTTGCACAAAAGTAAAGTAGAGACACACAAGACATACTAATAATAATCTTTATTAATCTTGAGGCATTTATTACAACCGAATAATAATAATAACCGAATATAGTAGATCTAAACTGATTATAAGCGAACCTAGTCGAATCTAATAATAACTAAGACATATATAGCCCCAAGATCTAATCTAGATAGCTCAGCGACGCTCACGCCTCCTAAGACTATGCTCTAACTCATCGATCCTCTTGTTGGCGTCGGCTTTAATTTTTAATTGGAAGGTAAAAATTGATCACGTCTATTTCTTCTAATTCTTTATTGGGCTCTAAAAATAATTTAAGACGTTGACCATTTACCTTGAATAACGTACCTTCGTCATTTTGAAGTGTGATAGCTCCGTGGGATGATGAATGAATTACCTTGAATGGTCCTTCCCATTTGCTCCGGAGCTTTCCATGCCCGAAAAGCTTCACCCTGGAATTAAAAAGTAATACCTTATCTCCGGGTGAGAACTCCTTCTTCTTGATCCTTTTGTCATGCCATCTCTTGACTCTTTCTTTGTAGATCTTTGAATTGTGATATGCTTTCTCCCGCCATTCTTCTAACTCCGATAATTGCATTCTTCTATGTTTTCCGGTGATATCTAGGTCCATATTCCATCTTTTTATGGCCCAGTGTGCCTTGAACTCAAGTTCAACAGGTAGGTGACAGGTCTTTCCGTATACCAATTGGTATGGAGACATTCCAATTGGGGTCTTGTATGCTGTCCGGTAAGCCCAGAGTGCATCGGGTAACTTGTCCTTCCATGCCGTTCCCATCTCGTTCACCGTCTTCTGAAGAATGTTCTTGATTTGCTTGTTAGAAGTCTCTGCTTGGCCACTTGTCTGAGGATGATAGGGAGTAGCGACGTTGTGACGGATTCCATGTCTTGATAGATAGTGCTCGAAGCGCTTGTCAATGAAGTGTGATCCTCCATCACTTATCACTATCCTGGGGACTCCAAATCTTGGAAATATGATTTCCTCAAACATCCTCTTCGAACTGATATTGTCGGCATGTTTGCAAGGTAGTGCCTCTACCCACTTGGAGACGTAATCAACCGCCACCAAGATGAACTCACACTTCTTAGATGGGGGAAATGGACCCATGTAGTCTATTCCCCAGACATCAAAGAGTTCAATCTGAAGGTTGTTGGTGAGTGGCATGGCATCCCTTGTATTTATGTTTCCGTGCCTTTGACATGGCCCACATCTTCTGATATATTGCTTCGTGTCATCGTATATCGTAGGCCAGTAGAATCCACATTGCCAGATCTTTGAATGTGTACGGAATGCTCCATAGTGTCCTCCGTATGGTGATGAGTGACATCTGTCGATGATCTTCAATCCTTCCTCAGTGGTCACACATCTTCTAAGTAGGCCATCAGCGCATACTCGGAAGAGATATGGCTCATCCCATATATGTGAACGACTTTCCTGAATAAGCTTCTTCTTGTTTGCTCCGGGTGGTACATAACCTGAAACCATAAAATTAACAATATCTGCATACCAGGGGTCAGATCTGTTAATCCCGTAAAGCATGTCGTCCCGGAGTGAGTCATTAATGGGGGGTTCCTGTGAATTCTTAAAGTACATTCTAGACAAGTGATCAGCAACAGAATTTTCTACTCCCTTTTTATCTTTTATTTCTAAGTCAAATTCTTGGAGTAATAAAATCCATCTGATTAAGCGAGGTTTAGCATCTTTCTTAGTGAGCAAATATTTTAGTGCAGCATGATCAGTGTAAACAATTATCTTAGCTCCAACTAAATAAGATCTAAATTTATCAATGGCAAAAACAACAGCCAGAAGCTCTTTTTCAGTGGTTGCATAATTAAGTTGAGCTCCTGTCAAAGTTTTACTTGCATAAGCAATTGCATGATGCTTTTTATCTTTAGTTTGTCCCAAAACTGCCCCCACAGCATAATCACTAGCATCACACATAATTTCAAAAGGCAACGACCAATCAGGGGGTTGAATGATTGGTGCAGAGATGAGTGCTTGCTTTAATAAATTGAAAGAATTTAGACATGCATCATCAAATTCGAAAGGAGCATCCTTGGCTAGCAAAAGAGTAAGTGGTCTCGCAATAAATGAAAAGTCTTTTATAAATCTGCGATAAAAACCAGCATGGCCAAGAAAACTTCGAATTCCTTTTATATTCACAGGTGGAGGTAGTTGTTCAATTACTTCAATTTTAGCTCTATCTACCTCAATACCTCTTTCAGACACTAGGTGTCCTAGCACTATTCCTTCTCTAACCATAAAATGACATTTTTCCCAATTAAGGATTAAGTGCTTTTCTTCACATCTTTGCAAAACCTTATCTAAGTTCTCAAGACAACTATCAAAAGTTTTTCCATAAACCGAGAAATCATCTATGAAAACTTCCATAATCTCTTCAATCATATCAGAAAATATAGACATCATACATCTTTGAAAAGAAGCTGGTGCATTACATAACCCAAAAGACATTCTACGATAAGCATACGTTCCATATGGGCATGTAAAAGTGGTTTTGCTTTGATCATCAGGATGGATAGGGATCTGGTGATACCCTGAATATCCATCTAGAAAACAGAAAAACGAGTGTTTTGCTAACCGCTCAAGCATCTCATCTATAAAAGGCAAAGGAAAATGATCCTTTTTCGTGGCTTTATTAAGTTTTCTATAGTCTATGCACATCCGCCACCCAGTGACGGTGCGTTGCGGAATTAGCTCATTCTTATCATTAGTAACAACAGTCATGCCTCCCTTTTTAGGCACAACTTGAACAGGGCTTACCCACTCACTATGCGGCACAGGATATATAATCCCTGCATGCAGCAACTTTATAACTTCTTTTTTAACTACCTCTCTCATCGCGTTGTTAAGTCTACGTTGAGGCTCTCGAGAGGGTGTAACAGAAGGATCTGTCGGAATACGATGGGTACAAATCATAGGACTGATTCCTGTGAGATCTTGAAGTGAGTAGCCGAAAATAGAGTGGTGTTTTTCAAGAATGGTCATTAATCGCAGAGTTTGCTCCTGAGTGAGTTTATTACTAACGATCACAGGAAACTCTGGATTATTGTTTAGGAAAGCATAGGTAAGACCGGGTGGTAAAGTTTTGAGTTCTATGGGGGGTCTAGGTGTTTCTGCAAACTCATCTAAGGGTTCAGGTTCAGAAGGTTCGGCCTCTTCTTCAGTGAAGAAGGGGGCTTCCTCTTCTAAGTCTGGATCATCTAAAAGTTCTAGAGATGCAGCCTTTACCTCCTCCATAGAATCAGGCAAAAGATATGGCTCGGTCTTATTATTCAAGGAGTGAGTTATTGTAATTGAAAGTTTAAAATCCTTTCCCAAGGAAATGTGGAGCTTTCCAGTTTGACCTTCATAAAGGAGTCTTCTAAAAGGTTGTCCAATCAGTAGGTCGAAACCCCATATATCAAAGATATAAAAGTTCAAATGAACCATGGAGCCTTCTACCATAAAGGGTAGGACATTAATAATTCCAAGACTGGGGACTAATCGTCCCGAAGATTCCTTTATGACCTTTGTTGTGGGGGTTAAAACAAGTTTCCCAAATAAATTAAGTGCAAAAGCTTCGGACATAATATTGATCCCCACAACAGGATTATAGAGAGCGTTAAATTGATCAGAATTATAAGCACAGCGTATAGTTATAGAGGGTGTGTCCACTCGGATTACTTCAGAGGAAAGCTCTGACTCCTCTAACCATTCACTACTCATAACCGAGATAAGCTCTCTCAATTGACGTTCACTTGGTAAACAAATGCTAAATTGGCCGTTTTGGGGTCGGTCTATAGAATGGTAGTTTGAAATGTTTCCAAAATCGGCAAAGAGATCGGATTCTATGTCTAGCATGAAATCAGATGGTAGAATTTCTTCCTTTTGTGGCTCAGAACCTGGGATAGCTAAAGTAGATGAAAAATTTGGCAGTGTCTACTTTGGCTTCGTAGGTTTTATCATGGAGGGCATTATCCATCTCAGCTTCTAGGATTCTATTCAAGATCCCCTTAGCTTCATCAGTAGGGATACGAAAGAAAGAACCTCTAGCCATAGTATGCAGCATTTGTTTATTATCTTTCTGAAGACCTCGAAAAAAGTGAAATAAAAGAACAGTGTCTTCAAGCAAAAGTTTTGGACCAGATTCTAAAAGATCAGAAAAACGTTTCCAGGATTTCCCCAAAGCTTCATTATCTTTTTGTTTAAAAGATAGGACTTCGAGTCTAAGGTCACCAGTACGGTCAAGGGAATAAAAATCTAGAAAAAAGTTGGCTCTTAAAACTCCCCATTCACCTTGCTGTTGACTTACCTTCTGACTATACCATCGTCTAGCTTCTCTTAAAGAAAAAGGAAAAAGCTTCCAACGTAAAGTCTTATCAGAGATGCCATCAATGCGAAGACAATCGCATGTCTGCTCAAAATCTCTAATATGAAGGTAAGGGTTTTCGTCTTCCTTTCCCGAAAAAGATAAATTTTGAATCATCGCAATCAACCTTGAACTTAACTTATACTGGGATGTTTGGATAGGCTGTGATGACTCCCATGGTAAAAGGTTAGTTGCTGAAGGTGTTGCGGCATCAAAGATAGATATAGAACCTTGGTTTTCCATTTTTGGTAAAAAGAAAAAGAAAGAATGAAAAAGATAAGAAAATAAAAAGTATGAATACAAGCTAGTAGTAAGACTCAAGGTTATCTCAGCAAACCGTCTTTCTCCCCGGCAACGGCGTCAGAAATGCTTGTTGATATTTGGTAACGCAATTAGGAAATAGGATCCGCAAGCGCAAGGATATCGGTGAGCACTTCACCCGAGATGTTATCCTAGGTATCGTATTTATATTTTTACCTTTAGGAGAAAGAGTGCATCTGACTAACCAAATCTATTACTACTAACCTTTAGGCTACAACCACTATGATTCGATGTGAGTGATGTATAGAGAAGACTACAACCGCACTCTTCTTCTAACCTTGGTAAGGATGATCTACTGTTCTATTGGGGAGGTTTACGGAATCTAGACACCACAAAGGATGTTCAACCCGCACCTATAAACCCTATCGATCCTGCTAACGGGATATGGAATACAAAGGTAACTCGAAATTGTCACGTTCCTCGCTACTACCACGGTCCGGCTAGACGAGGGGATATCTATGAGTATCCTAGCTTAAACACCACATTTACGCTAGAGATGCTTACTCTAAACTCTACGTGAAGAGAACAAAGTAAACTCATAAACCAAAGAACAATAAAACAAAGAACTTACTAGAATTTAGAAGTCGAAATACTGAAGAATCCTGAGAACAAGCCTCGGGTTAGAAGAACTTGCTCCCACAGGTACAACCTCGGAGTAGACACCGACAGGCCGGCTTCCTCCGATCTACACCTCCACTCTATCTCTCTCAATCTAGTAGTACTAATTCTACTTTCACATTGGATGCTAAGCCCTAAGAGGTGGGAACCCTAGAGGGAACCTCTCTCTCTAAACCCTAACTAGAGATATGTAACTGAATAATGAATTGGGGTCTTCTCCACCAGGGGTCAGGGGCCTTGCTTATATAGCCCTTTTAGATGAATCTGGACCATCGGATCAAACCGACCTTCATCCTACGGTTTTCCTTGATCCTCAAAGGCGGTGGAGCATAATCCGCGAGACTCGACCTGATTGGTCCCGGGGGCAGGGCGGGCGCCCTAGGGCACAGGGCGGGCGCCCTGTGTCTGGCCCCGTTATGGCTCCCGTTCGTTCCCGTGGCTTCTGGAATCTTCTAGATGTAAGATAATTACGTGTTCGGTTAATATCCCGTCATTAATCCGACATGTGGGCCTTTCTTCCGTATTTCCTGATAACCCCCTGCAGAAATAGATAAACAGCAAAACTCGTGGAATTCTGTTAGATCAAACCCTAATTCTAGGTGTTGCTTGCATATAAGTCCTTTTCTTTATTTATTTGATGGTTATAATTGATACTTAAGAACCGTCAACAGGCATACCGTGCAATCGAATGATTTCTGCAATGTACCTCTCAGCATACTGAGGTGGTCGAAATGCTATCTTGACTGGTAGAAAGTGAGCTGACTTGGTAAGATGATCTACAATTACCCAAATGGAGTGACTTCCTTTTGGAGTGGTGGGAAGACCTGTGATGAAATCCATACTTATATCATCCCATTTTCAATTAGGCACTGATAAAAGTTGTAGCAAACCAGTGGGTTTCATATGAAGAATCTTCACTCTACAACACATATCACATCTAGCAACATAAGGTGCAATCTCTTTCTTCATCTTTGTCCACCAATAACGAGGTCTCAGTTCTTGATACATTTTGCTAATTCTAGGATAGATGGATAGCTTAGAAAGATGAGCTTCATCCATCAGTTAATTTTTGAGTTCTCTATCCTTAGGTACAACAAGACGGTCATCAAACCATAACACTCCTTGTTCATCCACTCTAAAATGCTTAGTCGGTTCTTTCTTTATTTTCTCCTTGATATGGAATATCCCCTTGTTTGTTTTCTAGCCTTCTATGATTTTACTCTCTAATGTACAACTAATCTGAATATTATGCAACATAGCAGGATGCATTAGGTTGAACCCATCCTCAAATAACGGTTGTGCAGTAAGAAAATGTGACTTCCTTCTCAAGGCATCTGCTACTACATTTGCCTTCCTCAGATGATAGTGTACATTCAGATTATAATCTTTGATCAGCTCTAACCACCTTCTCTATTGCATATTCAATTATGATTGAGTAAATATATACTTGAGACTCTTATGATCTGTGAAGATGTTACACACATTCCCAAGCAGATAGTGTCTCCAAATCTTTAGAGCATGCACAACAACAGCAAGTTCTAAATCATGTGTCAGATAGTTAACCTCATGTTTCCTCAATTGGTGGGAGGCATAAGCAATGACTCTTCTATTTTGCATAAGAACACATCCTAAACCATTCTTGGATGCATCGCAAAACACATCAAATGGCTTCTCTATATTTGGTTGTGCTAGAACAGTAGTAGTGGTTAGTAATTTCTGCAAGGTGCCAAAAGCTGCTTCACATTCCTCTGTCCAAGCGAACTTATGATCCTTCTATAGTAGACTTGTCATTGGTTTGGCAATCTTAGAGAAATCTGGTATGAAACATTGATAGTAACCGGCTAATCCAAGGAAACTCCAGACTTCATGAACTATAGTTGGTGCCTTCCAATCCATAACCTCTTGCACCTTGCTGGGATCTACCGAAATTCCATCTTTTGATAGAATATGACCAAGAAAAGGAACTTTCTTCAACCAAAATTCACACTTACCAAACTTGGCATATAATTGATGATCTCTGAGTCTGGTCAAGACAATTCTTAGATGCTCTCCATGATCTTTCTTGTTCTCTAAATATACTAGGATGTCATCAATGAACATAATCACAAACTTATCCAACTCGGGCATAAAGACCAAATTCATCAGATACATAAAGTATGCAGGAGCATTTGTCAGGCCAAAGGACATGACAAGATACTCGTACAACCCATATCTAGTAGAAAACACGGTCTTAGGTACATCTTGTGACCTAATCTTGATCTGATAGTATCCTAATCTCAAATCTATCTTAGAAAATACTTTGACTTTTGACAATTGGTCAAACAAGATATCAATCCAAGGCAGAGGATATTTGTTTTTAATTGTTACTACATTAAGTGGCCTATAGTCCATGCACATCTGCAAAGAGTTATCCTTCTTCTTCTTCATGAACAGTGTGGGACAACCCCATTCAGATGAACTTGGGCCAATCAAACCCTTGGTCAACAAATCCTAGAGTTGCTTCTTCAACTTAGCTAACTCATTGGGAGGCATCCGATAAGGCCTTCTTGAGATCGGTGGTGTTCCAGGGATTAATTCAATGGCAAACTCAATATCTCTATCCGAAGGAAGACTGGGTAACTCATTTGGAAACACATACAGAAACTTACATACTACAGGAATCTTAGCCAGAAGAGTGGTTTGGACTGCATAGGTCATACTTCCAAGGTCTATTCTATGAGGTAGCACTACTTGAAAAGTGTCTTCTCGAACAAGTTTCTTAAGGGAAATAGTTCTACTCCCAACATCAATCACTACCCCCATCTTATTTATCCAATTCATTCCCATAATTACATCCAAAACTAGCCCTGGCATGACTATCAAGTTAAGCTTATACTGTCTGTCTTCTATATTTAGGGTTACCCCTCTAACTATCTGATTAGTCAACAGATCAGCACTAGCTGAACTTATTTGATAAGCATATTCCAATTCAACTATCTCTTGCTCATACTTTCTTGCAAATGCTTGACTTATAAATGAATGAGACGATCTAGAATCAAATAAAACAACAGCAGGATGTTGGTTGATAGAGAACATACTAGCTATCATGGGCTCTCCTTCAGGAATGTCATCCATGGCGGTATAGTGCACACAAGCTGGATATTGGTTCTGTGGCTTCTTAGGATACGGGCAAAACTTTGCAAAGTGCCCAGATTGATTGCAGTTGTAGCACGGTCCTCTTATTGGAGCAGCAGCTTCAGATGAATTGCCTTGTCCTGTCTTCACCTGAGGTACTACCATCTAGAAAGGTTTATGATTCCTTTGCTGCGACTGTGTATTCTGGTTTCTCTTCTAAGGCAGTCTGAACCTTGCACTAGGTGCTGGTGAACGGTACGGGGGATGACTTGCCATAGGTGCTCTTGCTTGTGAAGGACCCAACTCAAAAGCCCTCTTGCGACTTTTGGATGCAGAGTAGGCATTTTTGTTGTTCTCTTGAGTCAAGCAATCACTGATGAACTCATTGAACATTGTCCGACTAGAAGTACCCATTGTCTTCAGCATCTTAGGGTTGAGTCCTCTCTTGAAACTCGCAATCTTCTTTGCATCAGTGTTGACAAATTCGGGAGCATAGCGAGAAAGGTTGTTGAAGGCATGCAAGTATTCCTTCATCATCCTTGTGCCTTGAGTGAGCCTCATGAACTCACCAACCTTCATGGCCATCAACCTAGGTGGAATATAATGCCCACGAAAAGCAATTGTGAACATCTCCCAAGTACCAAGTGATAGCTGTATTTGCAGGAAAAGTGGTGCGATGATGGGACCACCATATCCCAGCGGGACCTTGCAACTGATGGGCAGCATACTCTGTTTTTAGCTCTTCAGTCAGCCTTAGCACATGGAACTTTTGCTCTATGCTATTAATCCATTCATCGGCTTCTAATGGCTCTGCCGCTTCTTTGAATATTGGCGGCCTTGTGTCCATGAATTTCTTGAAATTGCTATACTGGTTTACCCCATGTCCACCCTAATGCAGCCCACGGTGGGTGTTGTCGGCAATGTTGTGTAAGGCGGCCTCCATGTTTTGCTGCATATTCTCCATGTTGCGCTGATTTCCCAGAAATTGCACGAAAAACTGTTTCGCAGTGTACGAGGGAGGAGGAGGTGGTGGTGGATCACGGTTCTCATCACCAATCCCACTCAGACCTTGGCAAGTGTTCACCGGCATCTGCATATTTCAGCAACAAGTAATTATTAGGCGATGTTGCAATAATTGTAGATGAACGTATAATTATGTCGTACTAAATTTACTAGAGAGAATAAATTTATACAATAAAACAGAGGCACAATAACTCAATCCACAACACAACATCACTAATTAGATTACTTCATGGTATTGCATCGCGTACAAACCAAAATTGCTAGTATTCATACACTGGACTTTAGGCGTTTGGATATCACCACACACGCATCATCCCAATTTCAACATTACATCGAGGTCTCAACAGCATAATTAAGGTCTACATGCCATACATAAGATCACAAAAGAAACAACTAGCGACTAGAGAACCATAGACTAATCTACTCGTCGTGGTCGCTGTCCATCTCAGACACGTTGCCATCTTCATCCATACTCTCATCTTGCTCCATCTCCTGATCTTCCTTGGCCTCCATGTCATCATCAGCCACTATGACACTAGGCTCCATCTCAGCTGCGCCAGGAGGAACAAAAGGGTGGAGCTAATTATGCAGCTAGTGCACCTCCTCATGCAAGTTGTCGTTGTACTCTTTGGCATTGGCCAACTGCTACTCCAGCTCAACCTGTCAAGCTCTCAAAATGTCTTCTTCAAACCAGGCTTCATTTGTCTGATGGAGCACATGGATCAGCATGCACTCACCGTTCCTGTTAGCTGTTGTTAGCCTCTGAATCACCTGCCAAGTTGCGTCATCCTGGTGGAGGGCCTGATCCCTCTCTAAGGTCATTTATGCCAGCTCTGCCTGCAACCTCTCTATCTCACTGTCGTAGTCTCGCTGTAGCTGACGCCTGTCATCACGAGCCCAGCCAAGTGCACCAGACACGCATCTTAGACTGCCCTCTACTACATCAAATGCCTTCATCACTGCAAACATGACACTCATTACCGTATTGTCACTGTTCTACTCCTTAGCTACACCAATCTCTAGGGATCTTCCCCTGGCTTGCTGCCAAGAGTCAGTGGAGGGATTGCCCCTCGAAAAGACCCCAGCCATAGCAGCTGCAAACTCCTGAGGGAAACGGTCCATAATGTCCCTCAGAATCCCAAAAGCAACTTTGTCAGCCGCTTCTTCAGCTGTCCTGCCAGTTGACTCATAGCGCCGACCTATCCACTCAGAACCATCACCTCTGAGGCGAACAATGGCCCCCACAGTGACCAACAGACCTTCACCCAACTGATCATTTCTCCAAAAAATAGCAAGGCTCATCCCATTAGGATACCCCACAAAGCTGAGCACTCTCCACAACAATGTAGGCATCCTGAACTCTCCCAAGAAGGTGTGCCTCAGACGTGTACGAGGAGCGAGCTAGTGGCGAGGAGCTCTACCTCTAGCAGACTTGCGAGCTATCAGCTTCATGCATGCCATCTGTAGCAAAATTTTATTACCCTTGTGAGAACAAATATTAAGTTGTCACTTTTATCAAAATGAGATAATCAACTTATAAGGGGAGGAACAATGCCATGAATGATATGAACAACAACATGATGCATGCACGTTCCGTACGTTCTCACAAACTTAGAAACAAATAAATTCTAGCGATATAGACGGTGGCATACAAATAGTCTCTCATATATGTGTAACTAAAGCGTACTACACGAGAGCGCTATTATGTACTAGCAGAAAATTCATTTTAGCCCACATCCCACAATATGAAATGCATTGTAGAATTAAAAATTTATACACTCTCACATATGTGTATTCCTAAATACACATACATGTAGCGCTTACTACCCAATCCATCGTCCCATTGATGGCATCGCCTCAACGGATGAAACAACCCATACAAGGGACACTTTCGTATAAACATGTATGTAACATGTAAATACTCTAGCATCATATAAGCACTTCCCTAGATTGGAGGTGTATCTGATCATGTTCTCACAACTCATACTTACCGAGGCGTAGAGGCAAACGATCCATACATTACCACTCAAGCGAATGGCACTCATACAATAGCACACCGTATGAGCAACAAAATAGAAATATGATGCAAGGACCCCCAAGTCAATAATTAAATAAGCCACCTAGAGTCCTTAACTAGGCATAAAGGATATGAACTCTAGCACACTATTAAGTTTTAAATCATAAGTTTAAATACTCTTTTGTTTTAAATCCACATGTGAATAGTAACAAGCTAAACCTTGCTCCGATGCCAGCTGTAATAGAACCAACCAATTATACAAAATTAAGTAAGAAAATTACCGCCGAAGCAGATAATTTAGCAAACTTAAGCCTGTATAACCCAATAGTCCGTGAAACCACGAAAGATTTCAAACCAACCAACATACAAACCAAGATCGTACAAGTTTAGCAGCCACAGTCATAGATTACATAAAGTTTGCACCGCCTTGAGATACCTCGGAGTTTAAAACATAAAGTTATTACAAACTAAGTTCATAATAAAGTAGCAGAAGCAAATAGTTTGAGACTTCACACATACACTTAGTTTGAATTATAGTGCCAATTGAAAGTCATGTCCAACAAAAGCATCAGGTAAGACATACGGAGCGACCATGCCCTAGGTCCTAGTTGTCACCCATCGTGGGATACAGATAGTTGATGCATTATCCATAATACATCTGGCCATCTGCAACAACAATGGGAAGGCCCGATCTTCCGATAGGTAGGATAAGCCGATTGGTGGAGACTCGACGTTCACGATCTTAGGCTTCGAACCAAGACTGATTCGGACCCCCGCAACCGTTACACCACTGCTCCGTTGGTTATCAACCACGCGCACACGATTGACCTCGCCGAGAAGGCTTTCCTGCAAGCGAATCGAGAACACTGGCAAGAACAAGTAGACGCAATCTGAAATTGCAGATAAATATGAAGCTTATCAATATAAAGATGAAGTTCAAGTCTTATTGGAACGAGCGACGCGCTAATGTGCGAATAAGATCAAGAACAGGGGCCCTTACTGGATTGCAAAAGAATTTACACGATTAACAGTTGCAGCAGCAATGTCTGTTTCCTCGAGGAAATCAAGAACTAAACAAAACCCAACCCTAATGAGAGTGGCGGCAGCTAATTAAAGAGTTTGGGACGTCACCCCTCCCCCTGGACACACCCTTAATGGGCTCAAAGTCGATACACGGCCCATTGGACCAAAATACGGTGACGCAACACCTGGACAGATTCTGGATGCTGACTTGTTTCAATAATTCCTGTGGATTCTGAAGGGATTTTGACGTGAGACCAGTTGGATTGGCTCCCTTATCAAATTATCTTTCCAAGCATGGGTGGATTGTCAAAAACGGAGCCCGTATGCGCCCGTAAGACCAGATTTAAGGCAGGCTGGTCTGGCAGCCCGAGGCAGACTCGAAATCATGTTGGACCGGACCTCCTGCTTCTATTGGACGTCCACCAGGAAGAAGATGAATTGGATGAATTGGATGCCCTTGCTGGTCATCCACCTCTCCTTGGCTTGTACTTGATGTGGCCATGTCCTCATCATCAAAGCCATGAGTACGAGAAGATACTTAGCTAGACTTATCCGCATTAAACGGAAATAAAATGACACCAAGGAGTATGCAAAGGCTCTCTTTTAGTGGGCTAGGTGACTCATTTGCGAAAAGCATAAGTTATCATAAATAAACCATTTTAAGTATTAGCATCATCTTTGTTATAACCTATCACTCTAGGTAAGCACCTATGCTATAGAAACCACTTGATTAACCATTCACATCAAGTTACCATCTTAGGTTTAGCATTTTCAACATCATCCATATAACTATCCGTGTTCCATCATCATTACTACGATGCCGTAGCTCGAGTTAAGTGCTCACTATCCAAGAGCGATGGCGATTCGAATTGATTCCTAACTAGCTAGTGATTTATTCCCCACACAAACCACACTCACCTGCTAAAGTGAGCTACAGGTCACCAATGACACTATTCTAGTAAACTTCGTGGGACAAACTAAAGCCGCAATACCCAGGGACCACCTGACTGCTAGGAATCAGGCCTCGCCTGCCCTTGGGATCACTCTTCGTGCCCCTGCCATACCCCCATCAGCACCAATACATGCACCCATGTAGATCCTAGCCTAAATAGTGCCACTAGCTTCACACCCGAAAGGTACTTTATTCAGCCAGCTAAACGTAAGGCATGTGTTCAACATGACAAGAGGGACGAGCAATGATCACTCCTTAACTAACTTAGGCGAAAACTACAAGCACCCCAGAACCCTGTCTGGTTGCACAACATTTATTCCGCCCGGTCTCCAACTATCCATTAACACTTGGTTATCTCTAGGATATCATCCATAGCTAAGTATTCCGATAACCACCTATAGTTGCCGGTGACAGAAAATCACCGACTGCTACCGGTTTAAGCAGGGCTAAGCATTTAACGCAGTCCTAGACTTATCAGGGTATACAAATATAATAGGGTAATAAGGATATAATAAATGCATCAACGGTTTCACTCAACTCCTATAACTTAATACAATAATATATATAGAACTTATATATAATTAATTGCTTTTATAAAGTAGGAGACTTAGAATGCTCTAGGGCTTGCCTCTTTCAAAGGAACTAGGCTAGTGATCATGCACTCGGGCAGATCCTCTCCTTGCTCCTTGGCCTCGGGCACCTCCTATGCCTGGATTTCCTGTGGTCAGCCCCGACCTGTTCCTCTTGAACCGCTACTTGCACTTCCTCCTGTGATCCTGTATGATGCATTTGTATAAGTGATTGTGCAATTGGTGCATCAGATGAGATGACATTTGATGATCATGATTGCATGCAATGTAGATGAACATGTTTAACTTTATTTGACAGAGTAGGTGTAAAACTCTTCTACTAGGTAGTCAACATCATCCAAGAACATGTACCATAAGCACAGGTCATCTACTACATTCTCCTCTACTACAAACTACCCTCATGTACTGCTAACCACCATATAACCATGAACACTAGTACTACTACACTAATGCCACAATGACTACCCTAACAAGCCTACCACAAAATTTTCATTGCATTTGGATAAGAAAAATAGCCTACACAAAAATGGCAAAAAAGCATGGCATAAATACACATGAAAATACTTTGTACTATGAAAAGTATCAAACAATAGATTTAGTATTTTTCTTATGATCTACATAGTATACAATCACATTACAACAAGTTTAAGCTACATGTATTATTCATATTTTTGGCTCTAGCAATTTTACAAGAAATAGCAAATAAATACACCTAACTTACTTGACCATATTTTTTATAGAACATGCATGCAATATATTTTTCATAGAAACTACAACACATGAATAGAGTAACAAAATTGGAACCATATTTTTCTAAGACATATATGATTTATTACACATTTTCTAAGATATCAACATATACCAAGATTTGAATAAAGCTATATAAATGCATCACAAAATCAACATGCAACATTTTTAACATGTAGATCTGACAGCAAGAATCACAACAAAATTTGTTTCAACAAATTTGGAGCAATATTGATCAAGTTATGATTTTTGGAAGCATTTAAATCATTTCTAAAAAATCATTTCCCAATCCTTTTAAAAATTCGATACTGAAAAGGCTAGGTGCACCCGGATCTATGCACCTAGGCTCACCCCCAGCTGCTACAGATGGGCCCCATGGACCCACGGGTCAGTGGCATAGGGGCAGAGGAGGTCACTGGTGACGAGAGCTCACCGACGGTGAGGTCTTCGGCCTTGGGGTAAGCACCATCGTGCTCCCCACGGTGAGGCAAGTCAGGCGCACTAGCTGGTTGAGCTAGGGGTGCGCCGTCGCTGGTAGTGATGGCAGAGCAGTGGCGCTGCGCTCGGTGAGGCCGCCATTCCTAGCCACGGCAAGGCACGGGAAGGGGCGCACCGGTTTCGCGGTGGTGCGGAGCGGTGGAAGCGCGTGACGGCGCGGGGAGAAGGGGGAAGTAGGGCGGTTGCTAGCACGAGCACGAGCTCTGGTGAACTCAGCCATGGCGGCCCACACGGTGAGAAGAAGGGGAGAGGCTCGTGGCTTTTACCTGCCTTGCCTATGGCAAGCACACACGAGCATGGAGGCAGAGACGTAGGCGGGAGGTGGCGCACAGAGCCGAGGTGCTGGCGGTGGAGCTCGCGGGGTCGGTGGCAATGGTGCCCGCAGCTGCTGTTGTTGCTAGTGAGCATGAGAGCAAGTAGAGGAGAGGCAAAATGGTGAGGATGGGCAGTGGCGGCTTGGCTCGGCCGATTTGGAGGCATGGTGCGGGCAGTGGGGGCCGCCGGTGTCCATGCTGTGAGTGGCGGCGACGGTGTACAGACACGCGGTCACCGAGCTCTGTGGTCGGTTAGGGCGCAGCACGCTGGCATGGGTGAGAGCGCAGGGTGTGCTAGGACGGCTTTAGCCGTGGGCCGAGAAAGGATGGCGCGACCCGTTAATGCAGCAAAAGGATTTTTCTTTATGTTTTTCAAATAAACAACCCCAATTTCACCATTTTGAGCAAATGAAAAGCATTTTCACAAGTTGACCCCAAAACAAAAGTTTTTCTAAAATTTGTGATCTTCAACTTTGCCAAAAGGAGCAAAGTCAAAATCCCAATAGATTTAGATCTAAGGAATTAAAATCAATTTTAAATCAAAACTCTATTTTTCTAGATTATTTTTAAATGCAAAATTTGAGAAAATTTTGAATACAAACCTTGCTCCAAATTGTTTGCTAAACATTTCTAAGTTGTTCATTTACTTAAACCAGCACATACAAGGCATAACAAGCATCAACATAATTTTAAATCTATTGAAACAACACATTGCAACATTCATGTTTCATTAACAGGTTTCAAGTCTATATTTCATGGGATGCTTATCAATGCATGATTATGCTTATGCACATGATTTGCAAATGCTAATGCAAGCCTAACACTGGGGTGTTACACTCTGCCCCAGCCCAACCAGCTCTAGCGGTTCCATCAATGCACTGACAAGGCGGTTCACTGGTGCATTGCCTGATTCTCTGTACCTAGACGTGGGTGGAGGTTAGTTTTGGGACATTAAGAGGGGAATATTCAATGGAATCATCCCCCTCTCCCACCTATAAGTAGAGGGCCTCACCCCCTCTCATGACACACCCCACAAGGAGCAAGAGCACTCTACAAAGGAGCTAGAGCTCCACTCCAAAGGGCTTAGGCCCTAGTGGCCTAGCCCTAGTTAGCTAGTAGAGAAGGAGTGGAGAGATGTGAAGGGAAGAGTTCGGGGAAGAGCTAGACATGTTGGTGTCTCCCCATCTTGTACCTCGACTACACCATACTTCTTCAGGTTCTTCCCGCTAAGTGAGTGTTCATCATTATTTTGGTTATACAAGTCTTTGTTTAGTTAAGCTCTTATCTTACTTGTTTGCAGGCTTGTCGTTCATCCTTGTGATGGGTGCTCTAGTAGAAGGACTCTGGGGATGGGTAAGCCTTGTTAACGCACTAGAGCAGTAATCGCTAGCGTAGACGTGGTGTCTAGGCTAGAAGCTACCTTTGTTTGCCTCGTGTCTGACGGTAGTAGGGTAGGCGATAGGTGGTGATAGCCCTGTTCATCCCTTGTACTCTCCCACGTCAGGCCACAACATAGAGCTGTTTGTCAGAGGTACCTAGCAGACCAGGTATAAGCTGGTGCCCAAAGTAAGCAAGTAGGAGTAAAGTTTACCTGACCATAAACTTATGCCATAAGAATCCATCTCTACCTTTACCAACTCTACCCCCCATGTGTTGTCCTTAGACAAACTAGCTAGAAGAATTTACCTCTGTTCCCTATGGAAAATAAGATACCCTGAAAACTTCTAGGTGAAAGCTACAATGGTAATTCCGTACACTTGTAGATTCTTCTGTATTCATTAAGAAATACCAACAGAAAGCTTTGTCTTCTTGTGTCATGCCCCGAATGTGACCCTATCGGGGGAGTAGTTGGCAAGGCCGTGCCTAGGAAGTGGTGCCAGGGTGCCCCTAAGCATCGGTAGCTTAGGGCTTGTCTTCTTATGCCTGGGCCTTGGCTAGCATCGTTATCTGGGCTGGAGCCAAGGGCCGGGCGTGGATGTGGCATAGATCAAGAGGCTAGGTCACGGGATATCCCCCGAGCCCTAGGTAGAAGTCATGGCCAAGTCAGGCTTGGCCAGGTCTCTTTGCCAGAGGGTGCACGTGAGCGTGCCTGATGGGCATAGCCCCTGAGCCCCCAGGTTATCCTAAAGGGGTCGGTCAGGGGGTCTTCTTCGGTTAGGAACCATTAGACCCGAGGCTTAATATACCCATATGTTAAGATCTCATCAGGAGCCCTGAACCCTTTGTGGCCTCACTTGGCGTGATGGCAACGAAGGGCTGAATTTGATCTTATGGTGACCGAACCCTCCTTGGCGGGGATGTCTTTTGCTGACAAGGGTGCTGCGCCTTGTTTGGGGCCTCTTCCCCAATGCGCTAGGTGTTGCTTGGCTACCAGTGCCGAGCGAAGATGGTGCTGATCCCTTCATGAGTCTATGTCGCATGGATCGTCGACTCAAGTGAGGGCTCGGTGAACTCATCTAGGAGTCACCGACCTTAGGCCCGGGGCGCCCTCCTTTCTAATTAGAGCCTACTATGGGCTAGGTGATCAAGAGCGCTGAGCTCTAGCTCGGGGCCATCTGACCATCCAAAGCACCACGCCCTTCTGGGGGTTGTGGTAGCAGGCCTCGATCCTCTCGAGCTAGCTTTTCAGGGCCGACTGTAACACCTCTAGTATTAAGCATGCATTAGGCACTGCAAATCATGAGCATGAGCATTATTTTGCAATCATAATCACATGATATATAAATGAAACATTGGTTTGAAACATATGAAACATAGCTCTAAAACATGGATGTTGCATTTGTTTGTTTAAATAAAACTATGGCATGATTATGCTTGTTAGGTCAATAAACATGTTTGTTTGGTAGTGCAAATAATTTAGAAATGCTTAGTAAATAATTTGGAGCAAGTTTTGTATTCAAAGTTTTCTCAAATTTTACTTTTAAAAAAATAATTTAGAAAAATGGAGTTTTGATTTAAATGAACTTTGAATCTTTATTTCAAAATCTAGTTGGAATTTTAAAATGCACCTTTAAGCAAAGTTGTAGAGTTCAAAATTCTAAACAACTTTTATTTTTGGACTAAGCAAAGTCCGGTGGCCCCCGCGCTTGCCTACACTGCCGTGCGCGCGTTTGCCTCCCCTGCTCTCTCTCCTATTTCCTCCCATCGCGCTAGAAGCAGCAGAGCACGCGCACATGCTCGCCTCCGCCACTGCCCACACAAGCGCCTCAATGGAGTTGGCCATTTCGGTCATCACAACTCACCGCCGGCGCCTCCATCTCGCTCCGAGCACCGTCTCCATCTTGCACACCCTGTGCTCAGCTTGGCTCACCGTGGTAATGCCCCTGTCCTCGAAGATTGCTCGCCGGAGCTTGGACATGCTCACTAGAGAAGCTCCGCTCTATGGACACCTCCTCTCCGCTTCACCACATGCCCTCTTTTCTCACGCACGAGCACCACACCGCGTCACTAATGCTCCCAAGCACCTCCACTCACCGTGCTGTGGCCGAGGATGCCTCACCGGCGATGACCTGCACCGTCGCTCCACCATGCACAGCGGCGACTAGCTTCCCGAGCTCCTTGGGCCATGCCATGGGCACCGTCGAGTTTGCGCGAGGGTGGGGAGCATGCTGGTCACCCTGGCCTGGCCGAAGACCTCGCCATCGGCGAGATCTCATCGATCAGCGCCGCCTCGGTTCAGTCTGACCTACGGGTGGGGTCGGTTGACCACGGGTCCCGCCTGTCTATCTCTATGTGTTGATCCGGGGTGAAGGAATGGGGTGGGCATAGCATTTTTGGCCATGTGTATTTTTGGATTTAAAAGAAAACCTTTTCCAGAGATTGTGAAAATGCTTCCAAAAATCACATCTAGATGAAAATAGCTCCAAATTTGTTGAAACAAATTTTGCTAGGTTTCTTATAAGTAGATCTATAGTTTAAAAATATTGCATGTCAATTTTGTGATACTTTTTTAAAGGGTTTTATTTAATCCTTATAAATGCTATTATCTTAGAAAATGCATAGTAAACAGAATATACATCATAAAAATATGATTCCAATTTTGTTGATCTATTCTTGAGATGTACTTTCTATGAAAAATATATGTCATGTATGTTCTGTAGAAAAATATGGCTATGTGATTTATGTGCATTTATTTGCTATTTCTTGTAAAATTGCTAGAGCCAAAATATGAATAAAACATATATCTAAAACTTTTTTGTACAATGTTTGTAGACTATGTAAATCGTGAGGAAAATACTAAATCTGTTGTTTGATACTTTTCATAGTACAAAGTATTTTCATGCTCATTTATCCACCATAGCTTGTCATTTTTGTGTAGGCTGTCTTGCTTATCCAAATACCATGAAAATTTTATGGTAGGCTACTTAGGGTATTACTATGCTACTGTATTTTTTATAGATTTTTATATGCAATAGAAATACATGTTTCTGTTGTAACCTTAGTTTAAAGTAAAATAAATAATATTCTTTATGGATGATTAGTTTAATGGTGTAGCTTTGGTGTATCTTTGAAGCATCAAATCACTTGCTGATGTCACTTGGCATGTTAGTGTGGTTATGTTGATGAAGTGTAGTAGCACTTGTGTTAGGGCTACATGTTAGTGAGCGAAAAAGTAATGGGGGTTAGTAGTAGAAGAGAATGTAGTAGATGACATGTACTCGTGGTACATGTCCTTGGATGATGTTGAATACCTAGTAGAAAAGTTTCACCTCTATTCTATCTAACGAATCTAAGTGTGTTCATCTCCATTGCATGCAATCACGATCATCATATGCCATCGCATCCGATGCACCACTTGCATAATCACTTATACAATTGCATCATATAGGATCGCAGGAGGAAGTGCAAGTAGCAGTTCAAGAGGAGCAGTGATGAGAACATGACACCATCGGATACGACCATTGATTATAAGGTGTCCTTGTTCCTACATTTGCATAGTAATTTTGGATATAATTCACTTGGTTCCACATGTACATGTCATTATTTGAATGTAGGTACAAATGTGTCTCAAAGTGCAAGTCCATCAAAGTTAAACTTTTGGTTCGTCGGCAGCCCGATAATGCTTCATTGGGAAGGCCATAACTCATCCATCCGGAGTGCGATCGAGGTCAATGAGCACTTGATGGAAAGCCTATTTGATAAGATTTCAAATAGATCTGGTCCCACCTCAATATCACATTGGCATGGTCTCCAAATCATCGAGACATTCTGCCGCTATTTCTGTCGGGTGTTACGGCGTCATCACGGGCTTGTTATTCACACTTGGGACCCAGACCCAAGTTGGAGCACGCCCCAAGAAGGTGGAGAACACCTAAGAGATGCCCAAGGACGTCCTCCTCCTTGGCCACCACCTTAGGAGGCCAGCAAGGATGTCCAAGCCAAGCTGGAGGCTCAGTTCAATTCGAGTTCGAGTCTGCTTCGGCCTTCTGGACCAGTCTGCAATAAAACGAACGCCCAAGACATATTCGGACTCTGTTTTTGATGATCCACATATGGATGGAAAGATAATTTTATAATCTAACCAATGGCTTTGGTTTAAGGCCCAAATTACATCGGAGTCAATGGGAATCGTTGAAACAAGTTGACGTCCAGAATCTGTCAGGGCGCTGCGTCGTCGTCTTTTGGGCCGTTTGGGCTATGTAACGTGTCGAGACTCCTTAGTGACGTGAGTGGGGGTCCTTGGACGCCCCTTAGGCTTTATAATCAGTAGCCTCCACCTATGTTAGGTTTTGGGCTTTGCTTAGATCATTCTATCCATTGATAGTCGCCGTCTATCGGTTTGCGAGACCCTAACTTCGAGTGCTTAACCATTCATCTGCAATTGTCACTTTAATTAAGTTGCATTTTATCTTGTTCTTGCTTGTGTTCTTCGATTCGTAGTAGGGATTAGCCTTCTTGGCGAGGTCAACCGGATTGTGACACGGTTGATAACTAGAGGAGACGTGGTGCTAAGGTTGCAGGGTTCGGGTCTTTGTGATCTGGAGCCGGATCGGTGTGTCGCTTCCGACCAAATCGATAGTTATCTTGAACCTGACGGAAGATTGGGAATCACGTCCCCATCAAGAATGATACATCCGGCCCAGGTGGGGTTGGCCGAGGCCCAATAAATTAAGGTTGCCCGGACCCCAACAGTTCTTATGCACACCCACTCGGGGAAAGACCCAATGTCCCTAAAAGACTAGTCCGATAGGGGAAGGGTGGCTCTCTCTTTTAAGGTGGCTTCCTCCTCCCAAGCTAAGCAAGGTGGGATTATTCAGAGGCTCACACGGTCGCCACCCGACTACAACTAGGCCACTTGGCCTTTTTTGTTGCGTCTTTGCTAGCGGGTAATAGTGGAGGATGTCCTCATCATTCCCACCCCCTTAAACAAGGGCCCAGCAACTGATACCAAATGATATATCCGGCCCAAGTGGGGTTGGCCGAGGCTCAATAAATTAAGGTTGCCCGGACCCCAAGAGTTCTTATGCACACCCACTTGGGGAAAGGCCCAATGTCCCTAAAAGACTTGTCCGATAGGGGAAGGGTGGCTCTCTATTTTAAGGTGGCTTCCTCCTCCCAAGCTATGTAAGGTGGGATTATTCAGAGGCTCACACGATCGCCGCCCGACTACAACTAGGCCATTTGGCCTTTTTTGTTGCGTCTTTGCCAGCGGGTAATAGTGGAGGATGTCCTCATCAAGCAGGCCGAGGCCGACCCACAAGAAATCTAGGCATAGGAGGTGCCAAAGGTAGAGGAGTAAGGAGAGGACCTGCCTGAGTGCGTAGACCATCAACCTAGTTCCTTTGAGCAAGGCAAGCCTCGAAGCATCCTAAGTCTCCTACTTTATAAAAGCAATCTTTTATATATAGTTTTATATATTGTTGCATTAAGTCATAGGAGTTGAATAAAACTGTTGATGCATTTATTACTATCCTTGCCTACCTTATTATATTCTTACCTTGTTAGCTTTAGGATCAAATAACTGCTTAGCCCTGCTTAGACCGGTAGCAATCGATGATTTCTGATCACCTACAATTATAGGGGGTTACTAGAACACTTTAGCTTTGGTATGGATGATATCTTGGAAATAACCATGTGTTGATGGATAATTGGAGATCGGACAGAAAAGTTGGAGGCAACCATACAGGGTTCTGGGGTGCTATTAGTTTTTAGTTTGTGTCGGTTAAGGACCGATCGTTGCTCGTCCCTCTTTTCATGTTGAATGTATGCCTCAAATTTAGCTGGCTGAATAAAGTACCTTTCAATCGCGAAGCTAGTGGCATTATTCGGGCTGGGATCTACAGGGGTGCGCATATTGGTGCTGAAGGGGGTATGACAGGGGCATGAACAGTGAGCCCAAGGGCAGGCAAGGCCTGATTCCTGGTAGTCGGGTGGTCCCTGGGTACTACTGCCCTAGTTTATCCCACGACGTTTACCTAGATAGTGTCATTAGTGATCTGCAGCTCACTTGATCGGTGAGTGTGGTTTGTGTGAGGAATAAATCACCAGCTGGTTAGGAATCGATTCGAATTGCCATCGCTCCTGGATAGTGAGCACCTGACTCGAGTTACAACATCGTAGTAATGATGATGGAACATGGATGGTTGTATGGATGGTGTTGGAAATGCTGAATTTAAGTTGGTAACTGGAGGTTATTGATTAATCAAGTGATTCCTATAGTATAGGTGCTTACCTAGATTGATAGGTTCTAATAAATATGTTGCAAAATATTTAAATGGTTCATTATGTCAACTTTGTCATTTCGTAAATGACTCAGCTAGTCTACTAAATAAAGCCTTGCATACTCCATGGTGTTACTTTTTTTTAGTTTAAGATGGGTAAGTCTTGCTGAGTACTTTCTTGTTCTCAGGGCGTTGTTCCCATTGTTGTTGTAGATGGTTAGATGTACTACGGTTATTGCATCAACTGCCTGTACCCTACGATGGGCGACAACTAGGACCAAAGTGTCACACCCATTTTTAAGGACAAAAATAGGATGCATAAAGTACTCATGTGCGCCCCAGGTCATGATCGCACACATAAGCAGACAAATTACATAGTATCATCACAGTGCTTATTACATAGCGAATAAATATTTAAAACATAGTCTTGAACGATAAATGATAATATCTAGTAATAATCTCCAGCGGAAACTCCACACAGGGACACGGTTGACTGGTTGACACCAAGACTAGTACTCATTACGATAATCCTCATCATAATCTTCATCTGTTAGGGTGGAAATAGCAAGAGTGAGTCCATGTCGAACTCAACAAATATAACACAGGGTTCATGAGGCTCAAATGGCTAGACACTGTTTAACTGCGGTTAGCTTTTAATCTTATAACTTTCATTTGAGTAGCATCAAGATAAACCACTTCCCATTAAAGAACCAATGATCAATTGTAATAATGATAACGAATAGCATTAACATGAGCATAGTATACATCAACAATAATTAAACATGATATATCAGTTATAATCAACTATTCCATAAGAATCCCCAAGGCCGCTCGTATCCGTGAGCACGGCTAGTATACCAGTTTTTAACTCTGTGCAGAGGTGTACACTTTCACTGTGAGTCATGATTCCCAAATGAGTGGGGAGATCAAGCCCAAACACCCGAAAACCATATAAAGCCACTCAAGAGTTCGTCTAACAAGTTAGGGCCATTAGATTCACTCGGCAGGCAGATGTAGAACCCCCCTTCCCTGTGGCACAACAACCGCAGCCTATACACACTAAGGACAGGGGCTCGCACTACACCCAACGTGTCAAGCCATTCTTACGCCATTTAAGGTAACCTCTAACAAGCTAGAAAAGGTCTCTTGAACAACTAAAGCCAGAGCCATATAGCCCTCACAGCTGTACTGTATATCCCGGTTATCACTTACAGATAAGTCCTTATGGAGAGAAACCAGAGCTTCAAAATAAATACACATGCTCTAGCCCCCCTTTTAATAGTAATAAGATCATCTTAATGGTTGATTGCTTAATTCATTAATCAAATTACAAGATCATTGTTCTCAGTTTAAGCACTAGCAATAGCTACCCATATGCATTCCCAAGGTTGACAAGGAATCAAGATAACAAGCACTACGTTATAATCTCTATGGTTGTCAAGGTAAGCACATGCATATGTATGATAACTCAATGTATCGGTAACAAGGATAGTCCTGTGTTATACTTGCCTTGATCAAAGCTCTCCAAATAGTACTGCTGACTTGGCTCAAAGTAATACTCCGAATCGTCCAAGTACTGCTCACCTTCTATACTCGATCATCAATCAACAACATACATGCATCCAATCAAACATACACGAAGCAAACAAATAGATATAATTAGAACAGTACACCAACAGTAACAAAACAGTAATAAAAGTTTATAAAACTCTTCTACACGTTTCTACGATCACACAGACGCAAAGATCACCAAAATCGGAGTTAAAACGTGGAAGTTATGAATTTTCTAAGATTTCCTATAGATAAATAAATACTTAATTATAAACTCGAAAAATAAATTATCAAAACTAACTGTAAAACTACACTAACATGTAGAGTTCGCAAATACGAACCTAACGCAATTTGAACGGATCAAATCGGAGTTAAAACGAAGATTTTATGACTAAAACAATTCTAGTGGCAAAACTGTAAATTGCTGAAAACGTATTTTTGATTTAACCGGTTGAAAATACGCTTTTCAAATGTGAAAACGTAATTTCCTGGAATGCGCCAAGGACCACGGGTTAGTTTCCAGAAACCCGAGGGTCTCTTTAGAAAATTTCACCGCGAAGGGGTATCTTCTAATCTTGATCGTTGAATCACGATCGGACGGCCCAGATTCAACCCAGATGAAAACAGTTTCCTCCCTCAACGCCGGCCGGCGGCCCTCCATGGCCGGCGACTCCACCATGGCCGGAGGTCACGGTTCTCCCCACCGAGCCCACCATTCAAGCTCAAACTTGATCCAAACGATCTAGATTCTCCGTGCGAACTCACCCAAGCGACAAAACAAACTACTTCTATCCGTAACCCGCCGCGCGGCCACAAGGGAACGGCGGCGCCATTGCCAAGCACCCGAGCTCACCCAAACCCAGATTCAAAGCACTACAAACCTAAAGAAAAACATGGGAAGAGAGAGGAGAAGGCAACGAGCTCACCAGCGCGACGAAAAAGACCTCCAAACCACTCGAAAACACCCCGCCCCGATGACCGACGTCCTCAACCGAAACTCAACCCTAAACCTTCGGTTCTTGGTGGTATAGATCGCGTTTTAGATGAAAAACGGAAAATAGAAGGTCCCCTCTTCCTATTTATAGACCCAAATCATCGATTTTGGTTAGTCTTGACCGGATTCCATGGAACCGACCGACATGGCCGAGTGTGGTTCGAAGTCCAGAAGGAATACGAGAGCTTGAGGACGACTGACCGGCTGACCCCATCGGTCAGCGGCAGGGAAAGAAGGAGAGGGCGGCTTCGGGATCCTGGGCCGAGCTGGGCCGAGACGCCGGGTTGGGCTGACTCAGGCCGCGCGAACTAGCTGACTGGCTCGGCCGATTCGGCCCACAGCGCGGAAAGGAACAACGGGCCGCGGCTGCTGGTAAGAAAGGTAAGCTGCTTTTTTTTTTATTTGTTTTCCAAAACTTATTTCAAATAGAAATTTTCTAAACCAAATCAAATGAAATAAATCTCACACCACAAAGTAAAATAAATGCAGCAGCATGAATGCAACACCAAAGATAGTCTATTACTATTTTAATTTTGGTCATTATTTATTATCTAAATTATTCAAAATTTGTTATCTCTAAAATTTGGGTGTTACAAATTTTACCCCCTTAAAAGAATCTCGTCCTCGAGATTGGATTGCTTACTCAAACAACTGCGGATATGATTTCCTCAATTCATCCTCTCTTTCCCAAGTTGCCTCTGCCTCTGAATATCGATTCCACTGTACTTTACACATCTTAATAACCCGACTTCTAGTAACTCGCTCTGCAGTCTCCAAAATCTTAATCGGAATCTCTTCATATGTAAGATCCTCTTTAACAGTCAATTCTTCCAAAGGTATCTGCTCCTCAGGCACCCTCAAACACTTCCTAAGTTGTGAAACATGAAACACATCATGCACCCCAGATAAATTCTCAGGCAACTCTAATTGGTAAGCAACTTCCCCACGTCTAGCAATAACTTTAAATGGTCCAACATACCTTGGTGCTAGTTTACCTTTCATGTTAAATCTCTTCACACTTCTCATAGGTGACACCTTCAAATAAACATAATCACCTACTTCAAAAACTAGATCTCTTCTCCTATTATCAGCATAACTCTTCTGACGAGACTGTGCCACTCTCAAATTCTCACGAATCACTCGCACTTGATCTTCTGCGTTTCTAAGAACATCTGTACCAAACACCTGAGATTCACCTGTCTGATCCCAAAACAATGGAGTTCTACACTTACGTCCATACAAAGCTTCAAACGGTGCCATCTTAAGACTCTGTTGATAACTATTATTATAAGAAAATTCTGCATAAGGCAAACTCTTATCCCAACTAGTCCCATATTGCAATGCACAGGCTCTCAACATATCCTCTAATACTTGGTTGGTCCTTTCAGTCTGTCCATCTGTCTGTGGATGATATGCTGTACTAAAGTTCAATTTAGTTCCTAAAGATTCATGCACAGCTTGCCAAAAGTGCGATGTAAACTGCGATCCTCGATCAGATACAATCTTCTTTGGAACCCCATGCAAACATACTATCTTCTCCATATACAACTCTACCAATTTTGGTCCATGGTATGTGGTCTTAACTGGTATAAAATGAGCAACCTTAGTCAACCTATCCACTATCACCCAAATAGAATCATAACCTCTCTGAGTACGCGGTAACCCCACTATAAAGTCCATACCAACTTCCTCCCACTTCCATTCAGGAATCTTCATTGGTTGCAACAATCCAGCAGGTCTCTGATGCTCTGCTTTCACCCTCTGACAAGTATCACACAATGCCACATACTCAGCCACATCTCGCTTTAACCCAACCCACCAATATTTCTGTTTAAGATCCAAATACATCTTAGTACTACCAGGATGAATAGAATAAGCTGACTCATGAGCTTCACGAAGAATTGCCTGTCTAATAGCTTGATCCTCAGGTACACACAGCCTCTTTCCAAACCACAAAATTCCATTATCATCCATTCTAAAGCCTGGTGACTTACCAATCACTATATCCTCCGCTATCTTCTTTAGTTTCTCATCCTTCAATTGACCCTTATAGATCTCTTGCTCTAAAGTAGGCTCTATCACTAATTCCATTGTATTAGTAACAATTCCCAAGTTCAAATATTCAAATTCAGCACATAACTCACTAGTCATAGACAATGTTCTTATCTCATTGGCATAACTCTTCCTACTAAGAGCATCAGCTACAACATTAGCCTTACCAGGATGATAGTGTATCTCAATATCATAATCCTTAATCAACTCTAACCATCTGCGTTGCCTCAAATTCAGATCTGACTGAGTGAAAATATACTTCAAACTCTTATGATCAGTGTATATATCACTCTTATGTCCAATCAAATAATGTCTCCAAATCTTTAAAGCATGAACAACAGCTGCTAACTCCAAATCATGTGTAGGATAATTCAACTCATGCTTTCTCAACTGTCTAGAAGCATAAGCCACAACTCTGCCTTCTTGCATAAGAACACATCCCAAACCTTGACGAGAAGCATCACAATAAATGGAAAACTTCTTACTCAAATCTGGTAAAACCAAAACAGGCGCTGTAGTCAACCTCTTCTTCAACTCCTCAAAACTAGCTTGACATTTATCAGACCACACAAATTTGGCATTCTTTTCTAACAGAGATGTCATAGGTTTAGCAAGTTTAGAAAACCCTTCAATGAACCGTCTATAATATCCAGCTAAACCCAAGAAACTGCGAATCTCACTAACATCAGTAGGTGGTTTCCAATTCAATACATCCTTCACTTTGCCTGGATCCACTGATATACCTCCATTAGAAACAATATGACCAAGAAAAGAAACTTCCTTCAACCAAAACTCACATTTACTTCGCTTCGCATACAGTTTATGCTCTCTAAGCTTCTGCAATACCAACCTCAAATGTTCAGCATGCTCTACCTCTGTCTTGGAAAATACAGTATATCATCGATAAATACCACCACAAACTTATCCAAATATTCCATGAACACCTTATTCATCATGTACATAAAGTATGCAGGTGCATTGGTCAATCCAAATGACATAACAGTATACTCATACAATCCATACCTTGTAGTAAAAGCTGTCTTTGGAATATCAGAGGCACGAATCTTCAACTGATGATATCCAGAACGTAAATCAATCTTAGAAAACACACAAGCACCTCTCAACTGATCAAACAAGTCATCAATCCGGGGCAAAGGATACTTATTCTTGATAGTTACTTCATTTAGTGACCGATAATCAACACACATCCTCTGACCACCATCTTTCTTATCAACAAAGATGACTGGTGCTCCCCAAGGTGATGAACTAGGTCGAATAAAACCTTTTTCTTGTAATTCTTTAATTTGTTTCTTAAGTTCTTCTAATTCATCTACTCCCATCCTATATGGTCGTTTGGCTATAGGTGCAGTTCCAGGTAATAATTCAATAAGAAATTCAATGTCTCGGTCAGGTGGCATACCTGGCAATTCATCAGGGAAGACATCCGGAAATTCCTCAATCACTGAATTCTCCTTAATAGTATCTTCAATCTGATTCACCACGCGGTTGGTTGCTTCTGCATTGCTACATCCACATTGATTTTATCTCCATTAGGCGCAGTCACAACTACCACTTTCTGCTGACACTGAATCTCTGCCTGATTTTGCATCATCCAGTCCATACCCAATATCACATCAATCCCAGATGTTCTCAACACTATAGGAGTTATCTTAAACTCTACCCCCCTTAATACCATACTAATTGGAAGACAACGATTACTGGTTTGCATGGTACCTCCAGGTGAATTTACTAAGAGAGGTTCTTTCATAGCTAGCATGGGTATACTATGCATTTTAACAAAATATTGGATATGAATGTATGAGATGCTCCAGAGTCAAAAAGAACAGTTGCGGGAGTGGAATGTACATTGAACGTACCAATCATAACTTCTGGTGCATTATGAGCTGTATCAGAAGACACGTGATT
>CM039616.1:33845680-34205718 GCA_022457205.1 Saccharum spontaneum | reverse complement strand
CCAAAGGACAGAAACCACTCCCTCAACAGTAGCGCACATGCCTGGACATGTAGCAACAATGCCAGAAGTACCAATGCCATGCCTCCATAGTGCGGACCACTTCGCCACCAGATAAGGCCCTTCCGAGGCCTCTGGGCTCCTTCTCGATCAAGGGTCACACCACGTACCAATATTTTGTAACCCTGCACCTCCTTGAGACTATAAAAGGAGCATGCAGGGACCGTTCCAAGGGGGACGAGAAGAGAACGACACATGAGCAGATAACTCTCCTGAACCTTGCGAGGGCACCAGCAGAGTCACACACACACTCTCCACTCACACCTTAAGACTTGGGAGCTCCTCCCTCTCTCACCCGTTTGTAACCCCTACTACAAGCACTTCGGTGCAAGATAATACAAAACTCACCCCCCACTGGATGTAGGGCATTTCTCGGCCCGAACTAGTATAAATCGCCTATGTTCTTCTTGCACACCATCCGGATCCCCGACGTGCAGACACACATTACTCGTTGGTGCTAGAACCGCCGTTTCTTACATCGACACTATGGCTTGTACTTTGGTGGATCTAGGCTTCTCCAAGTCTATATCTGAGATACCTCTGGTAATTGGTTTCTGTTTAAAGTAAGTTTTGTGCTCTTTTATTCATGGGTTCATAGTTCTTTTGAGTGCTCTAGTTCTTTTTAGATCTCTAGATTGGAGTAGTAATTGTTACCATAAATGTGGTGCTTAGGATATTGGTTATCTATGTTTGCTCCATGTTTCTTGGGTGTGGTAGCACCTTTGTAATCCACACCGAATTAAATAGGTTCTTAAATTAGTAGGACCATAGTCATGTCGGTAGAGTTATCTATTAGCGGTGCTTTACCGTCTAAGCGGCGTCCTGAAGTCAACACTAGAATCATAATCCTTGCTTTGCATAGGGTCATAACCATAGGAATCCTCTCTACTCATACCTTAAACCTTGATTGCTATCCCTAGACACACTAGTTATTAGACAACACACATGTTTTCCGTGGATATGATACTCGATAATACTCCAGGTGAAAACTACTTGGATACCCGTGCGCTTATAGATTTTGTCTCTTTGTGCTACCAAAGGTGTCAACAAGTTTTCTGGCGCCGTTGCCGAGGAAATGGTTGCTGCAATTTCGTCGAACCAGGTCTGTCCTTGTATCTTTTATTTTATTTATCTTTAAACATGGATAATATCACGCCTATTAATCAATTCGCTGCTCCCACAGGCGAAAACTAGAGCCACCGGAATCTTCAAAACCTATCCTTACATCTGGCTTTGACTTGCATCCATCTTTACTAAATTTTGTCCAAGAACAACTGTTCTCAAGAGAAGGCAATGAAAACCCATGTACCCACCTACGAGAGTTTGAGCAAACTTGTGCATGCTTGCATATCACGGGCATGTCACATGGAACTTTAAAGTGGAAGCTATTTCCATTCTTTTTGATGGGAAGAGCTAAACACTGGTATACCCGAATCGTAGGGAGTGTACAAGGAAATTGGGAAGCTCTATGGTCTAGCTTTTGCTTATCTTTCTTTCCCATCTTTGGAGTGGTTAGCCTTCAAATAGAGCTTCTATCTTCTAAATAGAAAGAAAAAGAATCTCTTGGTGTGGTATGGGCACGTTTTAATGACCTAATCAATTCTAGCCCTGACCTTGCCATTCAAGACCCTATGCTTTTGCAACACTTTTATATGGGTCTTAGTGGGGAGACTGTATAGCTTTTGATTCAGCTTCGAGAGGTGCTTTCTTACATTGCTCTGCTAGTGAAGGCAGAAAAATCTTTAGAAAAATCCTTGATAACAACCCCTACACCAGCGTTTATGACGATAGCCCAGAAGATGTAGTTGAGAAAACTCCTGAGGAAGAACCTTTGATAGTTGAGCCTGAACCTTTAACTACTCCACTTGAAGCCTCAACTATCCTCCAAGTTCCCGAACCACCAAAGGAGGAAGAAATTTCACCTTTAGAAAATATGTTTGAACTCGAGAATGAGCTCATCTCCGATTTTGGAAACACCTCGAATTATTATGCAATAAGAAAATCTTCAGCACCATCAGCACCTGACCAGCATCTTCCTGACCCAACCGTAGAGAAATTCCTTAAAAACACTGTGAAAGAGTTGACAACGATCATAAACAATGAGTGGTTGAGAGAATCTAAGCTTTCTCCAGAAGTTATTCGTTTAGATTCTCCCTCTACCTCCATTCATTGTCAGATTCGTAAAACCTCCTTCATTGCTTTTTATAATCCGGTCGTAGGAGTAAATATTATGTCTAAATCTTTTGCATATACCCTTCCTGAAAATATGCACTTAACTCCAACAACCAAACTCTTGAAAAGTCTTTTAGGGAAAATCCTTCCTAGTGAAGGAATTTTTCACCTGATCCCTATCAAAGTTGACGAAACCAAGGTGTATCTTAGTTTTTCTATTTTTGATATTCAGGAGTTTGATCTTATGATAGGGCATCCAATAGAGAGACTCCTACATGGAGGAAGAAAGGGGAGTATAAATGTAAGTCTCAGGAAAAGCCTAAACCTTTCTATTCCCATCACTCTCTCATTACATGTTAAGAAAGAGTTGAGTCCTGAGCAAGATCTAATGGAGGAGATTACGACAGCATCTCTCCTAGAAGCCACTGACAAAGATCTCAAAGAAGACGCCTAGGATTTCATCCAAGATGAAGAAGAACCAAAAGATCCTTTCCCTTTGGATGAAACTCAAGATCTGCCAAAACCCCCATGTGCTCAAACCCCTTCCTTCAGGTTTAAAATACGCTTTTCAAAACAACGCTAGGGAGTCTCTTGTGATTATTTGTGTTAAACTCTCTAAGGATGAGATACTCCAGCTCCTTACCATTTTAGAAAAGCACGCTCTGCTTTCGGCTACTCACTCGAAAACCTCAAGGGGATTAGTCCTGCCCTTTGCACCCATCATATTCTCATAGATCCAGCATATCTACCTTCTAGGGAGCCCCAACGTAGGCTTAATAATGTGATAAGGGAAGTTGTTAAGAAAGAGGTTTTGAAACTTCTACGTGCAGGAATAATCTATCACATGCCATATTGTGAGTGGGTAAGCCCGGTACAAGTTGTACTGAAGAAAGGGGTCATGACTGTGGTAAAAATGAAACAGATGAATTAATCCCACAATGAACAGTCACAGGTTGGCGGATGTGCATTAATTACCAAAAACTCAACAAGGCAACAAAGAAAAATCACTTCCCATTACCCTTCATCGATGAGATGTAGGAATGGCTTGCAAAGCATTCTTTCTTCTGTTTCCTAGATGGGTATTCAGGTTATCATCAAATCCTGATCCATCCTGATGACCAAACCAAAACTACTTTCGCTTTTCCCTGTGGAACCTATGCTTATCGCAAGATGTCTTTCGGATTATGCAATGCTCCAGCTTCGTTCCAAAGGTGCATGATGTCTATATTTTCTGATATGATAGAAGAAATCATGGAAGTTTTTATGGATGATTTTTCTGTTTATCAAAAAACTTTTGAAGATTGCTTAGAAAATTTAGAGAAAAGTTTTGCAAAGATGTGAGGAAAAGCACTTGGTCTTAAAATGGGAAAATGTCATTTCATGGTTGAAGAAGGCATAGTGCTTGGACACTTGGTGTCCGAATGTGGGATTGAGGTAGACCGAGATAAGATAGTGTTGACATTACTTAACGTCACTGTTGATGGTCGATAACTACTAAAATAAACCGACAATTAAACATGGAAATGGACATAAATCAACACCAAACATAGGAATAGGGTTTACACTGATAGAATTCCATGAGTTTTGGTGAATCTGTGTTTTGCAGGGGGTTATCAGGCAAAGAGCAAGGATGGACCCACATGTTGGGTTAAAATTCATAATTTTCCATGACACCAACTTAAGAAGACTCTAGAAGACACGAGAAGGCGACCCGCGAAAGGAGGGGCCTACCGGCCATAGAAGGCGAGTGGCCGCCCTAGGCCCAGGTTGGCCGACCTGGCCCGGGCCCGCTTGTCAGCCACCTTTGCACGATGATCTCCACCGCTCATTTAAGTCGGTTTGATCCAATGGTGATGAATAAATTTGATGCGGATCGATGACGTGGCAATTGCTTGCTCTCTACTCCACACAGGGCTATATAAGGAGACGCCCTCAGCCCCAGGGGTCATATCTCTACATGTGCTACAATTCTAGGGTTTAAAATTCTCCTCCACATTGTAGTAGTATCCCTCTAGATGAATATCATCTAGTTGTAATCTAGAAAATAGGGAGGGTAGGAGAGAGAGGAGAGAGCTTCGGAGGAGTCGGATCTATCGGATCTTCTTCGACTTTGTACAACTATGGATTCGTCTCATCTTTGAGTAATCTCCAGGTTCTTCATTTATTATTTCTAAGTTATTTATTTGATTAAGTTCAGTCCTTACTTTATTTTGCTTACAGAATCTCTGCTCATATTGAGTGCTCTAGTCTTAAGATCTGGATTAGAGTAGTAATCATTAGTGTAGACGCAGTGTCTAGGCTAGTGTTGACCTGAGTTTGTGCCCAATCCTCTGGTTAGTTGTTCAGCTACAGAGACGACAGCTCTGTAGATTATTATAATCCACTACGTTAGGGTTGGTGTTTCATAGAGCTTTTTGGCAGCCTTCCCCCGATCACCCTTTTCCCAGTCTTTTTCGAGGATCGGAAAGGTACTGTTGCTCCAAAGTAAGTGAAGTATAGTGAGCCTGATCTTAGATAGAATCAACTTAGAAAACTTTAGATAGTTCCTCTCTACCCACAATAAACATATTTACCTTTTCTTTTCTTAGACGTTCTTGATTCTCTCTAGTGCACTTCACGTTCCTCGTGGAAATCGATACTCTGGAATACTCCCGGGTGAAAGCAACATCGGTATCCGTGTGCTTGCGGATTTTTCTATGTACGTTAACAAATACCAACAGTCACTACCAAGAATAGAATTTGAATTCTGTCCCTAGCAATGGCACCAAAATGGTTGTTGGTATTTATTAACTTGACACTTGTTCTAGTAGTCACCTCTTAATTACCTACACCTCTAACTTAATTGTACTAGGTTGTCATCCCCAGTGATGGAGCTAAAAGTGACTATAGGCACTACCTTGTATTACTACTAAGTAGTTATCTTATTATTTCATGTGACTAGGAAGAATATAAAGATAAGAATAGAATTTATCCACAAGCGCACAGATAATTATACCATTGTAGCATTTTACCCAGGAGTATTCCAGAGATCGTTATTTATATTTTACCACTGGGAAGGGATGGCTATCGTTATTTATATTTTACCACTGGGAAGGGATGGCTATAGGAATATGATAATCAATTGTACATGCAATGGAGAGTTATCCATGTCTAATCCATCTACTCATAACAGGGATAAGTCATACTATAAATGATAATGACTGGTAAATGTCAAGTCATAAATAGTGTAATTTACTCAGAGCACTCCCTTCTATAGCAATAGCATGATTTAGGTATAAATAAAGGAATATTCCTAAGTCATTGTTAATCACATGTCAGAGTATATTATTATTAGTGCAATTACACTTAGCAATCATGGCAAGAATACTTTATATCTACACACAAAGGACATTACTAAGGAAGATCAAGAACAGAGCAAGTCTTCCTTTGTAACCAGGTCCTACTTGTCCTATATTCGGGGAGTGGACTACAAAGGACTATATGGGAGTGTCACTTCCGTGATCTACCACATGGCCCGGAATATAGGGTGCATTCACAGGTAAACAATGTATAAGCACCACGCTTACACAATGTCGACCACTCACCCATGATATTAAAGAGTGAGCGCTATACGATCTTATGCTTGAATATAAAGACATTCTAACTATACGAAGTATATAATCAAAGTAGACAATGAAAAATATAACTAATAGCATAGATAATATATAGAATAATGTCATATCTATTGTAACTAGCAAGTAAATACAAAAAGATACAAAAGAGAGGTTACAGAAGGCTTTAGCAAGCCATGCTCTTGACACGATCCGGAATCCAAGCGAAGCTTGCCTTCCTCTACTTCTAACCTATGTAGCTATGCTCTAAAATATGGTGGAGCTCTAAGGAAACTAGGGTTTCTGGCTCTAATGACTTGATCAAATGACTTGAATGCTTTGAACCCAGGTAGAGGCTGGCTTATATAGGCCAGTGGGATGAACCAGAGCCCTCAGATCCAACCAACCTTGATCAATGGCAAAGATGCAAACCCTAAGGAGGTAGAGAACTGACTTGCGAAGAAGGCTAACAGGTGGGACCCCCTAGGGTCGACCAACCTAGGGTGGGGTCGGCCGACCGGGTGGCTTCCAGGTGGGCCCCCCTTTGGTGGATCGTCTTCTCGTGTCTTCTAGATCCTTCTCAACTTGGTTCCATAGTGGAATATGCTTTTTACCCCGATATCCTTGATATCTTACCTCCTTTTCCTAATAAACCCTTGTAGAAACACAGATTCACCAAAACCTATGGAATTCTGTCAGTTTAAACCCTAATTCTATGTTTGGAGGTTGATATATGCCCTTTTTCATGTTTTGTTGATAGTTTATAATAGTAGTTAGTGACCATCAATAGATAGAAGTAATAGAACAACTACCTCCTCCTACAAACATCAAAGGGGTACGAAGTTTTCTTAGTCATGCAGGGTTCTATCACCATTTTATAAAAGATTTTCTCATATTGCTAGACCCCTTACAAACTTGTTAGCCAAGGATGCTCCCTTTGAGTTTGATGATGAGTGTTTAAATGCTTTTCAAATCCTTAAGAAAGCACTCATCTCTGCACCATTCAACCCTCTGATTGGTCGCTGCCTTTTAAAATCATGTGTGATGCTAGTGATTATGCTATGGGGGCAATTTTGGGTCAAATAAAGGATAGAAAGCATATGCAATTTTTATGCTAGTAAAACTTTGTCAGGACCTCAACTTAATTATGCAACAACTTAAAAAAGAGTTTCTACCTATTGTTTTTGCTATTGACAAGTTTAGATCTTACTTAGTAGGAGCTAAAGTTATTGTTTACACTGATCATGCTGCTCTTAAATATCTCCTTATTAAGAAAGATGCTAAGCCTCGGCTTATAAGATGGATCCTTTTGCTCCAAGAATTTAATTTAGAAATTAAAGATAAGAAAGGAATATAAAATTCTATAGTCAATCACTTGTTAAGAATGCAGTTCGAGAATCCACAGGAGTTGCCCATCAACGATTTTATGTGTGATGACATGCTCCTAAAGGTCGTAGGATCCGACCCCTAGTATGGAAATATTGTTAATTTTATGGTTGCAGGTTGTGTACCACTAGGGGAAAATAAGCAAAAGCTTATTCGTGAAAGTAACCTCCACCTATGGGATGAACCATACTTCTACCGAGTCTGTTCTAATGGACTGCTCAGGAGGTGTGTTCGAGCTGAGGAAGCAATCAAGATCATTGAAAGATGCCACTCATCACCACATGGGGGACATTATGGGACATTCCGCACTAATACAAGGATCTGGCAAAGTGGATTCTTCTAGCTAACCATGCACGATGACACCAAAGACTTCATACGGAGGTGTACCCCATGTTAGAAACACAGAATATCAATGCAAGAGATGCCATGCCACTCACCACCAACCTCCAGTTAGAACTATTTGATGTCTAGGGAATCGACTACATTGGACCATTTCCAAAATCCTAGCAGTGTGAATACATCCTAGTGGCAGTCGACTATGTCTCAAAATGGGTTGAAGCTTTACCATGTCGAGCTGCAGATTCCAATATCACCAAGAGGATGTTTTCTGAGACTATCTTTCCACGCTTTCGGAGTTCCACGCATGGTAATTAGGGACGGAGGTCCTCACTTCATTGATAGGAACTTCAAACGCTTCTTATCCGATCATGGAGTCCGTCATAACATCGTGACACCATATCATCCTCAAACTAGCGGACAAGCAGAAACGTCAAACAAGTACATCAAGAACATTCTACAGAAGACCGTTAATAAGATAGGGACAGCATGGTAGGATAAGTTACACAAAGCACTATGGGTTTGCATAACAGCTTAGAAAACACCTCTTGGGATGTCACCATACCAACATGTCTATGGGAAGACATGTCAACTTCTTGTCGAGTTGGAATTCAAAGCTCATTGGGCCATAAAAGGTGGAACATGGACTTTGAAGTAGATGGGAAGAAAAGAAAAATGCAACTATCTGAGTTAGAGGAATGGCGAGAAAAGGCATATCGTAATGTAAAACTCTACAAAGAGAGGACAAAGAAGTGGCATGACAAAAGACTCAAAAAGAAGGAATTCAAACCAGGTGACAAGGTGTTGCTTTTCAACTCCAGAGTGAAGTTGTTTGGACATGGGAAACTATGAAACAAATGGGAACGACCTTACAAGGTAATTAGCACATCGTCTCATGGAGCTGTCATGCTTCAAAATGACGAACATACGCTTTTCAAGGCAAATGGTCAGCGTTTAAAAGTTTTCCATGACACACAATTGCTAGAAGAAGAATTAAATATAATTAACTTCATAGAATTTAAATAACATTTTCAATTCAGCTCTTCTTTACTCTGTGAAAGAACCCTTAAAAAACCATGCTTACCTACTAAAATATTGTCATGATCTCTCTAGTCTTTTGTCATCACTTGTCTCCACATGTTGTTTATGCAAGGTAAGAGAATTCAAGTGTGGGGGAGGCAAACCTCCCAAGAAGAGCACAACATCAACAATTGATGAAAGAACCACGGCAACAACCAGCTTGTGGAGAAGGCACCCCCGTGTATCCAAGTAAGTAATCTTTCCCTTTATTCTGGTTAAAAAAACTACAAACTAAAACCAAAATAAATAGTTATCCCTATAGTAGTAAAAAATGAAAACAAAAAAAAAGAGTGTTTCTAGTTAAGAGCTAAATAAATAATAAAGACTCTGAGGACAATCTCTTAAAATGAAAATGATGAATAGTTGCTATGTTGTAATTCCTTTCAAGTACCCAGTTTTCAGCCTTGAATTCTCTAGAGTTTTAGATAAAATTGTTTTGATATAAGGATTTACTCTGAACTCAAAACTCGTGGGTACCATATGCTTGATCTAAGTCTAGATAATTGACAAATATGATATGAGAAGGTCTGAGCTGCTATTTATCTTGTTTTGAGTGACACTAAATGTGACAGAACCGCCCAATTTATACAAATTCAAGTACGACGGTCCCTATTTAACACATTGGCACGCACATACTTTCACTCATATAAACCCATTAGTCCGCCGAGTGTCATGACAACCCTTAGTAAATCAACTTCACAACCAAGATCGCATGATTAAGCAAATACAAATCACATACATGGAGTTGCAGCGAAAATAGTATTACAAAGAGTTCCCAAATAGTAATACAAGTTTGGGTTTCAAAACCGATTAGTGAAAACAACATAGCTTTTAAATGATTACAATAATATAAGTTCCAAATACATTGCTAGCATAAGTGATATCCTCTAACAAAAGCATATAGATGAGAGATGAATACAGAGTCGCTGAGCCCACCGGCGGGTAGCCACCATCTTCTGTAGGCCAAGAACTGCACCTACAACATGGTGGGATAAACCCTGAATACGAGGGGTACTCAACTGGACTTACCCATCATAAATCAGAAATAATATGACACCAAGGAGTATGCAAAGCTTTATAGGTGGAGCTAGCTTGACAACATTTTGCATAAAAAGCTTAAGTACATAACTTGGATATATAATATCTTTAGCATCAAATTATACCTATTCAATTAAGCATCTCTAGATTAGCACCTGTACTAGAGCAATCATTTGATTAAGGTAGCAAGCATTAGTAACCATATCCAGTGTAGTGCTACGAACATTATCATCATCATCATAACCATTAACTTTAATTAGGTGTATCTACGTTGCCGCTGCTTAGTCAAGTTCTCACTATCCGGGAGAGACGGTGACTCGAATTGATTCCTACCCAGCTGGGGAATTATTCTTAACACAAACACCGGTCTACCAACCTTGGTAGCCTAAGGTCACCTTTGGTATAACTCAGGAACCAACTTCATGGGCCGGTCAGTGCCGCACTATTAGGGACGCCACTCTGCCAGGATGATCAGGTCTAGCCTGCCCTTGGACTCACACTAATAGCTCCCCGCACATCCTTACTTCCTCTAGTGTGCGCACTTTTTACTTATTGACTTCCAGCCTGAGTTGAGCTACTCGGCTTCGCGGTGGGAATAAGTTATCCAGCCAACTAAGTGTTAAGCATGCATTTAACATGACATGTGGACGCACAGCGAATCGGTCCTTAACCAACACAGACGGGGATAGATAGGCACCTAGAACCTCCATGCCCTGTTGCTTCTCTATCGAAGTCTTGTCCGGTCTCCTTTCATTTATTAACACATGGTTATTTCCATGATAGCAACTATAGCCAACCGTGACTAGATATTCACCTATATCTCGCAGGTGATAGGAAATCACCCAACTTCTACCAACTAAGCAAGGCTAAGCATTTATTCGATCATGGACCTAAATAGAATTCAGGGTACTTGTGGCAGAACCTCCTAAATAATACGGCCCACACGCACCTGTCATTGTCTCAAAGACCTCTGACGGCTATGCACGTGTACCATAGAACTTAAGAAGTCTATCGAGTGTCCTCGGGAAACCCGAATCATCCACAATCATTCGAGCAGGATCATTCATCATAGAGACATTATAGTATTACAATAGTTTATACAAATAATTTACATCGGAGTAAAGTGCAGAAGCATTACATAACTTAAGTCTACAAACCTTTTGTTTCAAATATTACAAACCTTAAGAGAAGACAGGAATGTAGGCTCAGGGGATTCAAGGTAAGGTTTTAGCAAGAATCAAAGTCTTTTGCAGAAAAGCTCGCTAATGGTGTATCCTTACTTTAAATCTTTTAAACTCATCATTTATTATGACTATCAACTAGGTGAGCCTATATAGCATTCACTTCTTAACATTCATCTCATGTTTCCAAGTCCACAGTTCCATCCACTAACTATGATGCAGGGTAGTTGATCGAGTCTCCATAACCGAGGAGCAACGATGATTCGAACCGATTATACCAAGCTGGGGATTCCTAACCACACGACATATGTAGTACTTAAACCTACATATATCAACCTTCATTCGGATCCTCCAAAATGTGACCGGGTTCAGTGCCACCCGAGAGCACAGTACACCTCCAATCCAGCCCTGGGCCACGAGGGTACATGCTACTCTCACCATCTCTCCATTCCTAGTGTGCGATCGGCCGTTCACATGGTGGACTAGCCAAGGTCTTAGGCTTACCGGAGCATGCGGTCAGTTGCAAAGTCTCAACCAAGCAAGACTACAACGAACGATCCTTAACCGACACAGTCGCAGACACTACATTGGGACCCCTTTCACGATGCAAGTCAAGATGGCAACGGGTACGTACCCGACGGGTACTTCTATTCCATACCCGCACCCGCTAGAAAAAAATTTACCCGTCGGGTTACCCATATCCACGTGCGGGTACGAAAGTTCACCCATACCCGCACCCGACGGGTAAATGCTACCCGACGGGTAACCTATACCCGATGATACACCCGCGAAATCTAAACGAAATCATACATATATCGCCGAAACCAACGAAGGAAAAAGTCACGTAATGACATAATGCTTAGATTTCCAAGCTGGACACCATCACATTTCATATTTCAATGTTCCAAACTGCAACGACCATTGATAAAAAAAATTACAGAAGCGAAGCAAGCCGGCAACATTGAGACATCGAGAGTTGAGCAATCATTGCAGGCTGCAGCATGGGGCAGGTCTGTGCCGACGAATTGAAGAAGTTCCTTACCGAGTTGCCGACGCGTGAGACTGTAGAATGGAGCAGGTCTGTGCGGACTGCAGCATGGGGAAGCTCCCTCGCCGAGCACAAGGACGACGCAGGAGGCGGCCGCGGGGCTGTTCTCTGAGGCCAGATCGAAGAAGCTCCAACTTCATCACCTGGGGATGACGCGGATCAGGACCATGCTGATCTGGTGGTGCCGTGGTGGGCGTTGCTCGGTGTTGCGTGCGGCTGTGTGGGGGGCTATGTGCGATGTGCGTGGCGCGGCGGCGCCAATGTTGTGCGGGCGTGCGGCGGCTGCGAGGAAGGGAGGGGCTAGGGTTATAGGATGATGAGCAGGCCGTTATATACATCAGTAGGTTTTAGTTGGGCCGGCCCAAATACTTGTGTTGTATGGGCCAAAATCATTAGAATAGCTAGTTGTATATGCGGGTATTTATTACCCACGGGTAGACGGGCATGGGTAGTATAAACCCACGCCCGCACCCGCTTACCCGATGGGCATAGAATTTTACCCAGTAGCATACCCGCGGGTAGAAAAACTCACCCATACCTGTCCTTTTATCGGGTAAAACCCGTCGGGTACTCGGGTTTCGGGTACCCATTGCCATCTTTAGATGCAAGTCCACTGACCGATCTCAGATTATCATATTTATTCATTAAGTTGTTCCACAACAACCCTTCAAACTTTGTTAAACATTTTTAAAGTTTTCTCATTAAGCAGGGCTAAGCATACTAAGCATTTTCAAATAAAATAGTATCAAGGATGATATTGACGTATCAAGGATGTTAATGCATCAATTAGGTCACCACTCAACTCTTATCACCTAGTGCAACAAAGCATAAGCATATGTGATGTAAACTTTATAAAACACAAGGAGGGGTTGAATGCATCTAGGGCTTGCCTTGGTAGGCGGAGTTGTCAGCCTCTTCGAAAGTTCCACAAATATCAAATCTGACCTCGACAGGCGGAACAACTTCTTCAGTCACTTGATCACTAGATAAGACCTCACTTTCGGATACTACACGTGAAAAAAGATGTATGCTTATGATGCGTTCATGATGATGCATAACACGATTAACAACTTGAGTACAACTTTCCTTCATAATACAGTTGCAATCTAACAAAACTAACTTAAAGGTTAACTAACCTTAACTTTGTTTTTGCCCAAGAGGTTGCATCAAACAACCACTAAGGTTATCATCATTAAGGTTCATGTTGTTACTTACTAATGACCTTCCTTAATCATATTAAGCATGATTAACCATTTCTTAACTAAGGATTAACATGAGCTCAAACATTAATTAAGGTGCCAAAGGTCATTAGGGTTAATGACCTAAGGTCATCAATCAACCATAAAGTCACACAAATCCTAATTTAAGATTTATTTAAATTATTAACATTAATTAAGTAATTAAGTAATTAAAACATGAATTAACTATTTAATTAAACTTAATTGAAATAATCTCAAACTTTTTGTGTAAATAGATCATGATTAACAAAACATGCTCACAAAATTTCATAATTAATGGATTAATATTTTAATTATTAAAAATCATGGAAGATTCATTTATTGATTAATTAACTAATTTTTACAACATATAAAAGGTATTCAAAAATTCAAATTTATATTTTTCCTAGATCAATCATATCACAGAGAGACTACACAAAAATTTGCATAATTTTTAGAGCCTTAACTATTTAATTAAAAATCATACAACTAAATTCACAATTTAGCATTTCAGAAAAAAAATGAAAAACAATTTCTCTTTTCAGATTCAACCCATGGCCTGCGTCCTCAGCCTAATCCAACTTGGGCCTGCTGGCCATGGTGCAATGGCGCCTGGCCGTTCCTCGCTGCCGATGAGGTTTTGGCGAGATGGAAGCCACCTAGAGAACCAAGGTGAACCCACGAACAAGATCAGAGCACCAACATGAGGAACGAAGCATCGAGACATGCTCGACGCCGGCTATGGTGGCTCGGTGAACCCACGCATGGCGGCGGCGTGTGTTCCCGCTACTATGATGCGAAATAGGATCGATTAGCACCGAAGATAGCATGAGGGGCTCACCACGAGCACGAGACGGTGCTCGGTTGAATCAGATGGACACCGGAGGGTTGTCATCAACGAGAGAGGCGGCGGCAGCGACGTGATCAAGGTGGTGAGGTAGTGTTCCGATGTGAGCTATGCATGAAATGAAAAACCAACACGCGCATAAGCGTCATGAGGTCAAAGGGATCATGGAACAATGTCTGATTGAGCTTGAAGTGCACCGAGATGGCCGGTCCATGGTGGAGGTGAGCTCGGCGGCTCGGTGACCGGTCGTGGGGAAGAAAGCGATGCGCCGACCGATCCGGTGACAATGCCTGGCGCTGATCGACTTAACCAAAGAGCTAAGAAGTGGCAAAGGTGGTGGCATGCTCAATTTGGCGTGAGGAGTTGCAACGACGACATATTTGGTGAAGCGGAGCTTACCGTCGGTGGGGAAGAAGCAAAAGAACGACGGTGACAACGCCATAAGGCTTTATACCGCGGCGAGGACGACCCCAAGGCGACACGCAGCAGCCTGGCGAAGCCATGTCGAGCAGGAGGTGGCCTCGGGCACGCTTGGAAGCCAGCCAAAAGCCATCGACGGCAAGCAGCTGCGTGGCGCCCTGCTCCCGAATGAATTTTGAAATATTTACAAAAATGCCACTGCATTTGAATTCAAAATTACTTTAAATTGTCTATAGAAGTTGAAAATCTCCAAAAATAAAAGTTTCTCAACTTTTCAAGTTCTACAACTTTTCTTTTGAAAGTTTTGCCAAATTCCTTTTAGATTTTGAAATGCAAGTTTGAAATCAAAAGGGGACAAATTCTGGAATTTGGTATTTTCAAAATTACTTCAAATTCTTTATGGAAACTTGAAAACTTTGGATACCAACTTTGTAGGTCTTGACAAGATCTACAAGTTGCTTCTGGTCTCACACCCAAATTCTTTTAGTTTTGAAATTGCACAAAAGGGGGTTGAATTAGGGTTTAGAAATTAGGGTTTCATCATCACATGTGATCATTGATTTTGTTTCTGTATTGAATGGTGCTTAATTAGTGATCACAACTATCATCCAAAGATTTCATTGAGTCCAATCACACATGTGCTACTCAATGCCACTCTTGGGTGAATCAAAATTCAATTATGAAATTCATTTTAATAATCTCCACATTTGAATACAACTTTGAATTGAAAAGCTTGAATCAAGCTTTGAAACTCAAACTCAAATTCAAACTTGGAGCTCACTTTTAGATGTTGCACTTGAGTTCATCTCCTATGAGTGACACTAGTGTAAAACATAGTCTTACACCTCAACTTACACAGGACATAACCCAAGTATTTGAGATGACATTCAAAATTAGGGTTTTACGGTTCAAACACACATCATCTCAGAAGCACAAGCAATCTATGAATGAAAACTTGTTTTAGTAAATGCACATCAAGGTTAGCTAAACATAGATGCTTTACAATGCATATGATGACATGGTCAGTTTTAGTGTTTATAACACCAAAGGTGTTACAGTACATTATCTATATATATATATATATATATATATATATATATATATATATATATATATATATATATATATAGCAAGGGTTTCTAAGAAACTCCTATAACTTAATGCATCAAACATAATTAACTTAATTTGACATTTATAAAAACATAAGAGACTTAAAATACTCCAGGGCTTGCCTAGGATCCGACATAAGTCAGTTAAGTTAGCTTGCACCGTCTTGGTGATATCTCTAGTCCTACCACTTGCTTAGTCTTTCACCTTCTGGATAGGTCCCCCAAACACTGTCTTTGGGTTCAGCTCCAACATCACGTCCTTCACGTGGTTCATCTAGCGTACCTAAATAAGATACAAGATGCAAGTGCATGAATATGAAGAATAGCAATACGAGATGTATCACATAAGAGCGTTCAAGACAAGCACAAGATTAAGCAAGACATAGCCACTTATAGTTACTTAACTAAACATCACATAACTTATTATAAATAGATAGCAAGTATATTAGGCATGGCACACAAGTTTCACAAGGTCTCAGGTGTATTAACTCAATCACCATCCAAGGCATGAGCCACACTTAGCAACACACAAAGCAAACAACTATAACTAAAATCTGTCATTTTCAGGACTGCAAACAGAAGCTACATGTTTTGGTCATAATTAGAGTTATATACATCCAACAAATATAAAACAATATTTTCTAGAAAGCTTATGAAATTACCTAAAACTTTTGTATAATCATCTCAATATGATTCAACATCTATCAAGGTCAAACAATTCAGTTTCTCAAATCTGTCTAGAAATTCCAGCGAGCAAGTATTTCTGAAGACTAACTTTAAACAGCTATAACTCACAAACCATTTTTCCTATTGCTATAAAAATTTAACATAAGAAACATAAGGAAGTTATCTACAACTTTGTTATAAACAAGATTCACAGCAAACATCATCTTCATGGTGTAATAAGCATGGCAACAGAAACTGTACCAAAAGTCATTCTCTGAAAATAGAGCACAAAATACATTTCACTAATGTTGCAAACTTGAACCTAGGCAAAACCAAGGTTACCAACAGTTTATATACATCAAGAGAACACTAGAAAACATAATGTCCAACCCTAAATAAATTCTTTTCATACCTTTATTAATTTATTTAGATAATAAAGTGGAATTATGAACATACATCAAAATTACATAGTAAATTATACAAAATTTACAGTAGCTCGTACATGTTCCCAATAGGCTACTGTATAAATTTTATAGCATTGGAATAAGTATAGCAGCCCCTATAAAAAGACAAATTGTTATTGCAGGAAATCATGTGAGAGCAAGGTAAATCCAAAGATCAACATTATCTACAAACACATAGTCATGTTAGAGTTTCTTAGGCCACAATATCATCATGCAAAGGCAAAGGAACCATAGTTCACATTTTTTTCATTTATAAATTATTTATGAACCCTTTATCAAGGATTATTCAAGTTAAATCAATAACTCAGTCATATGGTATCAAATAAATATGAAATTTTTATCACAACACACATATGACCCCAGTAGCCTACCATAAAAATTTCACATCATTTGGAGCAACATAACTTTAGATATGAATTTATCCCTAATTAACCTAGATAAATAAAAACAGCAAAAACTTTCTACTAACACATATCATATTATGATTCCACTGCATAGATATACTCACAAGGATTCCAAAAAGTCTTCATTTGCTATTTTACAATTTTTTATGATTTACTATGTATTTCTGAAGTTTCAATCAATTACAAGCAATAATCCGAAAAAGAAAAAGAAAAACATTTTGCAAAGTGAACACAAAAGTTCCTTCTAATTAAATAAGCCCATATCTAAAAATTGCCTCTCTCTGGCATTTTTGCAAAGTGAACATGGAAAAGAGTTTCTATTTATGATTCACCCCTTCTTCTTCATCTTCACGGAGCAGAGGATGACGACGGAGCCGATTCCGGCTGGCACAGACCCTTGCCGACGGTGGGAGGTGGCGCTAGGGCAAGCTTGCGCCTGTGCGCACCCATTGGAAGGGCACAGCTTGAGCGGGGACGCCCAGACAAGGCCGGCCAAGAGTAGCGGTGGTTAGGGGTCGCGGCCGCTCTAGCATCAGCAAACGGCGTCGCCGAAGCTCGGGGGAAACGGTCTTGAGTCTTGGGAGGAAAAGGAGAGGGAGATGCAGGAGCAGCTGGGGAAGGTGATGTCACACTTGGCTAGGAAGGAGGCGGAACACAGCAGCGGCGAAGAGCGAAGGGAGGCCGCGAGGGAGAGCACTGGGCAGGAGGCGAGCAGAGAGCGATTGCAAGAGAGATCGCGAGAAAGAGGAAGGGCGAGCAGAATGGAGAGGGAGAGGTGAGCGCTCGGGCTTTTCCCTTCTACGAGCGTGGCGAGGTGGTGAGCGGAGCATACTCGGGAGGGCCACGCGGAGCTGCATGCCTGCTGCTGGTCGGCCACGATAGGTTCCAGCCAATTTGAATGGCCTGAATGCCGACTAAAACCCTAATCTTTCTCCCTATATATCTCTCAAACCATTTGATGATTCGTTCAACCAATTGCACTATGTTGTAGGGCTACACGAGGACAACAACTTTGATTAAAGGAGTTTGGTCCAAATCGAAATGGTCTGCAAGATACAAATTCCCAAAGAAGGCTACATTGAAATTGAAACTGACGAACTTCAGTCCCAGACTTAGCCGATTTCTAGGAACATGAAAACTGCAGCAGCTTCAGTTTTTGGAGCTCCTTTTGGCTAGGTTAGGCACAAATCTAGGTCAAGATCATTAAACAAAGTTTGCTCTACTCGACCAAAACTTTTATTCAAGGTTCAACTCCATACAAGCATCAAGAAAAAGGTAATTTCTAGACTATTAACACTTAGAAGCATTTTTAGGCTAAAAGATTAATATAAACCCTAGATTTGTTCTAGGTTAATTAGGTGATCAAACAACACATGGTTATATTACCAAACATCACCACAAAGGGTTGCATAGAAATTAAAGCATTATATGATCAAACAAATGCATCCATTCAATATTACGCTCATGCTTATGTGATGCACATGAAAGAGACACGATTTAAACAACTCATGCATACATTTGAAAAGGGCTAACATTTATACAAAGGTGTGCTCTCCTTAATCTCAAAAAGTCTATGCTGGGTCCTCTTTTTGGAAGAGCTTCACTCTACTTCTCATCAACACTGGCAAGGTTGTGAATAAAAGCTCTTGACTACCATTTGACATATCTTGCTTAAGTCCAAACTCACTGCTTAACATGTGACTAACATCTAGGGTGTTACACTAAAGTTCTAGCGATTTATCTTTTAAAAAACATAAAAATGCTACATGATGAGTTTCTGTATGACAAAGCTAAAATTCCCACTAGAGCCATACATGTTATTTAGGCTAAGAAAACTTCCACATATATACTGCTTGTTTTGCATTGAGTTTTGTCAAGCTTCATTGACCCTTATGAGAGATTTGTCATGCTCTTAAAATCAAGATCACGTACACACCATCCACATATGCACTATTCCTACATAGGGAGTAGACGCAAAAACATGCATTCCATTTAGATCCACCAAAAAATGTTCTACTCCTACACTAGGAGTAAACACAAAAATATGCTTGTTAGGTTTCCACTCAAAATAAATGCTCTATGTTCTTGTTGATACCTCTCTCAAAGTTTCATTGCAGAAAAGAGACATGGGCTATGCAAAAGTTATTCATAAAAAAGAAAGAAAAAAAGAGTTGAGAAAAATGGACAAGTGTCCGAGGTATTTAAAACAATGGGTACTTAGATGCCCGCCTGAAAAAAGGAAGATAAATAATGTAGCCCGTATTCTCTTACAGAAATATTTTCAAGTTTTAAAACAGAGATGTTTTCAAAGAGCAAAGTAGAATTAGGTTGGCCACCACATATATCCACCTCATATATCCACACATATACACATCTTGATTTGATTGTATGACTCATTTCTCTTTGGATTCGTTGTTTGACTTTACACTATATGCATTGCAAGTATGCTTTAGATTTCTCCCTACCTATGAACTCGACATAAGCCTAAGTGGTAGGAAGAGAAAAAAAGCACAACAAGTTATGCCTTGGTGAGGATGTACAAATACCACAAATATTGAGAGACTTAAGAGTGTCATACAATAGAATCTCTAAGTTTTATTTAAAAAATTTTATAAAAACTCAGAAACAATGGTGGAACAAAAACTTAAGACATAGTGCTTGACTTGATCGTTCTTCTTTCAATTGCTCAAGACCCAAGTGAAGACTAATAAGCCCCATGGTTGAAGGTAATATGGGTAAGTGTGAAAGTCGGATCAGTTTATTCTAATCTGGAGGAGAATTCTTATTTGAACACATGTGTACTTTTGAGGAGTAAAAGCATTATAAAACTCCTGATCCATTGCTAAGTTTAGCTTTGCTCAGGGGCTAGCAAAGGTTAAGTGTGGGGAGCTTGTTGATAGTAGTTGACATCAATCATAAACCGTCAATATATCCTGCATATATACTTAATTCCATCACCAAATATAGATTTAGGGGTTTAAAGTAATAAATTCTACAAGTTTTGGTGAATCTATGTTTTCAGCAAGGTTTATCCAGAAAACCATTAAGGAGGACCTATTCGTCAAAGCCATGTTTTTCCGTGACGGTACCAACATAGGAAGACTCTAGAAAACTCCAGGAGACTCTCCACCGCAGATCGGCCAAGATGCTGACAGGGTATATAGACTCTTTTTTATCTTAACTTGGCCCCTCATGGCCTTTCATATGTTTCTGTTTACATATATTTCTACGTACAGAGTATATAGACTCTATCCTTGTATACTATTGCGAGACACGGAGATCATTGTGGACTTCTTAAACTACAACTAATAGTGGACCAACGGCTAGGTTGACGACAATTCTAACCAGTATAGAAATAACGAAGTTTCAGCCATGCATATGCGACCGAGGAACTGAAAAAGAGAGATACCAGAACCTTAGGTGCAAAGGTGCACATCCAGAGTGGCACTGTGACTCGGTTCAAGCTACCTGGAGTCTCAGATCAAGGTCGAGATCCAGATGCTCACCCTGGTCAGCTGTGTCGGCACTGGTGGCCGCAGGCGCAGCGGAGGCCCTGACCCAATTGAGCATGTCGATCGTGCCATCGCAACCAGCCAGTGTGCCATCAGCCACCACCGTGTCCATCTCTAGTGGCCTGATGTTTACCGGTGCGAATAGCATGGCCCGCCTTTGCAGCATTCTCGCTCGAAAGTTTGGGACGACGACGGCGCTGCCACCGTGAGACATCGATGTAAGGCGGCAGCGCTGCTGATGCTGCCGACGATCGGCGACAAGGCCGGGTCAGCGATGGTGCTGGCGTGCTGGCCGTCGTAGACGTAGGGGTTCCAGCTGGTGCTTCGCTCCTTCTTGTGCGCATTCTGGTGGCCACCGAACGCCTGCGACTTGAGGAACGTCTTGTCGCAGAAAAGACAGGGGTAAAGACGACGACGCACGTTCCTGCCGCCCACGTCGTCGTCGCCATCGCCGGAGCCGCACAGGCCGCCGGTGCCAACGTCAGGGACAGGTCCGCCGCCGCTGCCCCCGCTCGTTGTGGAGCACTAGATGGTAAGCACTCCATGCGCGCAAAGGCGCTTTTGATGTAATAAGCAATGCAATTTACCTTGCGGTCATGGGTTCTCTCTGCCTCGCTCTCCCGGTCTATCAATATCTATATATATCTACATAAACATTATTGCATCGCAAAGTATATATAACTTTGAGGGCGACACATCACCCCCCACATGCATTCACCATTTTTCAAGCTGAAATTGTGCATGGTACATTATTGTTACTCGAACCATGACTTCTAACCCCTTGAACATATATTACCACGGCTGCACAACCCGCTTTTAGTCCTGGTTGTAAACGACCTTTAGTCCCGGCTGCCGAGCCGGGACTAAGCGGTCGGGACTAAATGTCCGACCTTTAGTCCCGGATCGGCGGCCCAGGACTAAAGGTGGACCTTTAGTCCCGGTTACCAACCGGGACTAAAGGGGTCGCCAGAGGCTGACGTGGCGCAGCCCCTTTTACCAACCGGGACTAAAGGGTTTTTTCCTTTTCAATTCATTATTGATTTTGGTTTTCAATTATATATGTTTTCCAATTTATTCTTCGCTGCTATTATCCTATACGTTGTACCTATACGGGAGCGTTATTATTGCACACAAATAAAGTATGAATATATATATATATATATATATATATATATATATATATATATATATGGAGGTGGATTTTATGTTTACGTGTGTAGCTGCTCACCCAGCAGCTGTGCTCCGATGCGCATCGAGATACACAAATTTGTTAACGAGGAAGCTCACTGGTAATAGTAATTATTGTCCGCGTAAAGTAAATAATTGCTATTACGAACCACATGGAGCATGAAACTGACAACTGGTACTGTTCACCCATGTCCTTTCAACCATGTGGCTTATCCAGAGCACTGTAATCTTTTGTTTTGTTCTTATCAGAAATGTTTTTTTTTGTTTCTGCTTTTATAGATGAATCACCGTGCTATTCGTTACGCGGTCTGCCAGCGTCGATAGGTGTGCGGCGTCGATAGATGTCCACGCCGCCTCTGTGTCCTGGCCAGCCGGACAGCGCCTCCGCCGATGGCCCAGGTCCAATTTCATCTGTCTTTAGGTCGTATTTCGAAGTGGAGCTTTTGGTACATTCACGGTTCTCTTTCGTTCGTATTTTCTGCCCTTTTTTCATGGACTATACAACAAGCCTCTGCGCAACGATGACACTGCGATTAATTTTGGCGCAGGAACTACCACGGATGAGAAAGTTGGTGGTAGCCGCTGGGTCACTGTGAACGCCGAAAGTGGTTTTCATTTCAACGTTTTCATTTCAACGCCGAAAGTGAGGCCTACATTGATATATCGAGGCTATATGTATATTAGTCGCGGCAACACGTGGCAAATCGTACAAACAAAAAAGATATGTGAACAAAAAAAAAGAAAACCCATGTCTATTTTTTCTCAGAAATGTTTAGATTTTTTTCAGGTACGACATGTGTAGCATTGGTTGATTGGCTCGTGAGCATCTCCAACAGCTCACCAATAGTTCATCAATAGTTCATCCTCCTCAGTAGAATGATATTGGTGATCATCAATACTGTTTTTTAGACTATTAAGGAAAATGCTTTAAAAGATCACCAATAATCTCCCACAATATATTGGGGTGGGTCCTGGCTATTGGGGAGATACAACTTCCGGTTTATTTGAGGAGAGATTCCCATTTATTTGAGGAGAGAAGGGAGAGATATTGGTGATCATCGTAAAAAGATAGGAAAGGAGAGCTGTTGGAGTATCGAATTTGAGTTATCTCCCCTAATATGACAGGTTGAGATGCTTTAAGAACAGGTGCAGACACACAAGGACGTCGAACCACACGACGAAGGGGAAAAAAGTAAAAGGAAAAAAAAAGAAACCAACTACAAGACAACAAAATGCAACCAAACAAAACAGGTAGCACTAGAAAACTAAAAAAAGAGAGCCAACTAAAAGACAAAAAAAAACAAGAGCACTGTTATTGTACTCCCTCCGTAAAAAAAGTGACGTTTTAGACGCATCGTGTTTGACCGTTCGTCTTATTTAAAAATTTTGTGCAAATTATAAAATAAATAACTCATTATTGAAGTATCTCTAATGATAAAATAAGTCATAACAAAATAAATGATATTTATTAAAAAAATTTGAATAAAATAAGTCATAGCAAGGGAACCGTTGGAGATGCTCTGAGGACAGGTGTAGACGCAAAAAGAACGCCGAAACACAGGACAAAGGGAAAAAGAGGAAAAGGGTGAAAAAAAAACCAACTTGCAGACAACAAAATGCAACCAAACGAACCAGCGGGCACTAGAAAACAAAGGTAGCGGTAGAAAAAAAAGAGAGCCAACTAGAAGACAAAAAAAACAAGAGGCCTCTTATTGTATTCGACCATGGACTCCAATTTTGGATGCTTCTGCGGGTCCTGTCACATGTTTTTTTTCAATCAAATACCCTTGCTATTGGGAAGTTCATAGCACGGTTCGTTAAGTGCCGTCTTTAAATAGTATTCACACTATAAGCAACCAGAAAAGGGACAACTAGATCAACTATCCTATACTATACCATTATCAATGTCCTAATCAATGTCCTAGTTTAAAAGTATTTGCAAGGAATTGCTCTTATGTTTTGGAATAAACAAGCTGTAGTTCATGTTATGTCTATCTCATTAACCAGTACAGCTTTGGTTCGAAACATGTTGGTCAGCTGGGCAGGACAATTGCAATGAGGATTTGCAGACAGTTGATCAGTATTTGCAAACAACATACCAAGGCATACTGTCCAACACAGAGTATAAACCATGGCAGATAACTAGTTAGTTGTGTTAAAAAAAGGCAGAAGGCGTGGAGAAATGGAAATATACAGGCTAGTGACTACAAAGCAATAGTGTCGTCGCTCAGTCAACAAACTCTAATCCTAGCGGACACTCCCGTGAAGCACACGGGCAAAGAGAAACAAAAACAGATGCACTTCCCCAACGCGCGTGCGCTCGCAGTACTACTGGCGCTGGTGAACAACGTACACTGTTCATCTTCTTCCCCCCGCCATCTCCTCCCCCATCCACCTAGACCAACGCCCAGGACGCCAGAGACCTCGCCCGCGACCTTCAGGCCAACCAACCAACTCCGCCGGACGAACACCCTCCAAGCACAAAATGAGCCCGGCCTCCACTAACTTCGCCGGCCGTCGGCAGCGCCGCCTACCCCGCCAACTCAGAAGGTCTCCTGCACCGACAGGATCAGCGGCGCCGCAGCCGCCTAGCTCACCGCAGGCCAACCCACCACCACCGCCGTGTCGCGGCCGCCACCAGGACAGACGGCAAATAGCCGGCGACAGAGGGGGCGTTGCCGCCAAACCTATCAGCTCAGCGCGGTCTCGTCCACCTCCACCGCCGTCACCGCAGCCTCGTCCAACGCCACGGCCGCGGCAACGCAACAGCCCATGACCAACCCGACACAACACCCCCGCCCCCTTCTTCCCCCGTAAGGGCGCCACGTGCACCGCTCGCCTTACTGCCGCAATAGACGAGATGTGACACTCATCGAAGAAGGTAATGCGACCGAGGAAGGGAAGGTGAAGAAGAGACAGACGAGGGACTCACCGGGATGGATTAATGAGCGAAATGATGCGGATACGGCGATGCAGGGGCGGCGATGAAAGAAAAAGGGATAAAAACCGATGGACCACGTGTACATGAACCACGCGTAGTTGGGCCACGTGAGTTTCTGCCTGACACCAACTGCAAACAAATAAAATCATCTCTCGCTGACCCACTAATACAACTCGTTAGTTACCTGAAACATCAATCCATGGTTCCTGTACCAGGGAGCATCCAACGGCATCGGCCGGGTGAGCAGCTACACCCGGTTGTATGCCAATATTTCCCTATATATATATATATATATATATATATATATATATATATATATATATATATATATATATATATATATATATATATATATATATATAAGGAGTTGATACTCTTCCCTTACAATATGGGGTAAAGTATTGTGTTATATCATGTCTTAGTCAATCCAGTATTAAGATATATATATATAGACATGATATAACACAATACTTTACCCCATATTGTAAGGGAAGAGTATCAACTCCTTATGCCTTTGGTTATAAAAAAACCTTCAGAGGTTTTTCTCCATTTCCTTGATCTTCAGATTGAATGGATCTTTAGTCTTTGTGTCCTTGTACATGACATACAGATCGATAAAACCAATTCGATCGTCTTGTTTCAATCTGAGTTCTCTCATCATGTGTCTGCACATCGTGAGCATAGTTATTACGAATACGTACAAAAGCTAGAGTGGGATTATTAATTAAAAGGAAGAATCACTTATAGACAGTAGCAGCTTATGAGAGATTTGTCGAGAGCATCCATATAGAGAAGCTGGTGTAGTTCACTAAACTGTACCCAAATGACGTCATCTCCATGGTAGTGACGGTCTCTGACTTGGACGCCCATATATTGTTCAATTTGATGTTGTGCACAGAATCTCAAGTAGTACTCATGTAGCTTGTACATTTGTGTACCAAGATTTTTTACCTTTGCAGGGTCACATAGACTCCTGCCATATACGTACTTCCTCCGCCATTCATCAACAACTTCGGACTCTTTACCACTTGTCGGTTCCTTCCAACCGAGAAGTTCTTCTAAGGAAAGCCCAGTCACATTCATCCACTTGGCGAGTTCATCTAAGTCCACATCGTCAGGTACCGACATTTGCATCAAGTTCATGTTGGAACCATATTGATTCTCAACCACTAGTGGCAGCACTGATTGCTGCGCTTGTTGGCCGAGCTGTGCAACATCTCTCCCGACCACCTTCTCTTTCCTTTTATCCCCCTTGATTTTCTTTTTGATAGTACGCTCAAAGTCTGATAGTGGCGGCGCTGGTTTTTTACTAGCAGCACGCTTCTTGTCTTGCATAGACTGCACCACTTGACGTAGCTTTCCACGAGGATACATTAGGTATGGCTTCTCTTGCTTTGCTCGTGCGTCAGCTTTGGTCTTTTCAAAGAACACTTTCACTTCTGCCTTGACTGAAGCATTAAGTTCTTCATCAGTCTTCTCGTATGAAAGCTTGGTCATCTTCGGGATCTTCATGACCACAGCTTGTTTCTTCGTCAGAGGTGGTGGGACCGATCTCTGTGGGTGAGCGGGCCTCTTGTTCCTCGATGGACCAGCCGGTGCTGATGAGGCGGCTGTTGCCGATGAGGCGACCGTTGTCAGCATTGGCAGAGGAGATTGGGCCATTGGCGGTGTTGAAGTCCGTCGTGGAGGAGATACGGCCGGTGGTGGGGATGCAGGCGGCGGCGGCGCGGTTGGAGCTTACTGTTGTGGAGGAGATTGGGCCGCTGGCGACATTGGAGTCCGTCGTTGTGGAGGAGATACGGCCGGCGGAGGGGATGCAGCCTTGTCTTGTATGAAATCGTCGTCGTCGTGTCCCACGGCACTGTGGTCATGTGGTGAATGGATAGACGGACTTGGGGAGGTCCTGTATTTGAAAAAAAACGAACAAGGTATATACATGAGTGAACCGTAATTAGATACAACACATAATTATTGAAAAGCAATTGCGTTCACAATCATCCACACCTAGGGTTCGGTTGTGGTGGCGGCGCCCCAGGAATAATGATGTACCGTTTCTTCCAACATTTTCATGGCCTTTGACCACTCTATCCACCGAGACACTAGCATATCCAAGTGGTATTGCGACCGAGTGGATCCTTGGTGTCTTGGTGGGGTCGATAGGAGATACAACACCGGTAGCCACCTTGACTGTGGCATTCCCTTCCGGAATATGCAGCTCACAGGACGTCAACGGAGCGGTGACATCATCCACCGGGAAAGCGCATCCCTGCATCATCATCTTGCCTCATAGGCACCTCCGTAGAAGCACAACTGCTTTTCAACTAAGCTGAGCTGGGGCTGATGTTGACGGCCGGCTGTGACAAGCTCTGGAGGCAGGAACTTACAACTTCCTCCACGGCCTTTCTGATTTGCTCATTCATAGTGGCCTTAAGCGCTTCCTCCCGCTCTAGCGCCTTACGAGCCACTTCACTAGTCTTCATAACATCCTCCTCCAACTTGCGTAGCCGTTCCCTGTCCTCTTCCTTCTTTCTCTGGCGGCTTCTATAAGTTTCTCTGTCCTGAGGGAAGGCATGCTCCCACGACATGGAGCCATAGCCTCTCATCCATCCACCGTGCTCAGGGTTCCCCAGGGCGTATGTCAGCTCATCTTTATCTCTGTTCGACTGCCACTCTCCACTTTGAGCGACGGAGCGGGCTTGAAGAAATCTTTCTGCTACAGCTTGGATGCGTTCCCCATACACGACCTTTCCGGTCTCTAGGTCTAGGCGGCCTCCGTGAGCGAAAAACTAGTGCTTGGCGCGCTCAGGCCAGTCGAGGGATTCTGGCACCAACCCCCTGTCAATTAGCTCTTGCTCAGCTTTTTCCCACTTAGGAATGGCAGTAGGGTAGCCACCTGATCCCATCGTATGGTGGTAGGTCTTGTGTCGGGCATTCTCTTGGTTCCTTCTCGCCCGTTGCTGACCCTCTTCCGATGTCTTAAACTGTACAAACTCATCCCAAAACGGCCGCAGCTTGACAAATTGCTTACAGTTGAAATCTGGAGTCTTGTTCTTCTTGATATAGTCGTTAAATAGATCCTTCTTAAAGCACTGGAATTGTGTGGCCATCTTCTTCATAGACCAATCCTGAACTCTTTCCTTCAACTATTCATCGTTTGTGTCTAGCGTGAAATGTTGCAACATGTCACCTCAGACTAGTTCCTTGTCACGGTCGGAGATATAACTGATTTCTGGATGTTGCTTATTTTTCTTCCATTCACGGATATTGATCGGGATCCTATCCCAGGCAAGGTACCCTAAGTGGTTGACAAAGGCCCTTGCATGGGGTCCACATGGCTGGTCTGTTCTCTCATCGAAATCTGTGATAACCAATCGGCCCTCCATCGGCTTCTTCGGGCCTCGTACTTTTCTACTAGTCCCCGTGGTTGTCGTCGAGCCAGAGGGCTATGTAGGCAGAAACAAGACAATTAATAAAGGAATTTTTTTGAATTTCATGTATATAAACATAGGAGGCTGCATATATTACAGACCTAGCCAACATTGTCTTGGTCATTCGGGTTGACCAAATACTGAGAACCGTCATCGATGCCCTCAGGGTTCTCATCGCCTTCGCGATCGTCATAATGAACTTCTTCAGCGCTACCATGGATCATGTTCAACAATATTTCTTCGTCTTCTCTCGGGTTGGCCATTTCTGCAATATCTCTTAGGGTTTAGGGTTTAGGGTTTAGTGTATGTCATTTGATTATGAATATCATTTGCTAACAAATATACCACAAATATACCACTAATTTATACCACTAATTGTACCACTATTTATAGCACTAATTTAAACAATATATGCATTCTAGCTAGATAAATAGATCCATCTCTAGATATACCTGTATGTTGAAGCCAGTGAGACGGCGGAGAGACGACGGCGGAGAGACAGCGGTCGGTGAGGAGACGACGGGGACTTCGGTGACGGCGGCAGAGAGACGTCGATCTGGAAGGAGGAAGAAAGAGGGAACAAATGTATTATAAGAGTGTGTGTTAATACATATGAAATATTATATCACATTATAAGTGTGTGTGTTAAGTGTGTTAATGTGTGTGTGTGTTAAGTGTGTTAATGTGTGTGTGTGTCTATATTTATAGCGGGGGTCGGAGGAGTGGGGGCGTCGTGGCGCGCCATGGCGGGCTAGCGCAGGAGCAGTGGGGGCGCCGGGCCGGAGAAGATGAGGAGGGAGGTAGCGGTGCGCTCGAGACGGCGGCGGCGGTACGGTGCTCGGTACGGTACACACAAATAATTATTACATCAATTATATACTAATGAAATATATATACACATTTAGAATATTACATTTATAATATATACACATTTTCAAGTTTTTTCCTTTTTTTACATTAATTATATACTAATGAAATATTATTTGTGTGTTAGTATGCATCAATTATACATATATTAATTAACATATATATACACATTTTTTATTATTTAATTTCATTTATATTTCATTACATTTTTATATTTCATTTATATCTAATTTTTTTATTTTTTTCTTTCTCTTTTTTTTCTCGGTTTCCCTAAGGCGAAAAGGGGCAGCGCGTGGGGGGACGGGCCGGCGCGTGCGCACGCCGCCACCGCGCGCCGGCGGCGCGGCTGCCTGGCCGCCAGCCGAGGGACGGGGTCGGGCGCGCACGGTGGCCGCACCGGAGTCGTGCCGGGGGGCAGGTCGGGCCACGCGTGCTGCCGACGGCCGCGGGATCGACGAGGAAGCTAGCCACGCGCGCGGCTGGCGCGGCGGCCGGAGGCGTGCCGGTGGCGGAGAAACGGCGGCGCCGAGGGTCGGGGGCGCCCGTGGGGTCGAGAGGAGGAGGCGGGCCGCGCGCGCACGCGAGGGCCGCCGCCGGAGAGTGTTGGGGAGAGCGCGGCACGACGTACGGCGGTGCCAAGAAGAGGCAACGATGGCGCGGCGGTGCTCCACGATGGCAGTCGATGACGAAGCGCGAAGACGACGGCGGTGCGAAGACGACGGCGGCGACGACGCGAGCACTGCACGGGTGTTAGGGTTTTTTGGAGCGGCGGCGAGATCGGGCTGGGAAGGAAGAAGAGGCGCAGCCTTTTATAGCGAAGGGCACCTTTATGGACTACGAACCGGGACTAAAAGGTCTTTAGTCCCGGGCCGTGGCCAGGCCCGGGACTAAAGGCCTTTTCCAAATTCTGGTGCCTGTTTAGGCGCCAGAATTTGGTTTTTCACTTTTTTTCTTTCTTCTTCTAAAATACATAGTGAATTTAATACTTATCATAATTTTTTCAAAAAATACACATTAATTTTGTTTGGATATATTGTGCATTACAAAAATTCTAAACACAATTTATTCTCAAATATTTTATATTATTCAACAAAAATGTTATTTATAATGAATATTATGTTAATGCAAAAATATAATGGACAATTAAAATATAAAAAATTATTGGCTTTCTACAGAAACTTTGTTTTTGGGTCATTTGGACGTTAAACTTTTGTTTCTTCAATAATAATTATACAAATGCGTGACATTGATTGTCTAAATTTCAAATTTTAAAATTTTCAGAGCTGCACGCCAGATTTTGAAACCTTGGATGGCCTCAAATAGAAAACTCATGAATACAAAGTTTGTTCCACTCATCAAGACCTACATTTGGTCTAATGGTCAACTTTTCATTTGTAAAAGTTTGAACACTCAATTTTGAATTTTGAAAGAATTCATAGCCAAACACCAGTTTGCAGAACCCTGAGTGGTCTCGACTGGAAAAGTCATGAATACCAATATTGTTCCACTAATCAAGATCTACATTTCATATATAGACCATTTTTATATTTGACAAAGTGTTGGCAAAGTGTAGTTGAAAATCCACAATTCTCACATATAGTTTCATATAGTTTATGTGAGATTCAAGATTTGGTGAGTATTGTTTACTTAAACTTTTCTAACTGGAAAAATGGTCTATATAAAAAGTTTGGATCTTGATGAGCTCTAACAACTTGGTATTCGAAAGATTTTCATTTCAAGTCATTTAGTCTGTGATTTGACCAAGTTTGACCAAAACTCGTCTATGATTTTGAAAACATGTGTCTGAGACTTGATAAAATTTATCCAGATCAAAATATGGTCCATGTATCAAATGTAGATCTTTATGAGCACTAACAACTTGGTATTCAAAAGTTTTCCATTTGAAGTGCTCAAATGGGTCATTTGACCAAGTTTGACTAAAGTCAAAACATTGGTTTTTAGAAACACACACTTTGACCGAACCAGGGATGGCCTCAAATGGAAAACTCATGAATACAAAGTTTGTTCCACTCATCAAGACCTACATTTGGTCTAATGGTCATTTTTTTATTTGCAAAAGTTTGAACCACTCAATTTTAAATTTTAAAAGAATTCATAGCCAAACGCCGGTTTTCGGAACCTTGGGTGGTCTTGACTGGAAAAGTCATGAATATCAATATTGTTCCACTAATCAAGATCTACATTTCATATATAGACTATTTTTGCATTTAACAAAGTGTTGGCAAAGTGTAGTTGAAAATCCACAATTCCCACATATAGTTTCATATAGTTTGTGTGAGATTCAAGATTTGGTGAGTATTGTTTACTTAAACTTTCTCAAATGGAAAAATGGTCTATATAAAAAGTTTGGATCTTGGTGAGCTCTAACAACTTGGTATTCGAAAGATTTTCATTTCAAGTCATTTAGTCTGTGATTTGACCAAGTTTGACCAAAACTCGTCTATGATTTTGAAAACATGTGTCTGAGACTTGATAAAATTTATCCAGATGAAAATATGGTCCATGTATCAAATGTAGATCTTTATGAGCACTAACAACTTGGTATTCAAAAGTTTTCCATTTGAAGTCCTCAAATGGGTCATTTGACCAAGTTTGACTAAAGTCAAAACATTGGTTTTTAGAAACACACACTTTGACCGAACTAGGGATGGCCTCAAAAGGAAAACTCATGAATACAAAGTTTGTTCCACTCATCAAGACCTACATTTGGTCTAATGGTCATTTTTTTATTTGCAAAAGTTTGAACCACTCAATTTTAAATTTTAAAAGAATTCATAGCCAAACGCCGGTTTTCGGAACCTTGGGTGGTCTTGACTGGAAAAGTCATGAATATCAATATTGTTCCACTAATCAAGATCTACATTTCAAATATAGACTATTTTTGCATTTAACAAAGTGTTGGCAAAGTGTAGTTGAAAATCCACAATTCCCACATATAGTTTCATATAGTTTGTGTGAGATTCAAGATTTGGTGAGTATTGTTTACTTAAACTTTCTCAAATGAAAAAATGGTCTATATAAAAAGTTTGGATCTTGGTGAGCTCTAACAACTTGGTATTATATTACACAAGATTTGGTGAGTACTAAAAGTTTGAACCACTCAAATTTGAATTTTCAACACATAAAGTTACAATTATATTACACAAGATGTCAAATACACATTATTAATTTGTTACCACTAGCTATATTAAGCGGGTACAGTTGTAAACTTCTTGACGTAATGCCCTTGGTTATGATCATTCCGTAACCATGGAGTGTCCTCACCAGCGAGCAGGATGCTTGTATCTTTGGCGACACAGAAGGGTGGGATTCGTTCATCCTTTTCATAATCCTCTGATACGTCTGACTTGTCTTCAATTCCCATGATGTTTCTTTTCCCTATAAGAACTATGTGGCGTTTTGGCTCGTTGGTTGATTTCTCATCGTGTTTCCCTCTCTTAGGTTTAGTAGACATGTCGTTCACATAGACCACCTGATTCACATCAGCAGCAAGGACGAATGGATCATTTCTATACCCAGTATTATTGAGGTCCACTATTGTCATTCGGTACTCCTTATTGACTGATACCCCTCCTCCGGTCATCTTCACCCATTGGCATCGGAATAGAGGGACTTTGAAACTATGTGCATAGTCTAGTTCCCAAATCTCCTCTATGCGACCATAATATGTGTGTATGTTCCCATTCGGTTCCGTGGCATCCACGCCGACACCACTGTTTTGGTTGGTACTCTTTTTATCTTGGGATACGGTGTAAAATGTATTTCCATTTATCTTGTACCCTTTGTACATGAGGACGTGCCACGATGGTTGCCTAGCCAACAAATACAATTCATCTCCAATAGTTTTATCACCCTGACATTTTTTTCGCAACCAATCACCGAATGTTTCCATGTGATGATGCGTAATCCAAGCCTCATTCCTCCCAGGATTCTCAGATCGTACAAAATCCATGTGTTTCTCAATATATGGTTCCACCACAGTGGAGTTTCGAAGAACTGTGTAGTGCGCTTTATTGAAAGAATCATCACCCTGGCTGATATATGTTTTCTTTCCTAGTGTACCCTTTCTACCAAGTCTCCCCTCATACCATGATTCAGGAAGACCAATCGGGTCAAGGTCAAGATGCTTCCTTCTGGCCGACCCCGCTGGTGAACATATTTTTTCAGTACACCCATAAATCTCTCTAGGGGAAACATGTTGTGTAGGAACACAGGACCTAGAATATTAATTTATTTCACCAGATGAACTAATAGATGTGTCATGATATCAAAGAAGGATGGAGGGAACACCAACTCAAAGCTAACAAGACATTGAACCACATCATTCTATAGAATAGCTAGATCCAAAGAATTGATTGCCTTCTGAGAAATTGCATTGAGGAATGCACACAGCTTCACGGTAGCCAGACATACATGTGGAGGTAGAATTCCTTTTAAGGCAACCAGAAGCAGTTGCGTCATAATCACATGGCAGTCGTGCGATTTGAAGTTTACAAATTTCTTCTCCGGCACATTTATTATACGCTTTATATTGGAGGAGAACCCAGATGGGACCTTGATGCTGCTTAGGCACTCAAACATGTTTTCCTTCTCTTCATTGCTAAGAGTGTAGCTAGCAGGTCTTAAGTAATGGCGTCCATCTTCTGTCTCCTCTAGATGCAGGTTGTCTCATTCTTTCATGCGCTTCAAGTCCTCTCGTGCCTCAAGGGTATCCTTAGGCTTTCCAAACACACCCATAAAACCTAGGGGATTAACACAAAGATTCTTTGTCAGGTGCATCACATCGATCGAGTGGCGGACCTCAAGGTCTTTCCAATATGGTAGCTCCCAAAATATTGGCTTCTTTTTCCACATTGGGGCGCACCCCGAAGCGTCTTTCGGAACAGGTTCACTGCCTTGTCCCTTTCCAAACACTACTTTCAAATTCTTGACCATCTTGAATACCTCCTCCCCATCTCTGTTGCTGGGCTTGGACCGGTGTTCTGTCGTACCTTTAAAATGTTTGCCTTTCTTTCTCAACTGATGGTTCTTAGCAAGAAATCGATGATAGCCAAGGTACATGACCTTTCGATATTTTTTCAAATAGACAGCCTCAAGGTCACCAAAACAAAGGGTGCATGCATTATATCCCTTGTTTGTCAATCCTGAAAGATTACTTAGAGCTGGCCAATCATTGATTGTCATGAACAACAATGCTCGCAGGTTGAATTCTTCATGTTTGTACTCATCCCACACACGCACACCTGGTTTGCTCCATAGAAGCAGGAGTTCCTCAACTAATGGTCTCAGGTAGACATCGATGTCGTTGCCAGGTTGCTTCGGGCCTTGGATGAGCACCGACATCATAATGAACTTTCGCTTCATGCATAACCATGGAGGAAGGTTGTAGATACATAGAGTAACAGGCCAAGTGCTATGACTAGAGCTCTGGTCCCCAAAAGGATTAAATCCATCCGTACTCAATGCGAACCTTAGGTTTCTTGCGTTGTCTGCAAAGTCTGGGAATTCTCTATCTATTTCTCTTCACTGGGACCCTTCTGCAGGGTGTCTCAATATATTGTCCACCTTACGGTCTTCTTTGTGCCATCGCAACAACTTTGCGTGGTTCTTGTTTCTGAACAGTCGTTTTAGGCGTGGTATTATTGGAGCATACCACATAACCTTAGCAGGGATTCTCTTCTTCAGACGTTCTTCTTCCTCAACATCACTAGGGTCATCTCGCAAGATCTTGTATTGTGACGCTTATCAAATAGGGCATTCATCTAAATTCTCGTGCTCGCCACGGTACAGGATGCAGTCATTAGGACATGCATGTATCTTCTCGATTTGTAATCCTAAAGGACAGACGATCTTTTTTGCTTCGTATGTAGTGGTGGGCAATTCATTAGGCTTCGGGGCCTTGTCAGATATACCATTCTCTGCCTTCCCGTGTAATAACTCCAGTGTTGTGCCTAGTTTTTTCTGCCTATCTTCGGCCGACGGGTAGAGTAACTTCTTGTGATCCTCTAGCATTTGGTCAAACTTAGCCTTCTCCTTTTCACTTTCACATTCTCTCTGTGCGTCGCGAATGACATCACCAAGAGCATCGTCATCTTCAGCGATACTATTTTCTTATATCCATCCTCTTCTTCACCTTCCTCCATCACGAAGTCATAGTATTGAGCAAAACATCATCAGGGTCCGCTTGTTCTTCTTCACCTTCTTCCATCATAACCCCGATCTCTCCGTGCTTGGTCCAACAAATATAGTTTGGCATGAAACCCGACTTGAACAAGTGCAAGTGAATATCTCTTGAGCTACAAAATTCTTTCAAATTCATACACACGGCACATGGACAGGCCACATAAAACCATCCCGCTTGTTTTCCTCTGCCACTCTGCAGAATTCTCGCACACCCTCAATGAACTCGTTGGAGCGGCGATCGGCATTGTACATCCAATGGCGTGTCATTATCTGCATTATATGGCATCACATAATTAAAATGCCAGCATGAGAAAAGAGCGTGGCACAACCTTGTCTAATTGAGTTTCAAAATTTTTATAAGTGGTTCATCATTTCATAAAATTAATTTTCTGGACATTAATAAAAACATAGCAAAATCATGGAATTTGCATTTTTTATTAAAAGATGTAATTTTATCTCTAAATAAAATTAATTTGAAATATTTTTAAAGTTAAAATTAATTTGTTTCAAAATTACAAAGAATCAACATTATTTAATATTTTAAAATGAGAACATGAACAAATTAAAGTAAAAAGTATCCTAAAAAGTCTATAATAGAACTAAACATTATCTGTGTATACTACTTTCTAGGTACTATAATTAGCATCATTCATAAAAATTCAAACATGAAAAGTGATTGGAGCTAGCAACATGAAATAAAATAGCTATATACAACATGGATTTTACATATGGTACTGCTAAAACATCGGAGGATGAAGCTAGCAACCTTTCAAATAAATCGATGACGGCGTAGAAGCGTTGAAGTGGATTGATCGCCGGAGATGAGAGCAATAACAAGCAAGAACAATAGAAGAACAAGCAACAAGAACATGAACAAGGAGCTCGGGCACGGGGCAGGGAGGAAGGAGAGGGAGGTTCAATTTATAGGGGAGGTTTTAATCCCGGTTGGTGTTACCAACCGGGACTAAATCCCTTCCTATAGTCCCGTCGGTGCCACGGACCGGGACAAAATCTTTAGTCCCGGTCGGTGACACCAATCGGGACTAAAGGTGGGGCTTTAGTCCCGGTTGGTGTTACCAACCGGGACTAAAGGTCCCTCCCGACAGTGCCTGACAACAGAGCTATTGGCGAGGGACCTTTAGTCCCGGTTGGTAACACCAACTGGGACTAAAGCTCTATTTAGTCCCGGGCGCTAAAATCGCCGGGACTAAAGGCATTTTGGGCGATCGAGCGAAAGGTCAGTTGTGTAGTAGTGTACATCCTGACCACTTCAATTATATATGCATATTTATTCAGAAAATGATTCTTATTGTATTCATTTTAACCTTTTGTTGGCAGCGAGTTGGACACAACACTATTCGCTCATCTAAATAGATTCAATTTTTTGCATCTACAAAATTGTTGATCTTATCAGGAGACATAATTTTTGGGGAAAAAAATCTGACTCTATATGAATATTTCCGTACAATGTTGTTACTAAGTAGAACAGTTATTTACTGTGGCTTCGGCAAACAAACAGAAAACATTTTAAGGAAAAATGTATATATTAGAGATTATTACAGATTACTATTTCTTTACTATTTGTTTAACATATTATTTTTATTAGCAATCTACATTTACATTCATCAATAAACTAGAATGCCTGATTCCAATAAAGTATTGATACCAAGTGTTCTCCTTGAACATATATGTTTTCAATTACCAAGTCATAGATCTCATCAGGGGTACAGTTTTCATATAATCTTGTCTTCATCCAACTAAGTTAGAAAAGGTAGGTATTAATTTTCAAAAAGAATCTTGCCAAAACTTATAAGAACTTTCTATTTGCAGTGAGTTTGTTAGAACTATGGTAAAATAATCAACGACTATTATAATAATTGGTTTATGATAGAAAGTGATTGTAATAATGTCGTTTCGATAGACGGCTTGTTTTAGAATGAACCATGTTTTGTCTAAATTTATTGTACAGATGATGTATTTCCATAGTTGATTCTAGCCCCAAAGCCGTTAGTGATAGTTCTAGAGGTTCAACCAACCTATGCTTTGTACTCCCCTCCTTGTAAGTCATTATGTCTTTTCTAGGTAGAAGCTATGTACCTAGAAAAGCCATATAATGACCTACAATTTAGAAAGGATGGAGTACTTACAAGGCACTCATTGTAAAATCATCGTGTTATATATTTTTAAATGACCGTAACACATAATATATATTTTCTACTGTAGTACAATGAGTCTCACTTTGTACCTTGGACAGATCGTCCACTGAGCTCTATATCTTCTCAGATAGACAAGCTAGATATGGGACACACATATAAGACACCCAACCTTTAGTTTGGTCACATGCATAAATACCTTTTAGAAAAAAAAAGTAATATTGTACTTAATTATTTATACTGGTAAAAATTAAAAAATGCACAACAAAATCGATGAGCATCATTGTTCCTAAATGTATCAGAACCAAAAAAATTTAATCTAATATTATCTACACATATTTTACCTCTGAATATATACAAGGTACAAACATATATACTGCAGAATAACAACAACAACAACAACAACAACAACAACAACAACAACATAGCCTTTTGTCCCAAGCAAGTTGGGGTAGGCTAGAGATGGAACCCAAAAGAGACGAGAAATAGAGACACATAAAGGGACATAAAAGACACAAGACAGAAAGATGTCACGGTTCAGGCACGTTGATTGCCGGTCTCCAAGCGTTCCGGTTCATAGCTAAATCCTTGGAGATATTCCACTCCTTCAGGTCTCTCTTAACGGACTCGTCCCAAGTTAGTTTAGGGTCGACCTCTACCGCTCTTTACATTATCGGCCCGCTTTAGAACCCCACTACGCACCGGCACCTCAGGAGGCCTCCGTTGGACATGTCCAAACCATCTCAACCAATGTTGAATCAATTTCTCCTCAATTGGTGCCACCCCAACCCTATCCCGAATATCATATTTCCGGACTCTATCCCTCCTTGTGTGCCCACAACACCAACGCAACATATATACTGCAGAATATGGTGGAATAAACAAATCTGATCTCACATATCCTCTATTGTGCGGAAATTAAGCCATTTATGAGCTCAAAAGGTGCACAAAATGGAAGCCACAGTGTCAAACAGTGGAACCAACCAGGTATGCCCAATCATCACAAGCATCTCATACTCAATACCTTACATGCATGCACCAACAAGCAAACTTTTCTAACTAGTACATGGCAAATAATGTAGAAGTTTGCCTAACTTCCACCATGAACAAATTGCATGAAGATGGACATCTATCATGATTTCATCATAAGCACCCAAAGGATATCCATGTATATCTACGCCGGTGGACCATCAGCTCTGTTTGTTAGAAATATCACAGATGTAAGGCATTGAAACTCTTTAGGGAGGAAGAACTTCATTTTTTGTCATAAAACTTCAGCATTTTTTGTTATCAAACTTCAAAATCAAAGAAATGTGAACCCTCCCTAAAGAGTTTGATGTTTAGCAAGAAAGGTGCCAGGTCAAGAAGCACTTTTTATTTAGCCCTTATTGATGGTCATACATAGCATAACCAATGCATGTAACCTATATGCCACCCTTTAGTTCGGTGGGCCAAGGCCATCCATATGATAAGTAAAAGGTAACAGACATCAACATCATCCATTACTGAGGAAGTAGGTATAATTTCGCCCATCACTCTTTACCGGACTAATGGTGATGGGCTTCCATTTTCATATGTCACTTGGTGGTGCATTTTCAACCATTATCTAAATGCACTTCTAGTGATATGCTCTAGAGCAACGTCTTCAATGCGTTGACCATTCACTATTCCGGATCTATCGATCAATAACGGGTTTAAACCCGACATATCACTGCCGAAACGGATCTAGTAGATGGCATTTACCACTGATGGGGTCTATCGACCATATCACTGCGTTGGTTCCCAGGCAGTTTGGTGGATTCAAGTGGCAATGATAGAATCATACTCACTCATGGTTCAGTGGATTCAACGATATAGCGACGTTCATTTTTTCCATTTTTATAAATACTTTATTATTACATTTAAATAAAGGTTACTATCTCATATTTTACACAATATTTTAAATATGACCCATTTAGCATCTTTCTATGTAGTTCATGGATCGATTCACGAAGGATTGTGACACCTTCTATTCCACTTAATTATTGCAAGTTTGTGACCTTGGTAAAAATCTTGAAGCTTAAGTTTAAAAGGTGAATTGATCTATATTGTTGAACCCTGATCGCCTCTTGACACTTTGGTAATATATAGTGTAACAATCCCAAGTCAAAAAGAAGTTTTCTGTTATAGAGTTTTCAATCTCAGGGGAGATCTACATATTTATTAATTTTTTCTAAAATCATTTTTGTAATATTGACCATGAGTTAAATCCATATTTCTTTTGTAAAGGAGTAACTCTATTCATTGCATAATTATTAGCTTACCAAGATTGAGATGGAAATGGGGTTAACTCATCCATTTGACTAGAAACATACCTCGCATGTTGTTACGGGAGTCGCAAATAAATTTTAGTGGATTGTTTTTTTTGAAAACTATTTTAGTGGATTGTATGGTATGCTGATGTGGACAAATAAATGCATGTTAGTGGATACGTGGTTTGGTGACGTGGATAGTTTGCATAAACAGATGTGTCATAATCGCATGCGTTAGTGGGTTGCTGATCTGATGACTTGCACGTTGAGATAGGCTTCTAGCGAGATTTAGGACAAATAAACCAAATGGATCCTACTGTTCTAATAACGACAACAAAATCTACCCCAGATAAGCAAAACGACAACCTGGCGTACGGAATTAACCCGCTAGAGCTTGACTATACAGTAACCAATGTCCTGCAGTTTTGGTAGCTGGTGGATGACGCGGCAGGTGGGCCAAATCAAACTGTCGAGGGGATTTCCTACTGGCCGGTTCTTGTTGATTAAGATTCTCACCGTCCAGAGCGGGTCAGCGACACGTGCATCCGTGCCGATAATTGGTGACACTTGACCGTAGTGATTGGTGATACGCATCAGGGAACCGAGGAAGTGGCCGTACATTCGCGCACGAGCTGTGTTTCCTCAATTATTCAGGAGTAAACTGTGGATTGACGTTCCATATTCATCCAAGATCAAATGTGTGACGTATATACACACCACATATACAATAATTCATTACAATAGCTTACGTTGGGCCACTTGGATTTCTTTTCTTTTCTCAAAAGGAAAATTCAACCGCATCTCACAGGAAACAGGCACTATAAAAAATGGAACCCTGTTTTCGCCTCTTCTCTATACGCCACATGCCGTTCATCTATCAAAACAGAGGATACTAAGAAAACAAATCCACTGTAAGTTGTCTTCCAACACTAATTTAAACATTTAATATTGACATAACCTAAACTAACTAACTAAAATTAAAATAAACCTAAACATAATAACTAACATTCTAAACTAATCATAAAACACATGCACCTACATGTACACGTACAAATCGAGGGAAGAACCTAAACACAGGTTTGTAAACGTAATTGATCTACCTAAACAACTTTGCATATCCACCAAAATCAACTTTGCTTCAAACTCTAGCTACCTAGCTAACTAGGGTTTGCAAAATACACCAAACTAGATCAAATCAATGCATATAAATTGAGGAGGAGGGGGTGGATACCTTGTTCTCAAAGATCTATGAATCAAATCCATGTTTTAAAGGTCGAATCAAGAGATTAGAGAAAGTAGGACGGATTGGGGAGAGGGGGGGAGGAGAGGGGAGGCAACAAAAGAAGTGTGCCTCTGTGTCAGGAAATTAGCTGCGGGCTTATGGTTCATAGCTCAATGCCATGGGACATAGCGCCGAGCTAAGCGCCAAGATCTCTGGTGCCAAGCTCGGTGCCATGGACCATGGTGGTCGAGCATTAGTGATGTCACCGTTACAAAGTCATCCACGCCAACCTTGGCCTCTGATCTCAACGGCATAGCCCATGGCGCCGAGGCGTGTTACCTTAGCGCCATGGGTCATGGCACTGAGCCCAAGGTCTATAAGTGAGTTTAGGACGCCTAGTTGTATAAGCGTGAGTTTTGTTAAAAAAAGATTAAATTAAAAAGATGGGAAAGGTGAGGCTGGTGCTATTCATGCTTCAAATTGTTGATTGCAATATTGCATCCGTCTATGGCCCACGGTGAAATAGACAGCAGTTCGTATGGGCCTCGATGCAAGCCATGGCGTCTGACGACAAGAGGAGCAGGGCTTAAATTAAAAGCGTGGTCGGCGACCGCACCGTGACTAATTCTACAGGGAACCATCGATAGGTGCACGTCGGAAACGGATGTCTCGGAAATCCGACTTATTCGAATCCGTATATGGATATCTGTATTCATATCCCTTTCTAACATGGAGAGTAAGTGGATGTATCTGAATTCGTTTTTTAGTATTTTCTTTCTCAATGACTAGTGACTAATTATTTAATTTTAATATTACTAATGACGCATTAAAACAATTTAGTAGTATATCTATAAGTAACTTTTAATATTAATTTTAATACTATTACTTGAATATTAAATTAATTTTAGTATTTTTCTAATTTAGTTTAAACCTAATGTATTTTTTTTGCAAATTATTTTAACACTTTAATTTATTTTTTGCTATGTAAATTATTTTATATAATTAATAATTTTATGATAAATATTATATAAATAATGATTGATTAATTGGTATATTTAATTATTAAATATTTATTGATAATTATATTATGGTGTATCATTTTTTATCCATGTCCTGTTCATAAACTTCAAAAATGTATTTCTAGGTTGCTTAACCTGTTAAGTGTTGCATCGTAGGTCATACTATTTCGTAAACATTTTTTTTTGCTGATGTGGTTTTTTATTCTCTCACTTTTTCTCTTTCCTTCTCATGCTAGCTCTATGGCCCCTTCCCGTTCTCTCTCCCCCTCGTCCATTCTTGCTGATGTTACTTGTCCATCCTTGCTGATGCCAGCATCAACACGTAAGCACCACCACCCACCCAAACCCTGCCTCCCCTTTCCTCGTCAACACCCGCTGCCCCACACCTCTACGCCGTTACCCCATGGCAAGCCACCCCTGCTGGCCAGCGTCCGCTTCGAAGAATGAGAAGGGAGCACGCGGCGCTGGAGAGAGAGAGAGTCTAACCTATTTGGATGATTATGTGATTTCATATTTTGTGATACTGAAAATCTGTGTGTTGGAATGCCGCGGGTCCTAACCTATCTAGATTAGATTCTGGGTGTTTTTAACGAGATTTTCTGAACCTGCTGAAACCTAGCTAAGGTGTTGTTTGATTAAGTCTGGGTAAGAGGGAACGAATCAATTACTAGCATTACCAGTTCTAGGGAACTAAAGCGCCATTTGTTTGGTTCCCTTGAGTGCTTTTCATTTCCGTTACACTACTGCTTGGTAGGCAACAAACAGAACTACACTAATCAGTGCTCAAGGCTAGTGATGTACGTATCATATAGAGCACGCCTCAAGGATTCCATGTAGATGACCCTGATGTCGATAGCCCGCTGAACGGCGAGCGTGGGCAGCAGGACGATGAGCAGGTTGGGGCAGCCGACGATGTACCTCTCCCCATGCCTGGTTATGTGCAGCTCCTGCACCCCGAGCATCGTGGCATGCATGAATGCTGGTGCTGCCATGGAACCACAGCACCGAGCTCTGCACCACACCAACAAAACCCTCCCTACGGGCACCATCGATGGTGTGCACCGCCGTCAAAGAGACCTGCTCAGTGGTCCGTCTCACTAATTGATGGGAGACCATCGACTGGAGACCTGTGGACGTGGAATGTGGTCCGTCTCGCCAATTGATGGGAGACCTGCTCAGGGAGGACGTTGAGGCCCGTGGACGTGCAGATAACTTGGTCTGTCTCACCAATTGATTCAGATTCCTTCTTGCAGAGTGTGCCTTCAAGATTGTGTGTCTAGAACTCTCCAATAATCTCTGCCCGGTCAGAGTGCGTGTGGACGATGCCAATTGTGTGTCTTTTGAATGCATCCTCTTGTCTGTGCCTTTAAAGAGAGAAATTACCATATGATCCTTGGCCATAGCAGCCTACACTACCGGAATCCGTTTCTTTGCCGAGAGCTAAATAAAAAACACTCAGCAAAGAAGGCATTGCCGAGTGTCAAATAAAAAATACTCGGCAAAGAAGTTTCTTTGCCGAGTGTCAAAAAAAACATTCGGCAAATGCTTCTTTGCCGAGTGTCAAAGTAGAACACTCAGCAAAGCAATTTTTCAAACCACGTTTTGGTGCTCTAAACGAATTCAAATAAAAAAGTTTTCAACTACAAAGTTTCATAACTTCTCATGATCTACAAACTTTATATTGGTCATTTCTTCATTCGACAAAGTAATAATTACGTTTTTCAAAAAATCTATGTCTCATGTAGTTTCATCAAACTATAAGAGAGATATATATAAGATTTGTGAATAATGTTAGCACCATAATTTCGGATGGAAAACTTGCTAAATGAAGTTTGTAGATCTCAAAAGGTTATGAAACATTGTAGTTGACCACTTTTAAATTTGAATTCATCTTGTCATGCAAAACTACGTTTGAAATTCAAAATTTTAAAATTCGAATTTTTCAAAAGACCGCGGATGGAAAAACTTCCTAAATGAAGTTTGTAGATCTCGAAAAGTTATGAAACATTGTAGTTGACCACTTTTTCATTTGAATTCATCTTGTCATGCAAAACTACGTTTGAAATTCAAACTTTTAAAATTTGAATTTTTCAAAAGACCTCGGACGGGAAAACTTTATATATGAAAAATGTAGAGCTCGAAAAGTTATGAAACTTTGTAGTTGACAACCTTTTGATTTGAATTCGTTTAGGGCCTCAAACAATCAATTTTTACTTGATTTAGTATAATATTTGAGTAACCGAAACGGTATATAAACGCATGTGAGTGTGTAGTATAGGTGGCAGAGGAGGTATCGTGTGAGGGAGAGGTCACGAGTTCGAATCCAACCGACCACGTAGCTGCGAATTTTGCGCGAAAAATACCGCGACTTGCGACTTCGACGGAGACGGACGGGCACTAGCCAGTGGGCCCCTCCCCCGATTAAAAAAAAATTCAGGTTTTTTTCGCATTTTTTTTATTTCGCGCTTTGCCGAGCGTCGGGCACTCGGTAAAGGCTTTGCCGAGTGCCCGATAAATAGCTCTCGGCAAAAAAGCCTTTGTCGATCGGATTTTCGCCAAGAACACTTTGCCGAGAGCTGCGCTCGACAAAGGCTTTGTTGAGGAACTTAGAGGCCCTCGGCAAAGCAGCCGGCTCCGGTAGTGCTACCAGGGGACAAAAGAAACATGGTAGGGGTTATAGAGGTTGGACGAGGCGACTGTAGCTTGCTGCCTTTTCATGTGTTCAAGCAGCTAAAGTAGCTGACACTACGTTTGCCTTAGTCAGCTGGCATTTTTTTTTTTGTTATTTCCATATGGCACTAGTCGCCAAAGACCGGCGAGTGGCCAACTGGTGGTAGTGGTACCGTACGGTCCTGTCCGAACGTTCGGACTGGAGACACGCGCCGATGATTCCCGCGTCGATACATAGTAGTCTCGTCCGTCGGCACATGCAGAAGAAAGGGGCCGAGGCAGCCCATGAAGTGTAAGTTACTACTCTACAAAGCGCAGCGACACGTCAGGGACGAGAGCAGCGTAGGACGGTACATATGATTTCTTTTTTTTTTCATTTTCATTTTCATTTTCTTTTCTTTTCTTTTCTCTTTCTATTTTTATTTTCATGCTTCTTTTTCTTTCTATTTTTTCTTTTCATGCTTCATTTTCTATTTTTACTATTTTTTGTTTTATGTGATTTTTATTATTCTTTTAATTTTTTATATTTATGTTTTTTTATTTTTTATTTCTTTTTTCCTTTTCTTTATTATTTTTTATGTTCTTGTGTTGTATGTTCTATTTTTATCTTTTCTTTTATTTTTTATTTCTTTTATTTGTTTTCTTTGTTTCTTTTCTAATTATGTTTTCATGTGTTTTCTTTTCTTTTTCCTTTTCTTTTTTCTTTTTCTTTTTTATGATGTTCCATGTTGTTGTTTGTAGTGTTTATGTGTATAAAAAGAAACAAAGAAAACAACATGATACATTTTTTTCTTTTCTTTTCTTTTTCTTTTTCTTTTTCTTTTTCTTTTTCCTTTTTGTGCATCATTCATTTTTTATTTTCTTATTTTTTTATGATGTTCCATGTTGTTTTTTATGATGTTCATGTGTATACGTGTGATGTTTTTTTTTTATGTTTACGTGGTATACATGTAATGTTTTATGATGTATTTTGCGATGTTCGTGTAAAACATGTAATGTTCTCGTAGTAATCATGTGATGTTCTATGTTTTTTTTGCAATATTCATACAGTATACATGTGATGTTCTATGACATATTTTGTGATATTCATGTAGTACACATGTGTTGTTCTATTATGTTTTTTTATGTTCTAGGTGTATTTAGTGATGTTCACTTAGTACACATGTGATATTCGATGATGTATTTAATGATGTTCATGTAATATATATATGCGATGTTCTATAATGTATTAACTGATGTTCTATTGCGTATTTAGTGATGTTCACTTAGTATCCATATGATATTCTATAGTCTATTTTAGAATGTTTTTAACAAGTATTCATGTGATGTTCGTTTAAATTTTTCTCTATTATGTGTTTATTTTTTTTCTTATGCTTTGCTCTAGTTTTATTATTATTTATTTATGTTACGTATTTATTTATTTATTTATTTTTATGCATATTATAATACCAATTTCATAAACTTAAAACTAGAATATTGTTCTTCTAAAACGAGAATATTTTTCTTATGAAGACAGAATATTGTTCTATAAACCTAGAACATCGTATCTGCTCAAAATAAGATAAATGTTCGTTAACAAAATTTTATCTAAATATATTTATGTGGGATCTTGTTTTAAATGATTTGTTGGAAGAAATTCAATTGTGTAATCGGAATTTAATTTGGTTCTTTGTTCAATAGTTATTATTTTTTTAGTTGGATAGAAGTCATTTGCATGCGTCACCTCAAAGCTGGCGTGGGTGAGGTGGTCGTGGGCCAGCATGCAGCATCCGCCGCGCGCTACCTCTGGCTTCTGTGAAAAGTTTTGGCCCTTGTTTAGATACCTAAATTCACCCTCAAATTCCACTATGCAAAAAGAAGATTCTCCATCACATCAAAATATCGGCACATATATGGAGTACTAAATGTAGATGAAATCAAAAATTACCTGCACAGTTTTATTGTACTTTGCGAGACGAATATTTTAAGCCTAATTAATCAATGTTTGGACAATTATTAGCAAATAAAAATAAAAAGCTACAGTAAATCTGTATAGTGCCGCCGGCGCCGATTCTGCCGATCTAAACAAGGCCTTGGCACGCTGAGCGGGAGACCTGCCGGACCAATGTTTTGGTCTGACCATCGGACGCTAGCAGCCCCCTACGGTCACAGCACAGGTAAAGGGGACAAGCATACCCAGGCCCGGCCCGTGGAAGGTCAAGCCCAACTCAACGATAAAAGCAAATGTGCTCGGCGTCATTGTGCTTGAGCCAGCAGTCGTCCGTACAAACATAAGAGCACAATAAGGGCCCACCCCCCACATGAACTGCTTGCCCTTGCGTAGAGTCACAGTCTCACAGACAGCAACGAGGACTGATGACAGCGGCGCACCGGCCTGAGCCGAACAATGAATTCCATGTGTGGACCGCACCTCAATTTTTCTTTGAGTGAAGTATACTGAGGTACCATTCCCCATTCGAAACCACCACTGGCTGAACAGTGGATGACTGGCAGGCCGCTGGCCAGTCCAGCCACTCAATTGCTAGATTATAGGTCTGTGGGCTTACTTCAGCCTGACCAGGAAATAAGCTAGGCTAACCTAAGGATATCTCTAGTAAACTAAGATGGACTTATTTGGTTGCCTATATTATCTAAGCCTAGCTAGCATCTAGTTTGTTTGTTTGGCTGGTTTGGCTTGATAGAGTCACCTCCTTTTTGTGCAGGTAACTTCACCACCTTTGAGGCAATTTCTTCAACACGTGGTGAGCGCCACTTCTTTATGAATCAGATCAGGGTAGATTGCCGACACGACTGATTTTGGGCGGCGGGGCATGCATGAATGGGAGGAGAGCAAGGATTGGAGCAAGGACCGGCCGAATCAGAGCAATGATTGGCCGGGTCGAGGTGAGCAAAGGGAGCGGAGGAGAGCAGAGAGAGCTTGAGCGAGGTGTGTGCTGGGGCGTGCGACTACGGCGCGCGCTCCTTTTTTCGAAGGTGGCGAGGTAGTCCAATTCGGCCACTTCATCCGTGTTGCCGGAGCAAGGAGTGAACGGACGGGGAATCGGTCCAAGTCCACTCGCACAGGGAGCAGATGGGGACGAGCTCCCCTGCCCGGCTCCGGCCGCCCCTGACACGATGCCGACGCTTGAGAAGAAGCCACCCTAGCAACCGTCGGTGCTAGTGGCGTCGCTGGCGCCCGAGAAGAAGCCACCCCAGCAGCCCCTGGTTTGCTTGGAACCGCTACACCACCAGCCACCGGCTCGTGCTGACACCTTCGGGAGTGGGACATTGAGCCAGTGGAGAGGGAGGGGAGTGGGGGCTCGCTTGTGGAGAGGGAGCATCGTCACGAGAGGGAGCCCCGTGACCATGAGGAAGGCGGTGAGCAGAACATGACCTGGTGCTAAGGCAAGCCTGGCTAGCAAAAAATGGCCACCAACTGCGTTCTCCGGGAGCCAAGCTACAGCCTCAAAGTGGCTTAGCGAGGCATGGGCCCGGCCTGTTTACATGCAACCAAATAGCTGGAAGGTGGTTTCTGAAGCCTGGTTGGGAGTAAGGCACCCAACCAAACATGTCCTATATAGCCTTAACAGGATCTTAATAATTACGCCTAGCTCAACATTAGAACACCTAGAATTTACACTATAGGAAACTGGAATTACCTTGAGTCTAGGAATTTCCTTGAGGGCCGAAATCAAACCGCGAAGGAAAATATAGTTTCCTTGGAGGTGCAACTGAACTCTCAAGGAAACATATATTCTTTGGAGGTTGAAGTAAACCGCCAAGGAATATGGGTGTTTTCTTGGCAATTTCCAATCACCTCTAAGGAAATGACATATTTCCTTGAGTGTTATTGTAAACAGCTAAGGAAAGCACTATTTCCTTGAGTGTTGTTCTTAACCGCCAAGGAAAATACATATTTCCTTGGTTGTTATTCTAAACCGTCAAGTAAATTATCATTTCCTTGGGGTTATTGAATTTTCTTGGAGGTTGGCAGCCAAGGAAATGTTTGGCATATATTTTGGTAACTTTGACGAAAAAAAAACAATAATATCTTAAAGGTGTCTAAAAATCCTAAAATTTGACATGAGATCATAATATGGTTGTATTATCTTGCTATAAAATTTTCAAATCATATTAACAAAGTTAGACTATACATTATTCACAGATGGATAGATCTCTCATATAGTCTCATCTCATAGTTATGTAACTATGTGAGAGATGTATCCATTTGTAAACAAGTATAGTCTCACTTTGTAAAAATGATATAAAATTTTTATGAGAAGCTTATACACCCATATTATGACTCCATACAAATTCTTAGAATTTTTAGACCACTTTATGGTATTACTGATTTTTTTCGTCGGAGTCACCAAAATAGTAGTTCGAGTACTATTTAGCAAAACACTCCATTTTCCATCGATTTTTAGGATGTAAGCTCAAATATAACATATCTTCTTACATATATGTTTATATAATTTTTGGACATTGTTAGATAGGACATGTAGTTCAAGTTGCAGTGATTTTCCAAAAGCGTGCAGAAATTCATTTAAACGATAGAAAATAGTAAATCGGTTCTTAAATTTGTTAAACTACTACAAAGAGACATATATGTAGTCTATTCTATTTAAAAAGTATTTTGGGTACATGAATATAATTGGATTAGAGTGTTTACTTCACAAGAGTGTCTAATAATCAAATAGTGCTTATAAATAAGAAAATAATTAAATACATATAATTGGATTAGATTGAAATGAACGATCAAGATGCATCGAGTGTTGGAATATAATGCTCCCCAGAAATCCTCTCAGCCACCGAGCCGCTCTTCCCTGGTTCTCCCCGCCGCTCCCCAGTCCACATGGGCGCACTGTTCCTGCTAGGGTTAGGGCAAGCGAGCGGCAATGGCGTGGGCCGTGGGTTCACGGGTCGGCATGCGAAGCAACAAAGGCCGTCGTGGAGCAACTGAGCAGGGCAGCGGCGAGCGGCGGTGGAGCGAGTGGTCAGTAAGAAGGGCGGCAATAGTGACGACAAAGGGGAAGTGCTAGAGAGGATGGTGGAGGACTTCCCGGCCAAGTTGACACCAAGGCCAAGAGACTGGGAGGGGAACCGCGGCAAGTGAAGCGCGAGGTGCCAAGGGAGGAGGAGCGGCCGCAGCCATATCTCATCACTAGGACCACGGAGCTGCCGCCCATGTCGAATGGCCTGTCCGGGACTGTCGTGCTCATCGACAAGCCCAAAGGTGATGCCTTTCCCCCTCCCCTTTGGTACATTGTAGGTTCTGGGATTCTCACCAAAATGTATCATCGACAGTACTAGATTGCCGTCTGTGAGATTAAGACAACAGTAGTATTTTAGATACTTTTATCTGATGCAGCACAGGAAAATTCCTTTTCTGAAATGTGAGCAATTAGTGTAACAATTAGATGGAAGTCAGGCAGTGTGGCACTACTGCAGCTTTGCCTCAAGACAGGGTTCTGTATTGTGTTTCCTATCAGGGCAGATAGTAGTAATTAGTTAATGTGCAGATAGGATTATGTTCGACCAGTGTTCAATCTGACTGCACATTAGCAGTTACTATGGAAGCTCAGCAAAAGGATTGACTGCTTATTATGTTGCTGACTGATTTTTTTCTTGCTTTATCTGTATTGGTGTCGGTGAGTGGCATCATTGCACAGCTAGATATTCTACCTGGATTGGTGTAGGTTATGACTGCTGCTGCTCTCACTTTTCTAACATAGATGTGAGTTATTCGTGGGTCTATAGTTGGTCCTAAGGACAACCTGTTTGCATAAGGCACTAGGAGTAAGTTGACTTATATCCGGAAGGGATGAATAAGCTTGGTGGATTAATTTTCTTAATGTTGATTTGGTGCTCAAACTGGAAATTTCAGAGTATGTTCACTGTAATGGAATGTCTATTGGAATAAGTGCAATAGTCTTACATGTTCAGAAAAAACTGTTTGAAATTTCATATATGCCTTTAATATGACATGTCTGTTTTTTAGAACCTTAGTTTTGATTTGTGCTTGTACCTGTGTTATGTGCAATAGTGCATAGTCTTTCCTTACCAATGAACTAGGATTTCTTTTGCATGCATCAGTACCATGTTGCTGAAGTTCCCTTTGAATTAACAGAACATGGTACTAATGTGCAATAGTGCATAGTCTGTTCCTTACCAAATGAACTAGGATTTCTTTTGCATACATCAGTACCAATGAACCAGGATTGCAAAACTGATGCCAGTTTGTCTATGTAGCTTAACAAAAGTTTGTTAGGATCTGTCAATATACTTTCATGATATTAAAATAGATGTGGAACATTATTTTTATGATCCAAATGATTTCAATGAATGACTATCTTGAGTTAGCAGTTGCTATGGGATAGTATATTGACTTGTTGTTTAATTAGTTTAATTATGTTCAAAGGATATGAGTAACTACTTCGCCCTTTACCTCTGATTTTTTTCTAGTCACAAGATTACTCTAATGAAAAAATGTTCATTTACAGGACGCCTTAGGAAGTTATGCTCAACAGATAAATTTGGCTGCTTCACATACCAATTTAGTCGTGGTGAGCACAAGGCCTTGTTTACTTACCCAAATCGGGAGCACCCGATTTTGCACAGTGCTACACTGTAGCACTTTTGTTTTTATTTGTTAATAATTGTCCAAATATTGATTAATTAGGCTCAAAATATTCGTCTCGTAAAGTACATCTAAACCATGCAATTAGTTTTCGATTTCATCTACATTTAGTACTCCATGCATATATCGGCATTTTGATGTGACGGAGAATCTTCTTTTTTATAGTGGAATTTGGGGGTGAATTTAGGTATCTAAACAAGGCCCAAGAAGAGAAGCAACAGTGCCATGAGTAAAAGAAGAGTAGAAGCGACAGGGGCAGTAGCCAAAGAGGAGTAAAAGTAGTAGCAGCAGGTCGATAAACAGCAGATCAAAGGGCTCTGTTTCAACCAAACACCTTGGAAGGTACATTGTGTTCTACTACTATGCAATCAGAACCAGTTGAAAGATCAAATCAATGATGTACTGTATCAAGCATTGGAAATATTAGTGACTTGTGTATTATGATGTATGGACTTCATGTAAGGATGAATGATAAATGCACTTGTAATATTCGTATGGATACTTTATGTCAATATAATGGTTGGGGACCATAATAAAATGTTTGTATGTATATCATCGTGTGTCAATTGAATATAGTGACTAGAATATTATAATATATTGATTACTACAATTATTTTTTATTACCAATATAGATTTCCTTGGGGGCCGGCCCTCAAGGAAATAAGAATTAACTTGACAGTTAGTGACACTCAAGGAAACTATAATTTCCTTGGGGGTGAAGAGCAGCCAAGGAAATAACAATTACCTTGGCGGTCTAGAGTGTTTCCTCGGAGGCTGTCGACCCTCAAGAAAATTAATTTACTTGGCGGCCGTCGACCTTCAAGAAAACTACTTTCCTTGGCGGTTGCAACATTTTCTTGGCTCTTCGGCAAATTATGTCTGGTGCTAATTTCCTTGGCGGTCGGCTTTCAAGGAAATCATCCTTGCGTACCAAAACCGTCAAGGAAACTAATTTCCCTTATCTCTTGTCCTTGAGTGATTTTGCTTGACGGTTTGTGGTTAAGGATCATTTCTTTGGTGGTTTAACCCCTTTCCTTGACGGTTTTTGGCGCTCAAGGCAATTTAAGATTGATACTAAAAAAAGGCAATTCGATTGTGACAGTGTTAGGGATTAGCGTTTTTTTAGGTTTGTACCTTTGTTTGAATAAGACCAACGCCCGTCCATTCGCTACCGTGCGGCGTCGGCATGTCGAAGTGGAAGTCACGGTAGACTCGTGGTACTTCGCCACCGCAAGGCAGTAGACTCGACATCGGGAGGAGAGAGATGCCACTACTTTGATGGGCGGCGGCTGGCTTCTGATCTTTAGACCAATCCCGTGTTACCTTGATTGGTTAGGTTAAACAGTGGAGAGGAGTTAATTTTTTTTTGAGGGGATGGAGAGGAGTTAATTAGGTTAATCTCTTGGAGAGATGAGACTCGGCCCCCTTTATTCTTGTAGCACCGGACAAATTGGGACCAGGCCATCGGTTAATTGAATGGGCCCCAGGCCATCGGTTAATTGAATGGGCCCCCGATCAGGACACTAGTAATGGGTTATTGGAAAAGATTACATTCCTGTATATGTGTAAGTAGTTTACAGTAGTGACAACAAAATTCAACCAAAATGGTAGAAAAGATTTGAATATGAAAAGTGTTAATAGAGACGATAAAATTGGGATGCGTACCTCTGTTAATAATGATTAACATAGGTGGACATTTTAGAGAAGCCACCTCTACTAAGTTAACAGAGGCAGACGGGCATTCCAGACGCTTCTAGAAAGAGTTGAGACAAACGATTTCTTCCAAAGTCGGTCGTCTGCCCAAACGGTTGCCTCTATTTAATGGTTCCTGCAGCAGTGAAATTTGAGTATCCAGATTTGGTTGGTAACAGGACAATGAGTATCTAGATTCATATACAAACTCCGTTCAATATTTGACCCCTTAGATAAATACAATCTACCTATTTGGTCTCTTACCCCTTCGCATGGATGGACTGAAATTATCTATATTGAGCCTTTTGTTTTCAACATGGTAACCTATACAACAACATTTTAATAATGATGAAAAATCTAACACACCCACCGTCACAACATATGTCTGGTCCCTATACCTGGTAGCACGCACGCATAGATCCGCGATGTTGTTGTCCTGTGCGTGGCCACGTGCACGATGATAGGCATGATTTTCAGGGGCGGCTAGTGACCCTTTGTTGGGGCAGTTTTGCCGGCCGCCTCTACGCAGAGGTGCTACAAATGCCTAATTTGTAGGGGCAGTTTTGCCAGCCTCTCCTAAGCAGGGGTTGCTACGGGCGTTTGCCAGCCGCTCCTACGTAAGGGTTGCTACAAATGCCCGATTTGTAGGGGTGGTATTTTTTAATTCGGGGAGGCCCCCAATGGTCAGCCACCTGCCCACTCCATCGCAACATTTTCGCGCGAAAATCATGCGCTTTGCGGCTGCAGGGATTCAAACCCGCAACTTCCCCGCGTGCATACCTTCCTCTACCACTACACCTCACACTCACTTGTATCTATATTGGATTTTGGTTCCCCACATATTATTCTAAACCGAGTTTAAATTGCTTGTTTGAGGCCCTAAACGAATTCAAATGGAAAAGTTGTCAACTATAAAGTTTTATCACTTTTTGAGATCTACAACTTTCATTTAGGTAGTTTCTCTATCCGAGATCATTTATAAAATTTAAATTTTAAATTTGAGAAATTCAAATGTAACTTTGCTTAACAAGATGATTTCAAATGAAAAAGTTGTCAACTATGAAGTTTCATATCTTTTTGAGGTCTATAACTTTCGTTTTTGCTGTTTGTCCATCAAGAGTGTTTAAAAATTCAAATTTTAAATTTTTGAAAATTCAAATATAGTTTTCCTTGACAAGATGATTTCAAATCAAAAAGTTGTCAGCTACAAAGTTGTATAACCTTTTGGGATCTACAACTTTTATTTTGGTTGTTTCTCCATCTGAGGTCATTCGAAACATCCAAATTTCAAATTTGATAAATTCAAACATAGTTTTCCTTGACAAAATGAGTTCAAATGAAAAAGTTGTCAACTACAAAGTTCTATAACTTTCTGAGATCTACAACTCTTATTTTTGCCATTTGGTCATTTCTTCATCCGACATAGTGGTAGTAACATTTTTCATAAATTTTACATATCCCTCTTATAGTTTATGAAACTATCAGCGAGATATGTATATTGTGAACAATGTTACTACTATTTTATCAGATGAAGAAATAACCAAAATAAATGTTATAGATATTGATGAGTTCTACAACTTTTGTATTCATGACTTTTCAAATTTCAAATTTTCCTACCACAGTTGCAAAGAAAAGTCAGCAGGTCTTGGTTTAAGGCTAACAAGCTACTTTAAAAAGTCAGAGCGACACGTATGAGATCAGCAGCAGCTATCTCTGGAGCTGACTGGTCGCCATCCAATTCTGTTCCTAGCCGGTGACAACATTAGAGCAACAAGCAAGTAATTAATAACAAGCTCCACCTCCGGCTTGTGCGTGGCCACCTGACGTGCTTGTCCACAATTGCAAGTAAAAGTCAGCAGATCTTGGGTAAGGCTAGCAAGATGCTTTGAAAAGTCAGAGCTGGAGCTGACCGGTCACGATCTAGTTCTGTTCCCAGCCGGTGACAACATTAGAGCAACAAAGCAAGTAATTAATAACAAGCTCCACCTCCGGCTTGTGCGTGGCCACCTGACGTGCTTGTCCACAATTGCAAGTAAAAGTCAGCAGATCTTGGGTAAGGCTAGCAAGATGCTTTGAAAAGTCAGAGCTGGAGCTGACCGGTCACGATCTAGTTCTGTTCCCAGCCGGTGACAACATTAGAGCAACAAAGCAAGTAATTAATAACAAGTTCTAGCTCCGACCTATGTGTGGCCACCTGACGTGCTTGTTCACAATTGCAAGGAAAAGTCAGCAGGTCTTGGTATAGGGCTAGCAAGCTGCTTTGAAAAGTCAGAGTAGCACATGTGAGATCATTAGCAGCTATCTCCGGAGCTGACTGGTCATGATCCAGTTTTGCTCCAAGCCTGTGACAACATTAGAGCAACAAGCAAGTAATTAATAACAAGGTCCAGCTCTGACCTGTGCTAGCTAACTGCAAGCTACTCTGTTGATTTCCAAGCCTGCAATGTTGGCCTTGATTACCATGGCATAAGCATGGGGATAGCTTTCTAGCTTGAGGTCCTGTTCTGAGAATGTAAGACGTGTCTTCGACCAATCTGTGCAACGTACTGGTCCCTGCACTGCTACATTGTTGACGAGTCTGAAATGATCTTTTTTGTGCTTCTTTGTTTGAAACTCTAGTGAAGAGCCTCCGTCTATTGGCACTATCATATTGATGGTTGGTAGGGCTATATGGGGGTTGAGCTGATTTTCTAGATTGGGTTCGTTTTTGGGGTGGCCATTTGTACCAGGGACGAGGTGGCAGTAGTGCTTCAAGCTATCTATTCTGGGCCTGTGAGGGTTGGCTTGTCTCGATGAACGTGATGTGCGGAGATCTGGGGCTTATGTAGGTGAGGTTGGCCTCCGCGCCCTGGTTGCTTGGCTGCCTGTGCTGCTGAGTGTTTGCCCGCCACGCAGGCACGAAGTTGGGATAGTATGCCGCTGCTAGAGTGGATGGGTGTATTTGAGTGGAGTATAGGCTTGATACATTGGGCAATACTACTATGGTTGACACGGTGCTGCGAAGGCGTGGTTTACTTCTCTTAGAGGTTGTTGCTGCGGAGGCTGTGGGTTCTCTCTGCCCTTTATCCTTTCCTAGGTTTTCTTAACATTTTGGCAGTCCCTGGTGATATGGCCCTTGTTTTCTCCATGAAAGAAACAATACTGCTTTAGCTGCTGGAGGTGCTTTCCTGTCACTCATCATTAGAGACAGCTCTTGTAGAGAAGATGGCCTCTAACTAAAGCTAGAATGAAGAACGGACTCAGACTCGTAAGAGAGGTGGAAATATGCATCAACTCAAAGAGGTAGACATGCTGTCTGCCAAGATGAACCTCCTGATGAAGAAGCTTGAAGACCGGGCTAATGAGAAGAAAGAAGTCAGACACATTCATGACTCTCACATGACGTGTGAATTGTGTGGCGACACTAGACATTCAGGGAACTGCCTTGAAACTCAAGAGGATATGAACTACATTAACAATATCATTCTCAACAGAATCAAGGATGGAATCAGCAACAGAGACCGAACGGTTTTGCCATGGATCACCTCATGCTATAGTTTGAATGCCTAAAGTTTGGTAGCAAAAGATGAGGGGCAAAAGTTTTGCTATTTCAAATACATCTAAACAGGCACGTAGATTGTGATGCTATTTCATGTCTGTGAAGTTCATTGCTATTATTATTGAATCTTTGATTTATCCTTCGGGAAATCAATATTACGTGCCCCCTATCCTTTTCGGTACTAATGTTAAGTTGTACTACTACCAAGCTGTACTCTAGAAGTCGTTCATCCGTGCAACGGTGCAAGCTTGAAGCTTGTGAATGAAAGGGAAAAATAACCTGTACCCAACCAAATCAAAGTAGAAGAAGTTGGTGGGATGAGAGTACTAGCTAGCAAGCAGCCAGCCACGAAACAACACACAAAACAGGCAACAGCTACTCGTCGCCAGGCCGCCTCCAGAAGCAACACGCGTCTGTGCCTTCCATCGCGCAGCTGATCGGCGGGTGAGGGCACTACCGATGAGACGACAAAAGCCAGTCCCATATGAGGGCACTGCGCTACTGACTGCGCACGCGCTCCCTGCTACTCCGTACTGCCGGATCAACAGGCCGCGGATGGGCCGGCCTGGGGCGTGGGCGTCACGAATCCAATCATGTCACGGACGTGTGGTTCTCATCGTATAGTTCGTGCCCACCCCCGGCCCCGCCCTCCCGCCGTGCATTTGTCCGACGAGACGACAAAAGCCACTCCCATATCTTTAGATCTGGTTTGATGCATGGGTTAAAGTGTAATAGAATGAAATTTAGTTTAAGTTCACTCCAATCCACTTCAATACATATGGATTAAGACGAGTACATGTGTATCCCAACAAGGCCTTAAGCTTGGATTAAGATGAGTACATGTGTATCCCAACAAGGCCTTAAGCTGCCTGGGCGGGGTTGCGCACCCACGTGGAATACATTTGTATCCCAACAAAGCCTTAGACTGTCTAGAAAAGAAATGCTATCACAGGTTCCGTGCTTTGACCAAATTTATAAATAGTAATATTTGCATTTATGTCTTCAAATATATGCATTATAAAGATATATTTTGTAATGGTATTCATTTTGTATCAAGAATATTAACATTTGTTTTATATAACATCCGTTAAAGTTCAAATTGTTTGATTCATTCCTCACAGGAACTGTATCCCTGACCCCCGCCGCCGGGCCTCCTCCTCCCCACCCCCTTCCCCTCGCCACCGCTAGAGTGCGCCACCGATGGCCGGTGGCCACGAGGAGGGCAATGTCCATTGAACGGTCCTCTCTGCTTTTGCGCCACGTGTCTTTTCTAGGTAAAAACCTTCCACCTTTTGGTCAGGCGAGGGTGACGTCGGGGGCATCGCGTTCCTCCTTAATTAGAGGCGTCATTTTGGAAGCTCGTGCTCGGTCAATTTGCGACAACAGCTAGTGTCGTTGCGAGGAAGGTGGAGGCCTAGTTGAGGATTCAAGTTTTTTGTGTCCACGGCAGAGGAATGCAGTCAGGAGGAGGGAGTTGCGCGCGGCGATTGGAGGGCCTCGCATCTGCTTGGCAGCGGAGGGCGGCGGTCTGGTGGGACTGTAAGCTAGTTGAGACCACGAAGATGGCGAGGAGGCCGACGTGGGTGGCGTCCACGGAGTTGGTGGTTGAGGCTGAGGTGGGAGGTAGTGGCCAACAGATTTGCATTGCCAAGGTGACCTGCGTGGTGTGGCGACGAGCAGTCCCCCTCAGCGGCGGCTATTTTCGACGCAAGGAGGCGCTCTAACTAGCAGTTGGAGGACGTGTGTGTCATTTCTACCTTAATGAGATAGCTAGGTCCCAGAAGCTACCATGTGCGCGCTGGATCTTCGTGGACGGTGTCGGTGTGGGACAACATCGGCAATAATGGTGCATGTGGTGACGACGATGTTTTCGTCCTAACAACTCTGTCGTCCGGTTGTTGGCATTGCATTGTGGTGACTGGCTTGTGCTGTTTGGAGGCGGCTGAGTGTGTGTTCTGTGTTGAGCTTCGGCTTGTATGGCTCGTGTCGAGGTCCCATCCCGACCGGCCTGAGTTGTTTTTTCTTCCTCTTTGAGTTTGAGTTCGGTGTGTGTTGATGGCCCAATCCAACCTTCTAAATTGTATTTTTTTATTTTGCCCAGTCTAGGCTTCATTTGCTTTTTACTATAATCAATAGCTCTAATGCCCAATTCAATTAAAAAAGTTGCAAAAATTGTATTTTTTATGGACGAAGCGACTAATAATATGCATATGCTATGCATTTGCTCTCCACGTCACATAAGATGGTAGTCTTGCAGTAGTACTCCTTTCGTCTCAAAATAATCACGGTTTAATTTTGTCCCAAAATAAATGGGTAGACGGTGCAAGTTCCAAGACATGAATACGAGCATAGAATATTAGCATGAGACCAAAGAAATAAAAAATCAATTTGCAAAACAAAATTAAAAGAAAACTGTGGAAGCTTGATGCTGCAAGAATATCCTGGTCTTTTTTGTGGGTAGAATATATACGCTCAACGAGGCGACGAAAGTCAGCTCCCGTCGTCAACGCAAGATGGTCTGAGGCTCTGTGCCTCCTAGCAACAGAGCGGTCAGCACACCCGACGGCCAACGGAGACGGGAGAACTTCTTTGCTTCTTGCATGCCACGTTCGTTTTGCTGAAATTTGGTATATGCTGATGCTAATGTTGATTGGCTATGAGAGAAAATACTGTTCGTCATTGAAAAGTACTGCTGAAGTAGTCTCTTGGATTCCCGGTGAATCACTTGTAAAATTGAATGAGAATAGCCTGATTTTGTCTGCAAATTAATTAGTTGCTAATTTATAGTCCTCTGATCTAATTTACCCAAATTCTGGATGTTGCAACAATGCTACTTTGGTACGTTAAACTATTGGCACTTTATATTAACTAGCAAATAAGCCTATATGTTGCAACGGAAGGAAAAAAAAGTTAGCAAATATTCATAAAAAACACAACTGGATCATAATATCTATTTATATTTTATCCTTTTAATAAAAGTTTAAAGTTATATAACTTTGTTTTTTCTCCGACTTTAAAGCATAGGGACATTAATTTTAAATAATATATATCATAAATTTAATTCCATACCATCTATGTGTTGTACAGCTAAATATCGAGTTTTCTGATTTCTTTTGTGGACTGACAAAAATTTGTAGATATAATCTTTAACCAAAGTTTTTTTGTACAACAATCTTTGACCAAAGTTGATAAGAACTTAGTTTTCGATGTAATAATTAGTCTATCCATTGACGATTATGATAGGAGATCTTTCTCGATTTTTTACATGGACACTGGTCCGAGATTGCACAGGGCATTGCATATGTTAGAGACACATTATTTAGTCTGATATCGATAAAAACTATTGTACACTGGTTCATTGGTTGATCATTACTGAAGTTTTGTTCGTAATGAAAACTACATTAGTGGTGGAAATATTAGCGGCAAAACCAAACGTATAGGAACAAAAAAGAAAGTCAGAACTCAGAAATAATAGACCATTCCGGGAGCCAAACATGAAATCAAAATGAAATAGAAAATAAGTATTGGACCGTTTGAAATCAGAAGTCTTTTTTTCTATATACATAAAAATCAGAAGTTGATGGACGTAAACCAAAACAGAATAGAAAACGAGAATTAATAGAATAACGGTAAGGTGTATATACACATATATAAATTTTTGTACTTTTATTTTTTCTATTTGGATTAGACTTCCTATTTAGATTAGTTAACATCGGAGGAATTTATTTGTATTAGGATTTCTATTTATCTAGGTAACCACAAGTGGATGAAGAACATAGAACAATATTTGGTTGAAAATAAAGAAAACGTAATTGAACCTAGACCAGGACCGAAAAAAAAGAATTGGACGTAATTAAATGAACCGGAACTGAAAGAAATAAATCGAAAAAGGACATCAAAAAGAAATCGGAACATCTTGTAACCGATGAGGGCACGTCCTCACGTTCATGATCTATAGGGCCTCTACGGCCAAAAAAGGTAAAAAGGGTCAACGTGCTTGGAAAAAACTGAAAAATATAAAAGACCAAAACTAAAAACTTTCATGTTTCAATATTAAGGTAAAGCGGTAGAGATGATTTTTTAATATTTTGGCTTGAAAAATAGATTATAATCAGATATATTGAAAGATATAGTAGAGTAGGATTCCTATTCAGGCCGGTCAGGATTAGAGGCTTAATATTAGGTATAGATAGATATAGATATTAGATAGAGATTAGGATTCCTATTCAGCTTATTTGATATCTCAGAGTTCTATTTTGATTTGGATTTATAGCTATTCCAAACCTATCATATAAATTAGGAGAGCTATAGACAACACAGAGTTAGAAGGAGGTGGACGAAAAAAATGGATGGACAGAAAAAAAGAGCCTGAAATTTTGCTTCTTTATTATTAGGTATATAGATTGTTAAATGATTTCAAGTTATACTAAAATTCTATGAATTTATGAAATCATACTAAAATATGTGCTATATATACAATTAGAATGTGGTGTTATATATAGGAAATATTAGGGATTGCAGTTAGCCTATGAAGAGATTTGGCAAATCAAAGGCATAGCAGGCGAATAACCCGACCGCACCCACCCGATGACACCCTAGGGGAGCCCTTGGTGGTCGCCTCCCATCCATCATCGTCGCCGTCGGCGGCCGCCAGCCCAGCGTCGGCGGCCCCTTCCACCTCCCCTCCCTGCAGGCTCCGAGTCCCCGGTTCCAAACACCCTACGCTGGATACGCCACCACCAGGGCGCCACCGCCGCTCAAACCCTGACTGGACGAAGCCGCAGCCACTGACAATGGTGCACTCGTTGCGCAGCCACCACAATAGTCATCGCCACTAACGAAGGAGATGCGCGTACCCCACGTGGTGGCCACTGTGCAAGCGGACACGTGACCGCCGGTGATGGCATGCCACCGAAGACACCAAGCCACCCACGGAGGAGGCCCGATCCCGTACACAAGGGCCTTGGGTAGGCGGATCTGCTACCACCAGCGATAGGGAGGCCACTGCGTGGTAGTGCCGCCGCCGCGATGGCCTGCAACCTCGCCGGCGATCCTGAAGTTGCGCTTGAAGGCCTTCCCACTATCAACAACCACGAGTGTGGCTAAGATGGCTAACTTGGTGCCGAGCTCACTGTGGCGGCCACCTCTGGCGTCGGGGGTCAACATCTTCCTCGTCCACCCTTTCGCCCCCAGCTTGTCAGGCTCGCCTTCGTCTTCCTCACTCTCACCCTCGCCTCCCACTTCCATCCAGGGGAATTCGATGGGGCGTTCCAAGACGTCTCCGATGCGGATGTTGCCATTGCCAGAGCATGCCTAACCGCACTCCACCATTGCCGGAGCATGACCAAATTTAGAGTGAATAACATTCATATTTATGTGTTCAAATCGGTTTATTACAAAAGCATATTTCATAATTAATCTAATGGTACTTATTTTGTATCATAAATGTTAGTATTTTTCGTATAAATTTGGTCAAATTAGAAAGCATATCATTTCTCGAAAAGCAAGAATTGCATCCTTTTTCTGGATGGAGTATAAAATATTAGCAACATTTATATCTCTAAATAAGTTTATTATAAAAATAGATTCAATAATCTATCTATTGATACTAATTATGTACCATAAATATTGATATTTTTGTGAGTGTCATTGTTATACCGTGTAATTCGCAAAAAAAAAGTCGAGTTCGTTTGACTTAGGAAGTGATAATGGCAGTTAAAAATAGACAAGGAAGTTGTCTACAATTTTATCTAGCACTGTGAAAAAATTTTACCCACCAGGCCACAAAATAGCTCTCAAATAGCTCTCTCGTGACATTATTGTGGATCTCAAATGGTTATTCAACAATTTTAATCTCGAGAAGCTTCTTTTAACTAATGCCACAGTCAGTGGCATATATAGTAAACAAGATGCGGTAAGCACTCGGATAACAATGACCTTCTGTAGCAAACTCAAAACTCTCCATAGCTGACATTTGTCTATCTGGCAAAAGCGGATTGCAGAACACTTAGCTCAGAAATTAGATCATTTAAATCAATGTCAGATGAGCCATCTATTAGAGAGAAAGCTACGGCCAAGGCTGTGCAACATAAATTTAGTTCAGGACCATCCAAGGACTTCAAGCTTCTTGAACTCATTTTTTTGCGAAGGGAAGGTAGACTTATATTAAATCTTGACACTTTACATCACTAAATTACACATGAAAAAATCTTGAATAGGCAAAAGATTTGTGTATGATTGTATTACGAAGAAGAGTTTGAACTTACAAACAACGTGCATCTGTCGAGCGCCAAAGGAGATCAACCTAGAATAGTTGTAGCTGGACCATCCTAGCAAGAGAACTCCTGTTTCGATATTATATAAATGAAAAACAACCAATACCAACTCAGCAGTGCAACCTAGGAGGTGGCCTTGCATCTTCGCGGCTACCTGGACAAACCCTTTCGGCTGTCCACGAAGAGCACGTCTAGTGCTTCAGCGTTGGACGCAGTCAGGTTCCCGTCGAAGGTTCTGTCAAAGGTCTCCAGTTCTGACGCGGATGGCGCTGATGGACCCTTCGTGTAGCCCATACGCTGCATGATTAGGACCTCACCTCGCTTGGAAGCAGGTACTCGAGAGAAGCTTTCAGCCACCAACCACCTGCTCTGCCATGGCAGCACTGCCTTCGCAGGCGGCTGCTTGGGCGGCTCATGAATCAGTAGGGAGTCCCTCTTGCACACCACTTTCTTGGTGAAATTGTCGAGGCAACGCTTGAAGGAGTCATCGTTGTCCACGATCTGGTGACCATCCACCGGTGGTGTACTGTCAAGATCATCATCTACTAGGAGGTCAATGGGACCGAAGCCTAGTGGGTAACCCTCTTCGCCCACCGTGGGTGCATCAACGACCAAGGTGGCATCAAACACCAGCCGCCTTGGCATGATCTGTGTGACCGGGGGTGTGGTCGTTGGTGGTGGTGCCTGCTGGGACGGCGTCTGCTGCGCCCCACAAGTGGTCACCACCGGGGCCTCATCCCCCAGCTGGGGACCACCTAAGTTGGGTGCCTAGGAGGAGGGCACATGATGAGCCAACTGCTAGCGAGTGAGGTCACGAGCTCCACTAGCATCGGGTCCTCCATGATGTCACGATCCAATGAGGCGCCCGAGTACAGCGTCAGCGTCAGCAGGTGAAGCTCGATAAGGCACATCTCACTGGTTCGCTCGCCGTTCTCGGCCGATGCTCCAGTAGCGTCAGAGGTGTCGCCTGGTGTTGTCGGCGCGTCCCCTGCCAACAAACCGTGGCGTCTCCGTTGCCTACGTCTGCATCTGGGCCGGGCTCCAGCAGTGGCAGCGGTGTCGCCCAATGCTTTCGAGGTGGCCCCTGTCGATCGACCATGGCACCTCCATCGTCGCTGTCGACAGTCATCATTGGCAGGATCAACAGGTCATTGTGGCTGGCCACCCGCAGCGCCTGCAGTGCCCGAGCATCTCGAGCCCACGAACCGCAGCTGCTTGCAGTCACGCGCAATGTGTCGATGACCCTTGCAGCGTAGACAACGCTGGAGCAGCCTGCATGTTGCCACCCGATGTGCAAAGGAGAGGAAATTGAGGCACTTGTTGTGAAGATCTTTCATGATGCATCTCGAAGGTCCATGTTCCGCGGACCGCTCCGGTGCTGTCCCATTAGTGCCGCTCACTGTTCCTCGCTATAGGACCTCGCTAGCCATCAGCTTCTAGGGAGGAGATGCGGCGGTGCTTGCCAGTAAGCACCCGTTGGTCGAGCCTTTGATGCACAGGCCTACATCGGCTGCCATCATTCGTAGCCCGGGAGACTCCACTGCCAACGTCCCCTACAGCAGACAGGTAGCCCGTGGAGGAGCTCTGGTCGTGCTCAGCGACGCCTGGGCTGCTTGCGCACCCCAACAACAGAGGCATCGCGCACGCCCCCAATGGCCATGGGTGGCTGCTCTTGTGCAGCCCACGTCAATGCAGGTGGCAGCTGCTGCTGCCAACAAAATACATCGAGGTACAGGGATGAGGAGGCCGCCAACGGAGTCTCCTCGTTGGAGTCTTCAATGATGCTATCCTCTGCCCAGCGACAGGCCTTGGATTGCCACGCTAGGCTACCAGTCAGATGAAAGGGGGTGGCGCAGGGGGAGAGAGAGGATGCTGTAGCAGAGGCGGGCGCGCTGGATCAGCCAACCTCCTTAGACCTGACCAGATCGGGAGGGGCGTGCCATGGCTGCCTTACTTAGCGCCGGCCATCACCATCGCCAGCAGTTGAGCCCTAGGTCCGTCCCCGGCGGCCGGCGTGGTCATTGTTGGCATTTCTTAAAGCAATCACCAAGTGAGGAGGTTTTAAGTCCATCCTCAACAACGGCACCAGAAATGCTTGTTGGCATTTCTTAACGCAATCACGAAGTGAGGAGGTTTTAAGTCCATCCCTGCTAACGGCGCCAGAAATGCTTGTTGGCATTTCTTAACGCAATCACCAAGTGAGGAGGTTTTAAGTCCATCACCGGTAACGGCGCCAGAAATACCGACCGACATTCCTAAACATCATTACTTGAGAATGTAGTTCCCTAACATCGACGCCAGTGCATTGTTAAGAGTTTACAGTTGCAAGGTAATGACGCATAGAAATGCTTGGTTGGCGTTCCTAACCATCACTACTCAGAAGTGTATTCCCTTAGCACTGGCGTGTATGCATGTTGGAAATTAGTCTCTGTGTAATGGTACTTAGAAACACCAATCATGATAGTCCTATTATGTTTACAGACCAAATTTCACAAGCATATGGAACTATCATTATAGCATTTCACCTAGGAGTATTTCAAGGTATCGTTATTTACATTTTTCCAAAGGAGGGCAAGGTGTTTGTATCTAGCATTGGTATAAACATGATTACATACTTGTAGGATGGACATAGCTTATGACAGGGGTAAAACAATATTTCGAGGATAGTGGACACACATCTGGTTAACCTCAAGGATAAAAGGAAAATAACGAATAAAAGAATGTTCCTACGTAGAGCTGGCATATTCTAATATAGTCGTGCAAAGAACAGTTGATAATCATACAAGTTATATGACTAGAGTTAGAGCTAAGTTTAAGATGGACGGGGAGATCTTCGAGCACTGGTCTGCCAACAAGCGCGAGAGACTTTAAGACTCCTATATAATACCCGAACATGGGGGATTACAAGGGATGGATAGGGCTACATCACCTGCCGCCTACCCCTCAACCGTGGGATACTGTCATATCCGCAGGTTCCCATGTACCCGAGCACCACGCCTGTGTACAAAGAAACTACCTATACCCCTCGGGTCCCCGACCCTATAGATAGACAGGTAAAGCATATAGGCAAACCCAAAGGAACAACGAACCCCCACCCCAACCTAACCCTACTTCTACTCATACAAATCATATGAACGTTGAAGAACGATGATGAACATGTCAAGATCATAGTATACAAACTATAGAGTAGTTCATATAGCATGATTATAACATGTTCAAGACTATACTCTAGTTCATATGCATTACTATATGATAAAGATGAAAACTTGCACTTGGAAGAACTCATTGTATTCATACCAAAGTGTTGCTCTTCTACAAGTTAGGTGAGGTGTGTAGCCCAAATGATGTGTGTGTTGAATGGAGCACTACCCCTCCTTTTATAGTTGCAACTAGGTCGGTTTGGCGCAGCCACAGATGGAAACCACCAGCAAGAGCCTACCCATACTGCCATGCAACCGCCACAAGAAGGTGGGGCCAGGTGGAGGCGGCAAGGGTGCGGCTGCACCCAGGGTGTGTCCGCACCCTAGTGGGCCCACCTTGCGACCGCCTTCGCCTGGTCGGTTCTCTGGTGGGCCTGGGCCTCCCCTGCGGTGGTGTCTCGGCCCAGTCGTCACGTGATGGTGGGCTTCTCCATTTCTTTCCTTTGCGCATTTATGATAATACGAATTCTGCACTGTGTTTTCTCTTCTCTTTTTGTGCGTTTTCACCTGTTTCCAGGTTCTTGTCTGCAAAACATATTTTCTCCGAAAACAAGTGGAGCAAGGTCAAAGTATATGCATATGTGTTAAAAGATTGTTTATTTCTCGTGTTTTGGACAATAATTGGCGGTTCTAGATATGCAATAGTGACCGCCAACAACCATCCTTCCTGTCCCTGGCTCAGGGCACAACGCTGTCTCCCCACCACCACAGGACACGGCACCATGGCCACACCGCAGAGGAGGGGGCTCAGGCGGCCGTGGTTCGCTGGATTGCCCCCCCCCCACACACAGCTGCCGAGAGGCCACGGCGGTGGAGGAGGCAAAGGCGGGCGGCGGTGGCCTCGCCACGTGCTCCACAGGGCGCGCACCCGCACAGGGGAGGTGAGGACGGGGCTCAAATAGGGGATGGCAGGGAGATTGGGGTGCGGCGGCGCCGGGTCCAAGGGCCCTAGGTTTTGGATGGTCGTGCCATGAGGGGTTGAAGGAGTAGCTTCGGTGTTAAGGGTGGGGAGGGGAGGGGAGGGGGAGGGGGTGGTGGGGGCGCCGGCGCCGGCAGTGGAGGCGTCACGGTCGGGGGTTGGGGGTGGAGCTCGTACCGCCTTGTCACACCCATTTTTAAGGACAAAAATAGGATGCATAAAGTACTCATGTGCGCCCCAGGTCATGATCGCACACATAAGCAGACAAATTACATAGTATCATCACAGTGCTTATTACATAGCAAATAAATATTTAAAACATAGTCTTGAACGATAAATAATAATATCTAGTAATAATCTCCAGCGGAAACTCCACACAGGGACACGGTTGACTGGTTGACACCAAGACTAGTACTCATTACGATAATCCTCATCATAATCTTCATCTGTTATGGTGGAAATAGCAAGAGTGAGTCCATGTCGAACTCAACAAATATAACACAGGGTTCATGAGGCTCAAATGGCTAGACACTGTTTAACTGCGGTTAGCTTTTAATCTTATAACTTTCATTTGAGTAGCATCAAGATAAACCACTTCCCATTAAAGAACCAATGATCAATTGTAATAATGATAACGAATAGCATTAACATGAGCATAATATACATCAACAATAATTAAACATGATATATCAGTTATAATCAACTATTCCATAAGAATCCCCAAGGCCGCTCGTATCCGTGAGCACGGCTAGTATACCAGTTTTTAACTCTGCGCAGAGGTGTACACTTTCACTGTGAGTCATGATTCCCAAATGAGTGGGGAGATCAAGCCCAAACACCCGAAAACCATATAAAGCCACTCAAGAGTTCGTCTAACAAGTTAGGGCCATTAGATTCACTCGGCAGGCAGATGTAGAACCCCCCTTCCCTGTGGCACAACAACCGCAGCCTATACACACTAAGGACAGGGGCTCGCACTACACCCAACATGTCAAGCCATTCTTACGCCATTTAAGGTAACCTCTAACAAGCTAGAAAAGGTCTCTTGAACAACTAAAGCCAGAGCCATATAGCCCTCACAGCTGTACTGTATATCCCGGTTATCACTTACAGATAAGTCCTTATGGAGAGAAACCAGAGCTTCAAAATAAATACACATGCTCTAGCCCCCTTTTAACAGTAATAAGATCATCTTAATGGTTGATTGCTTAATTCATTAATCAAATTACAAGATCATTGTTCTCAGTTTAAGCACTAGCAATAGCTACCCATATGCATTCCCAAGGTTGACAAGGAATCAAGATAACAAGCACTACGTTATAATCTCTATGGTTGTCAAGGTAAGCACATGCATATGTATGATAACTCAATGTATCGGTAACAAGGATAGTCCTGTGTTATACTTGCCTTGATCAAAGCTCTCCAAATAGTACTGCTGACTTGGCTCAAAGTAATACTCCGAATCGTCCAAGTACTGCTCACCTTCTATACTCGATCATCATTCAACAACATACATGCATCCAATCAAACATACACGAAGCAAACAAATAGATATAATTAGAACAGTACACCAACAGTAACAAAACAGTAATAAAAGTTTATAAAACTCTTCTACACGTTTCTACGATCACACAGACGAAAAGATCACCAAAATCGGAGTTAAAACGTGGAAGTTATGAATTTTCTAAGATTTCCTATAGATAAATAAATACTTAATTATAAACTCGAAAAATAAATTATCAAAACTAACTGTAAAACTACACTAACATGTAGAGTTCGCAAATACGAACCTAACGCAATTTGAACGGATCAAATCGGAGTTAAAACGAAGATTTTATGACTAAAACAATTCTAGTGGCAAAACTGTAAATTGCTGAAAACGTATTTTTGATTTAACCGGTTGAAAATACGCTTTTCAAATGTGAAAACGTAATTTCCTGGAATGCGCCAAGGACCACGGGTTAGTTTCCAGAAACCCGAGGGTCTCTTTAGAAAATTTCACCGCGAAGGGGTATCTTCTAATCTTGATCGTTGAATCACGATCGGACGGCCCAGATTCAACCCAGATGAAAACAGTTTCCTCCCTCAACGCCGGCCGGCGGCCCTCCATGGCCGGCGACTCCACCATGGCCGGAGGTCACGGTTCTCCCCACCGAGCCCACCATTCAAGCTCAAACTTGATCCAAACGATATAGATTCTCCGTGCGAACTCACCCAAACGACAAAACAAACTACTTCTATCCGTAACCCGCCGCGCGGCCACAAGGGAACGGCGGCGCCATTGCCAAGCACCCGAGCTCACCCAAACCCAGATTCAAAGCACTACAAACCTAAAGAAAAACATGGGAAGAGAGAGGAGAAGGCAACGAGCTCACCAGCGCGACGAAAAAGACCTCCAAACCACTCGAAAACACCCCGCCCCGATGACCGACGTCCTCAACCGAAACTCAACCCTAAACCTTCGGTTCTTGGTGGTATAGATCGCGTTTTAGATGAAAAACAGAAAATAGAAGGTCCCCTCTTCCTATTTATAGACCCAAATCATCGATTTTGGTTAGTCTTGACCGGATTCCATGGAACCGATCGACATGGCCGAGTGCGGTTCGAAGTCCGGAAGGAATACGAGAGCTTGAGGACGACTGACCGGCTGACCCCACCGGTCAGCGGCAGGGAAAGAAGGAGAGGGCGGCTTCGGGATCCTGGGCCGAGCTGGGCCAAGACGCCGGGTTGGGCTGACTCAGGCCGCGCGAACTAGCTGACTGGCTCGGCCGATTCGGCCCACAGCGCGGAAAGGAACAACGGGCCGCGACTGCTGGTAAGAAAGGTAAGCTGCTTCTTTTTTTTTTATTTGTTTTCCAAAACTTATTTCAAATAGAAATTTTCTAAACCAAATCAAATGAAATAAATCTCACACCACAAAGTAAAATAAATGCAGCAGCATGAATGCAACACCAAAGATAGTCTATTACTATTTTAATTTTGGTCATTATTTATTATCTAAATTATTCAAAATTTGTTATCTCTAAAATTTGGGTGTTACAAATTCTACCCCCCTTAAAAGAATCTCGTCCTCGAGATTGGATTGCTTACTCAAACAACTGCGGATATGATTTCCTCAATTCATCCTCTCTTTCCCAAGTTGCCTCTGCCTCTGAATATCGATTCCACTGTACTTTACACATCTTAATAACCCGACTTCTAGTAACTCGCTCTGCAGTCTCCAAAATCTTAATCGGAATCTCTTCATATGTAAGATCCTCTTTAACAGTCAATTCTTCCAAAGGTATCTGCTCCTCAGGCACCCTCAAACACTTCCTAAGTTGTGAAACATGAAACACATCATGCACCCCAGATAAATTCTCAGGCAACTCTAATTGGTAAGCAACTTCCCCACGTCTAGCAATAACTTTAAATGGTCCAACATACCTTGGTGCTAGTTTACCTTTCATGTTAAATCTCTTCACACTTCTCATAGGTGACACCTTCAAATAAACATAATCACCTACTTCAAAAACTAGATCTCTTCTCCTATTATCAGCATAACTCTTCTGACGAGACTGTGCCACTCTCAAATTCTCACGAATCACTCGCACTTGATCTTCTGCGTTTCTAAGAACATCTGTACCAAACACCTGAGATTCACCTGTCTGATCCCAAAACAATGGAGTTCTACACTTACGTCCATACAAAGCTTCAAACGGTGCCATCTTAAGACTCTGTTGATAACTATTATTGTAAGAAAATTCTGCATAAGGCAAACTCTTATCCCAACTAGTCCCATATTGCAATGCACAGGCTCTCAACATATCCTCTAATACCTGGTTGGTCCTTTCAGTCTGTCCATCTGTCTGTGGATGATATGCTGTACTAAAGTTCAATTTAGTTCCTAAAGATTCATGCACAGCTTGCCAAAAGTGCGATGTAAACTGCGATCCTCGATCAGATACAATCTTCTTTGGAACCCCATGCAAACATACTACCTTCTCCATATACAACTCTGCCAATTTTGGTCCATGGTATGTGGTCTTAACTGGTATAAAATGAGCAACCTTAGTCAACCTATCCACTATCACCCAAATAGAATCATAACCTCTCTGAGTACGCGGTAACCCCACTATAAAGTCCATACCAACTTCCTCCCACTTCCATTCAGGAATCTTCATTGGTTGCAACAATCCAGCAGGTCTCTGATGCTCTGCTTTCACCCTCTGACAAGTATCACACAATGCCACATACTCAGCCACATCTCGCTTTAACCCAACCCACCAATATTTCTGTTTAAGATCCAAATACATCTTAGTACTACCAGGATGAATAGAATAAGCTGACTCATGAGCTTCACGAAGAATTGCCTGTCTAATAGCTTGATCCTCAGGTACACACAGCCTCTTTCCAAACCACAAAATTCCATTATCATCCATTCTAAAGCCTGGTGACTTACCAATCACTATATCCTCCGCTATCTTCTTTAGTTTCTCATCCTTCAATTGACCCTTATAGATCTCTTGCTCTAAAGTAGGCTCTATCACTAATTCCATTGTATTAGTAACAATTCCCAAGTTCAAATATTCAAATTCAGCACATAACTCACTAGTCATAGACAATGTTCTTATCTCATTGGCATAACTCTTCCTACTAAGAGCATCAGCTACAACATTAGCCTTACCAGGATGATAGTGTATCTCAATATCATAATCCTTAATCAACTCTAACCATCTGCGTTGCCTCAAATTCAGATCTGACTGAGTGAAAATATACTTCAAACTCTTATGATCAGTGTATATATCACTCTTATGTCCAATCAAATAATGTCTCCAAATCTTTAAAGCATGAACAACAGCTGCTAACTCCAAATCATGTGTAGGATAATTCAACTCATGCTTTCTCAACTGTCTTGATGCATAAGCCACAACTCTGCCTTCTTGCATAAGAACACATCCCAAACCTTGACGAGAAGCATCACAATAAATGGAAAACTTCTTACTCAAATCTGGTAAAACCAAAACAGGCGCTGTAGTCAACCTCTTCTTCAACTCCTCAAAACTAGCTTGACATTTATCAGACCACACAAATTTGGCATTCTTTTCTAACAGAGATGTCATAGGTTTAGCAAGTTTAGAAAACCCTTCAATGAACCGTCTATAATATCCAGCTAAACCCAAGAAACTGCGAATCTCACTAACATCAGTAGGTGGTTTCCAATTCAATACATCCTTCACTTTGCCTGGATCCACTGATATACCTCCATTAGAAACAATATGACCAAGAAAAGAAACTTCCTTCAACCAAAACTCACATTTACTTCGCTTCGCATACAGTTTATGCTCTCTAAGCTTCTGCAATACCAACCTCAAATGTTCAGCATGCTCTACCTCTGTCTTGGAAAATACCAGTATATCATCGATAAATACCACCACAAACTTATCCAAATATTCTATGAACACCTTATTCATCATGTACATAAAGTATGCAGGTGCATTGGTCAATCCAAACGACATAACAGTATACTCATACAATCCATACCTTGTAGTAAAAGCTGTCTTTGGAATATCAGAGGCACGAATCTTCAACTGATGATATCCAGAACGTAAATCAATCTTAGAAAACACACAAGCACCTCTCAACTGATCAAACAAGTCATCAATCCGGGGCAAAGGATACTTATTCTTGATAGTTACTTCATTTAGTGACCGATAATCAACACACATCCTCTGACCACCATCTTTCTTATCAACAAAAATGACTGGTGCTCCCCAAGGTGATGAACTAGGTCGAATAAAACCTTTTTCTTGTAATTCTTTAATTTGTTTCTTAAGTTCTTCTAATTCATCTACTCCCATCCTATATGGTCGTTTGGCTATAGGTGCAGTTCCAGGTAATAATTCAATAAGAAATTCAATGTCTCGGTCAGGTGGCATACCTGGCAATTCATCAGGGAAGACATCCGGAAATTCCTCAATCACTGAATTCTCCTTAATAGTATCTTCAATCTGATTCACCACCGCGGTTGGTTGCTTCTGCATTGCTACATCCACATTGATTTTATCTCCATTAGGCGCAGTCACAACTACCACTTTCTGCTGACACTGAATCTCTGCCTGATTTTGCATCATCCAGTCCATACCCAATATCACATCAATCCCAGATGTTCTCAACACTATAGGAGTTATCTTAAACTCTACCCCCCTTAATACCATACTAATTGGAAGACAACGATTACTGGTTTGCATGGTACCTCCAGGTGAATTTACTAAGAGAGGTTCTTTCATAGCTAGCATGGGTATACTATGCATTTTAACAAAAATATTGGATATGAATGTATGAGATGCTCCAGAGTCAAAAAGAACAGTTGCGGGAGTGGAATGTACATTGAACGTACCAATCATAACTTCTGGTGCATTATGAGCTGTATCAGAAGACACGTGATTCACCCTTCCAGCACCGGATTGCCTCTGGTTGCTCTTCTGGCTCTGAGGAGTCTGTTGATTCTGCTTCTCAGGACAATTATAAGACAAATGGCCCTCTTTACCACAGACAAAGCATCTAATAGGAGTGCTGGGAGTACTATTCTTTATGGGGGTAGCATTGGGATTTCCAGTGCGAGGAGTCTGTTGCCCAGTCTGCTGATACTGTTGACGCTGTGGATATGATGAACGCTGTTGCGACTGATTGTTTTGCCAATTTTGGGACCACCTCTGATTTGAATTGCGATTCCACTGGCTAACCGGTCCCTGAAACTTCTGATGAAAGCCATGCTGAGAATTTGTGCGTTGACGATTGTTGCTTCCTGAGCCTTGCACCTTCATCTTTCTCTTTCTATCCATCTCCCTACGCTCATTATCCAGCACAATAGCTTTGTTCACCAGCTCTTGAAAACTAGCATAGCTATTCCCCTTCAGTTGCAAGCGAAGATCATAATAAATTCCCTTCAAGAAAAGACGCTGCCTGTCTGCATCTTCCCTAACTTCATTGGGAGCATAGCGAGCCAACTGGGTAAACCTGTCATGATATTCACTCACACTCATCTGTCCCATCCTCAGGTTTCTGAATTCTTCCTGCTTCAGCTCAATTATACCTTCAGGAATATGACGAGCTCGAAAATCTCTAACAAACTCATTCCAAGTGATAGGAGGAGCATTGTCAGGGCGTGCAGCCTGGTACGACTCCCACCAAGTCTGAGCTGTCCCTTGTAACTGACCAGATGCATATAACACCTTTTCCATATCATTGCATTGGGCTATATTCAGCTGTTTCTCCACTGCCCTCACCCAATCATCTGCTTCTAAAGGATCAGCGGCATGAGAAAACACTGGAGGGCGTCCCTTCAAAAATTCTCCACGCTTATCCCTTACTTGAACAGGTGGTGGTCCTCCAACAGGGGGATTGTTCTGCATATGCTGCATAAACATCTGCATCAGCTGATTCTGAGTTTGCATGAGTTCCTCCATAGTAACGGGTGGATTAGCACCCCCACGACCTCTGCCACGACCTCTGCCTGACATCTGTTTCCAAAACACAGAAGGTGGAATTCAGTACAATCCGAGATGATATACAATAGATAAACAAAATCTGATTTTCTGGGCAAACTCCAATTTCAGCAACTCAGTAAAACTGTCATATCTCGAGCTACAGATGTCCAAATCAGATGATCTTTACATGGTTGGAAAGCTTATAAAATTACCTACAACTCGTATTCACAACACTTTTTCTGATTCTGTCAATAAATTGGTCAAAAACTGAACTTAACAGAAACTGTTCCCGAATTCCAGACTGTGCAGTAACTCCAACTTGAAACAGGTATATCTCTTAACTCATAATAGATATTAAGGTGATTCTTGTGGAATTGGAAAGATATAGAAGTCTAATTATTCCCAGTAAAATTTCTTAAATTTCCCATGAACGGATTTTAAGTTATTTCCAAAACATCCCAGACTGATCCAAAAATCAGCAAAGGACAAAACTAAGTTAACCTCATATTCACTAATATATCTTGATCAAAGTTAATATTCTTAATAATAGAATTTGTAGGCATGTCTACAAAACTCCAGCACACATTACAAAGATCCAAATCACACATTATCATAATAACAATCCATCAATCACACAATTGTTCACACCACAAACTGACTCTTAAAACAATCCAAACTCGAAATTAACTCGCAACTACTATCGTTCTTATTACATAGGGATTTTTCCTATGTCCTAATTAAGCTTCTCATAAATCTTAGGACGACCTAACTCCGCCCTTAATTGATCAATCTCCTTGTAAGCTTGCTCCTTAAGTTCTTTTTCCTTCAGCAACTCATCCTTCAGGTCCGCCTCATGAAGAGCCAGTTCACGAGCTAATGCCACCGTAGCTTGCAAAGTCAAGGAGGAATCATCTGCAAGTGGCACGGTCCAAATTCCCTTGTCATGCAAGAAACAAGGAAAGTGCCGAAGTGCACCCTTTAGCGTCTTGTCCGAGCGTAGACCATGGTAGTAAACAAATGCATTGAAAGCGACATCCTCCATACTTGTCTCCACGGTTGCCCGGCTCACTCGGGTAATAAACTTTGACTCCACCTTAGGCTCCTTAGTGGTAGGATCCCTTTTCTTGACCCATAACTCCGTCTTCCAATAGGAATCCATCCATGGATGACTATACTCTGCACTGCGATACTCTAAAGTAGCCTCCCAGTCGTAGTAGTAGTTGTCCAAGGTTCTTGTCAACATATCATGGAAGAAAGCATCAGCCTTAGGGACCATGGTATGAAACTTCGTAGTCCACCCCATAACTACATCCTCCATAGGTGTATCACCAACTCTTGATTCAGCATCAGATAGCTCTTGATCACCCTCTTCCTTTGGCTCCTGGGGTTTGAAACGAGCAACATATTGTGCAGCTGACAAACGGGGATGAGGAGGCATCTACAAGATTTAGACATAGATTAGATAGAATCAATGTATTTTCGCAATAGAATAAAGTAGAGGAAGCATAAAACTTTAGTAATTAACAAGGTGAAAAGAGGAAGCATGAATTAAGTGAAGTATGGATGCTATCAACGACCATTCTAACTAGGCTTGCGTCCTACAGTCAACACGGCTCTGATACCAATCTGTCACACCCATTTTTAAGGACAAAAATAGGATGCATAAAGTACTCATGTGCGCCCCAGGTCATGATCGCACACATAAGCAGACAAATTACATAGTATCATCACAGTGCTTATTACATAGCGAATAAATATTTAAAACATAGTCTTGAACGATAAATGATAATATCTAGTAATAATCTCCAGCGGAAACTCCACACAGGGACACGGTTGACTGGTTGACACCAAGACTAGTACTCATTACGATAATCCTCATCATAATCTTCATCTGTTAGGGTGGAAATAGCAAGAGTGAGTCCATGTCGAACTCAACAAATATAACACAGGGTTCATGAGGCTCAAATGGCTAGACACTGTTTAACTGCGGTTAGCTTTTAATCTTATAACTTTCATTTGAGTAGCATCAAGATAAACCACTTCCCATTAAAGAACCAATGATCAATTGTAATAATGATAACGAATAGCATTAACATGAGCATAGTATACATCAACAATAATTAAACATGATATATCAGTTATAATCAACTATTCCATAAGAATCCCCAAGGCCGCTCGTATCCGTGAGCACGGCTAGTATACCAGTTTTTAACTCTGCGCAGAGGTGTACACTTTCACTGTGAGTCATGATTCCCAAATGAGTGGGGAGATCAAGCCCAAACACCCGAAAACCATATAAAGCCACTCAAGAGTTCATCTAACAAGTTAGGGCCATTAGATTCACTCGGCAGGCAGATGTAGAACCCCCCTTCCCTGTGGCACAACAACCGCAGCCTATACACACTAAGGACAGGGGCTCGCACTACACCCAACGTGTCAAGCCATTCTTACGCCATTTAAGGTAACCTCTAACAAGCTAGAAAAGGTCTCTTGAACAACTAAAGCCAGAGCCATATAGCCCTCACAGCTGTACTGTATATCCCGGTTATCACTTACAGATAAGTCCTTATGGAGAGAAACCAGAGCTTCAAAATAAATACACATGCTCTAGCCCCCTTTTAACAGTAATAAGATCATCTTAATGGTTGATTGCTTAATTCATTAATCAAATTACAAGATCATTGTTCTCAGTTTAAGCACTAGCAATAGCTACCCATATGCATTCCCAAGGTTGACAAGGAATCAAGATAACAAGCACTACGTTATAATCTCTATGGTTGTCAAGGTAAGCACATGCATATGTATGATAACTCAATGTATCGGTAACAAGGATAGTCCTGTGTTATACTTGCCTTGATCAAAGCTCTCCAAATAGTACTGCTGACTTGGCTCAAAGTAATACTCCGAATCATCCAAGTACTGCTCACCTTCTATACTCGATCATCAATCAACAACATACATGCATCCAATCAAACATACACGAAGCAAACAAATAGATATAATTAGAACAGTACACCAACAGTAACAAAACAGTAATAAAAGTTTATAAAACTCTTCTACACGTTTCTACGATCACACAGACGCAAAGATCACCAAAATCGGAGTTAAAACGTGGAAGTTATGAATTTTCTAAGATTTCCTATAGATAAATAAATACTTAATTATAAACTCGAAAAATAAATTATCAAAACTAACTGTAAAACTACACTAACATGTAGAGTTCGCAAATACGAACCTAACGCAATTTGAACGGATCAAATCGGAGTTAAAACGAAGATTTTATGACTAAAACAATTCTAGTGGCAAAACTGTAAATTGCTGAAAACGTATTTTTGATTTAACCGGTTGAAAATACGCTTTTCAAATGTGAAAACGTAATTTCCTGGAATGCGCCAAGGACCACGGGTTAGTTTCCAGAAACCCGAGGGTCTCTTTAGAAAATTTCACCGCGAAGGGGTATCTTCTAATCTTGATCGTTGAATCACGATCGGACGGCCCAGATTCAACCCAGATGAAAACAGTTTCCTCCCTCAACGCCGGCCGGCGGCCCTCCATGGCCGGCGACTCCACCTTGGCCGGAGGTCACGGTTCTCCCCACCGAGCCCACCATTCAAGCTCAAACTTGATCCAAACGATCTAGATTCTCCGTGCGAACTCACCCAAGCGACAAAACAAACTACTTCTATCCGTAACCCGCCGCGCGGCCACAAGGGAACGGCGGCGCCATTGCCAAGCACCCGAGCTCACCCAAACCCAGATTCAAAGCACTACAAACCTAAAGAAAAACATGGGAAGAGAGAGGAGAAGGCAACGAGCTCACCAGCGCGACGAAAAAGACCTCCAAACCACTCGAAAACACCCCGCCCGATGACCGACGTCCTCAACCGAAACTCAACCCTAAACCTTCGGTTCTTGGTGGTATAGATCGCGTTTTAGATGAAAAACGGAAAATAGAAGGTCCCCTCTTCCTATTTATAGACCCAAATCATCGATTTTGGTTAGTCTTGACCGGATTCCATGGAACCGACCGACATGGCCGAGTGCGGTTCGAAGTCCGGAAGGAATACGAGAGCTTGAGGACGACTGACCGGCTGACCCCACCGGTCAGCGGCAGGGAAAGAAGGAGAGGGCGGCTTCGGGATCCTGGGCCGAGCTGGGCCGAGACGCCGGGTTGGGCTGACTCAGGCCGCGCGAACTAGCTGACTGGCTCGGCCGATTCGGCCCACAGCGCGGAAAGGAACAACGGGCCGCGGCTGCTGGTAAGAAAGGTAAGCTGCTTTTTTTTTATTTGTTTTCCAAAACTTATTTCAAATAGAAATTTTCTAAACCAAATCAAATGAAATAAATCTCACACCACAAAGTAAAATAAATGCAGCAGCATGAATGCAACACCAAAGATAGTCTATTACTATTTTAATTTTGGTCATTATTTATTATCTAAATTATTCAAAATTTGTTATCTCTAAAATTTGGGTGTTACACAAAGGCATGGTCGCTCCATATGTCTTATCTAATGCTTTTGTTGGAAATGGTTATCTCCTGGCACGGTATCTGAACTAAACATGTGTGCGTGGTTATAAAACTAATGTCCCTAAAAGACTAGTCCGATAGGGGAAGGGTGGCTCTCTCTTTTAAGGTGGCTTCCTCCTCCCAAGCTAAGCAAGGTGGGATTATTCAGAGGCTCACACGGTCGCCACCCGACTAAAACTAGGCCACTTGGCCTTTTTTGTTGCATCTTTGCCAGCGGGTAATAGTGAAGGATGTCCTCATCATTCCCACCCCCTTAAACAAGGGCCTAGCTCTGATACCAAATGATACATCTGTTGGGCATTCTTAACGTCATTACCAAAAGTAGACTTAGTTTTCTAATTCTGATAACGGCGCCAAAAATGCCGAACCTATCCCTCATGCCACTTAAGCCAAGTTGTCATCCCCAGCATGACATGAGAGACGCGGTATTGAAATATGCAACTGCTCTTCTAAATAAATAATAAATAAGATCTGTAAGCGCACAGATTAATACCGATGTAGCATTTTAACCGGGAAGTATTCCAGGTATCGTTATTTATATTTTTACCACTGGGAAGGGATTACTAACATCAATGTTGATTATGGAATGGAATATAGGAATGAGTATCAATCATTGCATGTATAAGTGAGAGCATTCATCTATCTCCTGCATACAAGGGTAAGTGTCACATAAAATATGGATAAAGTATGAATGGTGACAAAGATAATTAATCTGATCAGCTAGCCACATATAATAATGATAAGCACCTCAACAGATATTCTAGCAAGTCATTAGCATGGTATTAGGACGAACTACAAGGATATTTCCTAAGTTATTCTTAACTATAAAGTCTAGCATATCATAGTTAGTGCAAGTACACTTGGCAATCATTACGAGAAAGGACTACGCCCATGCATAGTGATATTATCAAGGAAGATGAGAAACATAGCAATCACTCCCCCATAATAATGTTGCTCTGCCTGCCTTACACACGGGAGGGGGACTATATAAGAACCAACGAAGCTGTCACCATCGCGGACCACCCCACGATCTGGCATATAAGGTGCAATCGCAGATAAATATGGTCTAAGCACCACGCCTACACAATATTTATCATTTACCCATGGATCCGATGGATAAACGCTATACGATCCTAAACATGTATATAATTCCAATCTAACTAAGCCAAGCGTATAACTACGATAAACTAAGAACAATATAATTGCAAACATAAACAAGTAGAGCATAGTCATAATCAATATATTGAAATAGAACAAAGTTGTATTCATAATATTGAAGAACAAAGATGAACAATGAAGAACAGTAAAGGAATTACCAAGAATCCTCTTGATAGATCCGGAAACCAATCGAAGATTGACTCCTTCTAGTTCTAATCCTATGTAGCTATGCTATACTAGAGATCTAGTTGATGTGGTGGCTCTAGGGCTTGATCAGAGACTCTCCTCCTCAGATTAGGGTTTGAAGAATGAGAATGAGGGAGTGCCTCCTCCAGGGGCCAGGGGTCCTGCTTATATAGCCCCCTCAAGTGAACGTGGGCCGTCGGATCAAACCAACATTAATCGCACGGTTTTCCTTGATCCCTTTGGTCCGTGGAACATAATCCGTGAGACGGAGCCTGATTGGCTCTCAGGTGAGGGCGGGCGCCCTAGGGAGCAGGGCGGGCGCCCTGCCTCCGGGCCCGTTCGGCCTCCCGTTCGTTCTCGTGGCTTCTGGAGTCTTCTAGATGATAGAAAATCGGTGAACACGTTATTATCTCTATGTAAACCTGACGTGTGGGCCTTTCCTCCGTATTTTCTGATAACCCCCTACAGAAACAGACAAACACCAAAACTCGTGGAATTCTGTCAAATAAAACCCAAAGTCTAGGTGTTGGTTGCATTTGGATCCTTTTCTTTATTTATTTAATAACTATATTTGGTACTTAAGGACCATCAACAAACTCCCCCAAGCTTACCTCTTGCTCGTCCCTGAGCAAGGATAGACTCATTATGGATCAGAAGTTGTTGCAACGCCTTTGAACGTTGACGGTACATATGCTTTCAAATAAGGTCTCATCCCTGAGTTAGAGTAAACTGTCAAGACTTAAAACTTACTCATTTTACCTTTCACCTTGGGGCTTGCAACCGTCACCTGCATCTTGAGTGGTTAAAAGATAGAACGGTCTAGTCAAACGCCATGTCTCTTATTCTTGATCAGCTATAGCTCTGGAGTTTTTGCAAATTTTTTCAAATAAAACTCAGAGATTCCTTGTATGACTCTCTCGGGTCTCTCTTTTGTGGTATTTCCGGATCCTTACCAAGGAAGTAATGGTATATGCCTTCTCTCTCAAAGTATGTGGTATTTATGGTATAAGGCGTAGTGACATTGCCTTCTCTCTCACCCTACTCTAATAAGGCTTTGATATCTGGAGCTCATAGGTGGGAGATACAGTATACATACTCATAGAACATTTATTGCATAGTCAAACCATGGATCCAGAGAAACAAGTCAATAAGTCAAATCAAGATGTGCATGTGTGGTGAATGAGTGGTGTATGGTGATGATGGTGATAACAAAAGTCTAATGCTCTTTTTTGAGGGAATACATACCTTTCTTGCTTTTTAAAACTTTTGAGGGGAATGAGATGCTCTATTTTTTTTCTCAAGTGGGTATCTTGTACCCCTAATTCTACTGTCGGACACTTGTCCATTTTTACCTCTCGCCTCACTTTTTCTTTCTTCGAGGTTCCCAGCACTTGCTCCTTTTTATTTCCTCGTATTTTTTTAGAGCAATCTCCCTCTTTTGAAAATATAGCAAGTGGTAGTAGAAATGACTTGAACATTAACTTCACAGGGAATAACAGGAATGGGATAATGTTTTTGGCTATTCTCTCCCGGGTCAGGAGTAGAATAATTTTGGGTGAATCTGGAGATGGAAATGAGTGGATATATGTGGATGCGTACTTCCGGAGTAGAAGCAGCATGTATGAGTGAACATGCAAGTGAATCTTGATTTTAACCACATGACAAGTTCCTAAGGGTCTACACAGCTTGACCACACTCAATGCCCATAAGCAGTAAGTAGTAAAAGTGCGGCTCCTAATCTAACAAGCATGTATATATGGCTGTGGTAGGAATTTAAACTCTCATCATACAGGAACTCATCATGCAACATTTTAAAGATTTTTAAAGATAAAATTCTCCAGAATTCTAGCATCTCTAGGAACAGATAAACAGCAGCTCAACCTTCCCATATCATATCCGTTAACAACTTAGACTTCAGATCAAGTTCTCTTCCCACTAGTTCAGGTTTAGAGCCAGTTTTAAATTATAACAGTTATGTCTAAACTAGAGAGAAAACAAATTTGAAAATTAGGCAGAGCAACTATTCATCATATCCATGCTAGAGTTTTATTTTGAAGATTCAGTTTAGCATAGCTACTTTATTTATTTATTAAACTAAGCAAATATATATAAACACAAAATATTTATTTGGGTTTTCATGATTATGCATCTTTTTATTTTAATAAAGCATAGGTATAAATATAGATAAAAATACTTATCGGGATAGATGGGGGTACTCTCCCCCAAGCTGGATCTTGACGTAATTTCTTCTGATGTAGCTAGCAGGTGCAGAGGTGTATTTGAATGTCGGCAGCACCCTGACAACGATTAGGATATCCTCCATCTGCTAGTCTTCCTGAATTCTGTGGAGCTCAAATAGACAACAAAGCTTCGTGGAACTTGATTAAGCGTTAGCATAAATATCTAGCCTTTATCATGTTTGAGCTTCCTTGATAAATGTCACTCTCTATTTTTATTTTCATTTTTATAGAACAGAAAAAATATATTATTATTTTTTTTATGCCACCACAGTGAATGTACTTATGGGTTTTATGCCACTCGCATACTCACATGGGGCTTACTGTTTTCAACATTTTTTTTAGACAGAATGAACATGATTAACTGAGCAATAATTAAAGAGAAAATGATAACTACCAAGTTTACCTCTTGGCACGGCGTTCGGTGTTTTTAAGTCCTCCGAACAGGACTTCTTTTCTTCTTAGTTGTCCTGGGATTTGGGTGGCGTAGACGGTGGTTCCGGCAGCGCCTCCTCTTCTTGTGTAACTGTCTTCACTTTCCATACCCGACTTGGTGCTTCGGTCTCCTGTTGTGTATTCTCGGGCCTTATGACCTTTCCTTCATAGTCTACCCATACGTCCTTGATGGTTTGCCTCCTTTGGTTACGGTTACGTCGCCTTCTTCTTGTCCTGACCTGCTTAGAATCTTCAACTATATAGTTAGGGTCATTAAAGTAGCGGCGTACCTTCTCAGAGGGGAAATGCATATGGACTTCTCCGGTTCTAATGTAGATGATTGCTTTGACGGTGCCTAGTAACGGTCTTCCTAGGATGATGGGTGGATCATACTCGTCGTCTCCCATGTCAATGACCTGAAAGTCTATATGGACAAAATGATCGTTAATTTTAACAGGGACATCGGTTACTATACCTTCGACCTTTCGGGATGTCTGATCTGCCATCTGGAGCTGAGTGTATGTTGGTTTTAAGGGCATGGTTCTGTACAAGAGCTGATAGGTGACTGTGGCCATTATGTTGACGCCTGATCCAGTGTCGCAGAGCACCTTCTGAAAGGAGTATCCATTGATTGAGCACTCAACGCTTGGCATGCCTGGGTCGTCCTTCTTGATTAGGAACGGCGACTTGGGTCGTCGGTTTTGACCTCCTTGAACTGCAGTGACCATCTTAGCTGATTCGGTCCATCCTTGGTTGTTCTTGTTCTGCTTGATCCTCCTATTGGTCCTCTTCCTTGGTTCATGTTGGGGTTGCTCTGGGATTTGTGTAATCTTGTTCTTGAAGGAAAACGTCTCCTTCCTCCCCTTGATGTTGAAGTTGATCTTCGCAGCGCTGGCGTAGATGACAGCTCCCGAGGTGTTCAGGAATGGCCTTCCTAGAATAACTGGTGACCTCTCATCGGACCCGGTCTCTATCACCAAGAAGTCAGCTGGAGCATACGAGGTACCAACTCGGACACACATGTTCTTTAATATTCCTTTAGGAAAGCTTAGTGTCCGATCTGCAAGCTGCAAATACATAGTTGTTTCTGATAAAGGATATGTAAAGAATTTTTCATAGAGTACCCTGGGCATAATGTTGACGCTGGAGCCAAAGTCGCAGAGTGCTTCTGGGAAGTCCACCATGCCGATGGAGATCGGGATGACGGGGCGTCCTGGATCGCCTCTCTTGACTGGCAGAAGGTCATTATGTACTCCGACAGCGGGATTACTCCAATAGTTACCTGCATCAAACATGTCTACAAGATTTGCAGATTCTAATCCTTCCGGTTGTGATGGTATACCGGGGTTAGTAGCAGGAACAGCAGCAGCTATTTGATTTAACTGAGATTCAATCATTTTATTAAAGCTAATTTGGTTTTTGATGGCAGTAGAGAAATTATCCATTCTATTATTTATGTTTTCTAGTATTTTATCATTGGATGCCAATTTCTTAGACAAGTTATCCATTAGCTTTCCTTGATTAGACACTAACTCTCTCAGGGGTGAAAAATTATTATTGTTGTTGTAAGAGTTATTACCTTGATAATTACCTGAGTAGTTACCTGAGTATTTAGGCCTCTGTTGATTCCAACCTTGATTTTGTTGAGGACGGTTGTAGTTGTTGTTGTTGTTGATGTACCTTGCATCCTCAAGCATCTCAGGGCAGTGATTGCCTGAGTGTCCAGTGTCTCCACATTCCTCACAAGTCATGTGAGAGTCGTAGACGTTCATGACTTCTCTTTTGTCTCCAGCTTTGTCATCGAGCTTTTTCATGAGTAGGTCTAACTTTGCATACAGCATGTCTACCTCCTTGAGCTGGTGCACACCTCCACCCTTCTTGCGTGTTTGAGTCCTCTCTTCGTTCCAACCTTGGTTGGACGCCATCTTCTCCACAAGGGCTGTAGCTTGTGGTATGGTGAGTGATAGAAATGCGCCTCCAGCTGCAGCATCCATGGTCTCACGAGCACTAGTGATGAGCCCATGATAGAAAGTCTGCATAAGTAGCCAGCTCTCCATTCCATGATGGGGACATTCTAGGATGTAATCTTGAAAGCGCTCCCATGCTTCTGGAATGGATTCATCATGTTATTGCTGAAAACTTGTAATCTTCCCACAGAGAGCATTGGTCTTGCCCATGGGAAAGAACTTAGCCAGAAAGTTCGTAGAGCAGAGTGCCAACGTAGTGTTCTTATCCTTCGTCGCGTAGAACCACTGCTTCGCTCTCCCCAATAGTGAGAATGGGAAAAGGCGAAGTAGTATGGCGTCTCTGGGAACATCTAATAAAGTGAATGTGCTGCAAATCTCTAGGAAGTATTGGAGATGAGCACTTGCATCTTCGTGCGGCTTCCCACAAAACTGGTTGGCTTGTACCATGTTGATGAGCCCTGGCTTGAGCTCAAAGTTCTTGTCGTTGGCCCCGGCAGGTCCAGTGCGGATGTTGTCCGTAGTGGGAGCTGAGAACTCGCGGATCGTCTTGTTCGCCATGGCTGCGAACTCTGTTGACAAATTCCGGATGAAACTTCGGTGGTCTTCTGGATTGGATGAAGTGTTGCGTCGAAGTGTTGACTTCTTGAGCTTGGCTCTTGCCTCTCTGATTAATGCTTTGGGGTTGTCAACAAAATTTTCTGGAAGATGTCCTCTATTCATACATCACCCTGCAAAACAATAAGAATGGAAAAATACAGGGGTAAATCTGTATGGGAGAATTGATGATCTCAATCACTTAATGATGCGAATGATGACTCAAATTCCATATTCATTCCTTGTTAGTAAATCAACCATCCCCGGCAACGGTGCCAAAAATGCTTGTTGGGCATTCTTAACGTCATTACCAAAAGTAGACTTAGTTTTCTAATTCTGATAACGGCGCCAAAAATGCCGAACCTATCCCTCATGCCACTTAAGCCAAGTTGTCATCCCCAGCATGACATGAGAGACGCGGTATTGAAATATGCAACTGCTCTTCTAAATAAATAATAAATAAGATCTGCAAGCGCACAGATTAATACCGATGTAGCATTTTAACCGGGAAGTATTCCAGGTATCGTTATTTATATTTTTACCACTGGGAAGGGATTACTAACATCAATGTTGATTATGGAATGGAATATAGGAATGAGTATCAATCATTGCATGTATAAGTGAGAGCATTCATCTATCTCTTGCATACAAGGGTAAGTGTCACATAAAATATGGATAAAGTATGAATGGTGACAAAGATAATTAATCTGATCAGCTAGCCACATATAATAATGATAAGCACCTCAACAGATATTCTAGCAAGTCATTAGCATGGTATTAGGACGAACTACAAGGATATTTCCTAAGTTATTCTTAACTATAAAGTCTAGCATATCATAGTTAGTGCAAGTACACTTGGCAATCATTGCGAGAAAGGACTACGCCCATGCATAGTGATATTATCAAGGAAGATGAGAAACATAGCAATCACTCCCCCGTAATAATGTTGCTCTGCCTGCCTTACACACGGGAGGGGGACTATATAAGAACCAACGAAGCTGTCACCATCGCGGACCACCCCACGATCCGGCATATAAGGTGCAATCGCAGATAAATATGGTCTAAGCACCACGCCTACACAATATTTATCATTTACCCATGGATCCGATGGATAAACGCTATACGATCCTAAACATGTATATAATTCCAATCTAACTAAGCCAAGCGTATAACTACGATAAACTAAGAACAATATAATTGCAAACATAAACAAGTAGAGCATAGTCATAATCAATATATTGAAATAGAACAAAGTTGTATTCATAATATTGAAGAACAAAGATGAACAATGAAGAACAGTAAAGGAATTACCAAGAATCCTCTTGACAGATCCGGAAACCAATCGAAGATTGACTCCTTCTAGTTCTAATCCTATGTAGCTTTGCTATACTAGAGATCTAGTTGATGTGGTGGCTCTAGGGCTTGATCAGAGACTCTCCTCCTGAGATTAGGGTTTGAAGAATGAGAATGAGGGAGTGCCTCCTCCAGGGGCCAGGGGTCCTGCTTATATAGCCCCCTCAAGTGAACGTGGGCCGTCGGATCAAACCGACATTAATCGCACGGTTTTCCTTGATCCCTTAGGTCCGTGGAACATAATCCGTGAGACGGAGCCTGATTGGCTCTCAGGCGAGGGCGGGCGCCCTGGGGAGCAGGGCAGGCGCCCAGCCTCCGGGCCCGTTCGGCCTCCCGTTCGTTCTCGTGGCTTCTGGAGTCTTCTAGATGATAGAAAATCGGTGAACACGTTATTATCTTTATGTAAACCCGACGTGTGGGCCTTTCCTCCGTATTTTCTGATAACCCCCTGCAGAAACAGACAAACACCAAAACTCGTGGAATTCTGTCAGATAAAACCCTAAGTCTAGGTGTTGGTTGCATTTGGATCCTTTTCTTTATTTATTTGATAACTATATTTGGTACTTAAGGACCATCAACAACATCCGGCCCAGGTGGGGTTGCCCGAGGCTTAATAAATTAAGGTTGCCCGGACCCCAACAGTCCTTATGCACACCCAATTGGGGAAAGGCCCAATGTCCCTAAAAGACTAGTCTGATAGGGGAAGGTGGCTCTCTCTTTTAAGGTGGCTTCCTCCTCCCAAGCTAAGCAAGGTGGGATTATTCAGAGGCTCACACGGTCGCCGCCCAACTACAACTAGGCCACTTGGCCTTTTTTGTTGCGTCTTTGCCAGCGGGTAATAGTGGAGGATGTCCTCATCAAGCAGGCCGAGGCCGACCCACAAGAAATCTAGGCATAGGAGGTGCCAGAGGTAGAGGAGTAAGGAGAGGACCGGCCTGAGTGCATAGAGCATCAACCTAGTTCCTTTGAGCAAGGCAAGCCCCGAAGCATCCTAAGTCTCCTACTTTATAAAAGCAATCTTTTATATATAGTTTTATATATTGTTGCATTAAGTCATAGGAGTTGAATAAAACTGTTGATGCATTTATTACTATCCTTGCCTACCTTATTATATTCTTACCCTGTTAGCTTTAGGATCGAATAACTGCTTAGCCTTGCTTAGACCGGTAGCGATCGATGATTTCTGATCACCTACAATTATTGGGGGTTACTAGAACACTTTAGCTTTGGTATGGATGATATCTTGGAAATAACCATGTGTTGATGGATAATTGGAGATCGGACAGAAAAGTTGGAGGCAACCATAAAAGGTTCTGGGGTGCTATTAGTTTTTCATTTGTGTCGGTTAAGGACTGATCGTTGCTCGTCCCTCTTTTCATGTTGAATGTATGCCTCAAATTTAGCTGGCTGAATAAAGTACCTTTCAATCGCGAAGCTAGTGGCATTATTCGGGCTGGGATCTACATGGGTGCGCATATTGGTGCTGAAGGGGGTATGACAGGGGCACGAAGAGTGAGCCCAAGGGCAGGCAAGGCCTGATTCCTGGTAGTCGGGTGGTCCTTGGGTACTACTGCCCTAGTTTGTCCCATGACGTTTACCTAGATAGTGTCATTAGTGATCTGCAGCTCACTTGTTCAGTGAGTGTGGTTTGTGTGAGGAATAAATCACCAGCTGGTTAGGAATCGATTCGAATTGCCATCGCTCCTGGATAGTGAGCACCTGACTCGAGTTACAACATCGTAGTAATGATGATGGAACACGGATGGTTGTATGGATGATGTTGGAAATGCTGAATCTAAGTTGGTAACTGGAGGTTATTGATTAATCAAGTGATTCCTATAGTATAGGTGCTTTCCTAGATTGATAGGTTCTAATAAATATGTTGCAAAATATTTAAATGGTTCATTATGTCAACTTTGTCCTTTCGTAAATGACTCAGCTAGTCTACTAAAGAAAGCCTTGCATACTCCTTGGTGTTACTTTTTTTTAGTTTAAGATGGGTAAGTCTTGCTGAGTACTTTCTTGTTCTCAGAGCGTTGTCCCCATTGTTGTTGTAGATGGTTAGATGTACTACGGTTATTGCATCAACTGCCTGTACCCTACGATGGGCGACGACTAGGACCAAGGGCATGGTTGCTCCATATGTCTTATCTAATGCTTTTGTTGGAAATGGCTATCTCCTGGCACGATATCTAAACTAAACATGTGTGTGTGGTTTTAAAACTAATTGCTTCCGCTACTTCATTATGAACTTGGTTTGTAATAACTTTATGTTTTAAACTCTGATGTATTTCAATGATGTTGCGAACTTTATGTATTATGTGACTGTGGCTGCTAAACCTGTACGATCTTGGTTTGTATGTTGGTTGGCTTGAAATCCTTCATGGTTCCATGGACTATCGGGTTATATGGGCTTAAGTTTGCTAAATTATCTGCTTCGGCGGGTGATTTTCTTACTTAATTTCGTATAATTGGTCGGTTTTGTTACATCGACCTCCAGCGGCCATAGATTGGGTAGTGGGGAGCGCGCTGAGCCTTGGATAGGGACCCTTGTTGGGCCCACTGCTCAGTGGCTCTCGACCCAACTCTAGGGAGTTGGTTGGTTTGGGGGATGCGCCACCTAAACACCTAGTGGGGGTCAGGCTACTACTTCTGGGGAGCCAGCGCAGCCTCCGAGGCCACCGGGGCCTCAAAGCTTTCATAGGCTCACCCGTGCTGCTAGCGGGTAAGTCCGTGAGAACCCCAAGTTTACTGTCATTTCGTGCCTTGGTCATGTCCCCTAGGTGGGAGATTTTTGGCTTTTCGACTGAACCACTCGTATAGTTCCCAAGCCTGTCTATCGGTGCTCAGGGGCTCACTGCCTCCCTCGTTGGTTTACCACGAGTAGCTCGAGGTCGATACTCAGACATCACTTGTTCCGACAGTTGGGATGCCTCTAGGCATCTCGGCTACAGCCACGTGGGCTCATCTCCCGAGCGTCCCTCGCACTTCGGTATCCTTCTCGGGGTGACCTTGAAGCTCGAAGGAGCCGGCCTTGAACCCTAGGCGATGCCCCCTTATGGGGGGATGTTGCTTCTACCCCACTGAGGGACGGGCTCCTGCTAGGGGGTTAGAGGTATGATTAATGAAAAATGGGAAGGAATGAGCTATGGATAGAAACAACGTAGCTATTTGATGTTCCACCCACTGTCGTACTTGTGTCCCTCCATGGTGCTAATCTTGTAGGCTCTCGGCTGAATCACTAGTGAGATGCGGAAGGTCCTTCCCAAGGAGGAGATAGCTTGTGGCCCTTCTTAGATGGGGTGACAAGATCACCTACAACAAAGGAATGTTCGTGTACCCATCTGGCATGATAGCGGTGAAGCCCTTGCTGGTAGCCGACACATTGCACCATAGTGATGTTCTGTACCTCCTCGATCATGTCAACATCCGCTTGGTGTTGTTCCTCAACTCATTGCTCATGGTAGAAGTGGATGCACGGAGTGTCGAAGTCAAGGTCGGAGGGGATGATCACCTTAGCCCTATAGACGAGAAAGAAGGGGGTGTACCCCGTCAAGTGATCCATGCTTGTCTACAGGCTCTAGAGCAGGGAAGGGAGTTCATCTGGCATGAATCTTGAGCTCATTATAGATGCAGGTTTTGATCCCCTGTAGGATCAGCCCATTGGTGTGCTCAACTTGGCCATTGGACTCAAGGTGGTAGACCGCGGCCCAGTCTACTAAAATTCACCTAGTGTCATAGAAGTCTATGAACTTGTGACCTATGAAGTGGATGCCATTGTTAGTAATAATATGATAGGGAACTCCAAACTTGTGGATAATGTCTTGGATGAATTTGGCCGCCTGCTCGGACTTGAGGTTGACAATGGGCCAGACCTTGATCCACTTGGTGAACTTGTTGATGGTGACTAGGAGGTGATCAAAGCGCCTGGGTGCCTTCTTGAACTCCCTGACCATGTCGAGGCACCAGACCATGAATGGCCAAGTGATGGGGATCGTTTGGAGTGCCTAGGCCAGTAGGTGACTTTGCTTGCCCCCCGTGGAAGTGGCAGAGGGCCTTGAGTGCCTCCTCAAAGTGCTCTAGGTTCGTAGGGCTAAGGTCTAGCAATGTGGTTGGCCACATCCACCATCTCCTCCCTATGGCACTTCTGGTCCCTGTTTCGCTTGTCACGGCTTCGCTGGGTTGAGGCAGGATTCTCGCCGCCGTCGCCACCACTAAGGTGGTCGACGGCCTTAGCTTTCCTACTAAAGTTGGCTTGGACTACCTCCTCACTAGTGGCATACTAGGTGGTGATGCCTAGGAGCTCTCGCATTGTGTGTGGGGTCTTGCGGCCAAGCGCATGGATGAGTGCCTCGTAGGTCGTGCCATAGATGAAGACATTGATTATGTTAGCGTCGGTGATGTTGGGAGCTCATTGCGCTTCTTGGAGAAGCACTGAATGTACTCTTAGAGGGTCTTGTCGGCCCTCTGCCTATAGTTGTGGAGGTCCCAATGGTTTCCTAGGCGGGTGTAGGTGCCCTGGAAGTGGCTGATGAAGACCAAATAGAGATCGCCCCAGCAGCAGATGCTGCCAGGCTTGAGCTACTCGAGCCAAGCTTTGGTCGAGCTTGACAAAAGTAGGGGATGGTACTAGACGGTGAAGTTGTCATTAGGCCCCTCAGGCTTCATGACTAGGCAGTAGTCCTCCAGCTAATGGTCCAGGTTGGTCTCACCATCGTACTTAGAGATGTGTGTTGGTGGCTAAAAATGGCTGGGGTAGGGAGCCATCTGGATCGCTACCCTAAACACCAGGGGGCCAAAGTGATCCCGGGCAGCACCCCTGCCTTGCCGCTTAGGGGTGTAAGACTGTGCCTGAACATGGCGTCTGGCCTCGATGGTTTCATGTTCATTGTGGTCGTCGCCGATCAGGAGAAAGGTCGTGCCTTCGCTCCTGTCGAGGCTTGGTGCCCTAGGTCTATGGCTGGTTAGAGCTATTGTCGGAGGTGTTGCCGCTACTTCCTCTTATCAGTGGGGCATGAGCATCGAAGCGATCCTCGTTGGGGTAGGCATCGTCTGGGATGGCTGGGAGAGCGCAATGTGGCGCCGAGAGGCTAAACTCTCAGCCTATTGCTTGAGGACGATGCGAAAGAGCCACTTCGCCTCGTTCAGCCGCTTATTGGTCTTTGGGTCTACCATGCCAGAGATGTCTTCTAGGCAATAAGCAACGCCCGCCATGTTGTACGCCACACGGGGGTAGCAGGGGCTAGTAGGAGCCCCCGTGCGGGCGTCATCATTGTCATTGAGAGGGTGCGCGACTTGTTGCTACGCAAAGTCCTGCCTTTGGCACTCGAGCTCTACCTCAGCGGCCTCCAAGTCCACTTGCTGACCTCACAAGCGGTCTGTCTTCTCCTGAAGGTAGGCCGCATGGCTATGGGGACTCTAGTCCAGTGGCGTGATCCCGGGAGCCTCCTCAGCAAGATTCTCGCCATCGATGTGGTAGAACATGCGTGGTGGGGCATGGTAGTCGATGTCGTTGGAGTCATACTCTAGGCCATTCCCCAAAAGGATATTGAGGAAGGTGCAGAGCAAGGGGACGCTGGTCCTCACCGCGCTGGAGAGGATGGCGCTCTATGGCACCTCGTGACTGATGAGGTGCTCTAGCTCTAGCAAGAAGGATGCTGCCGTGTTCTGTATCTCGAAAGGCATGTCTAGGAGGTAGTACTAGAAGTGGTTAGGCAACAGGACCACCTCACCGGTGGTCATCTGGTGGTGGACATTGGCCAACATGTAAAACATCTAGCAATGGTCTGACACGGTGGGGTTCAAGCCTAGACCATGCTAGATCTAGCGGGCCAGAACCTTGAGATTTGCTCCTAGAAGTCCTAGCGGAGGGGGCGATCTTGAGGGCTTGTTGCTCGTTGGTGGAGCCCCGTGCAGTGGATGAAGCTCACCATAGTAGTCGGTGACGTAGGCTAGGCTCCCAAGGTTGAGGACCTGGCCTAGAGCAAAGGCGCTAGCCGTGACGAAGAACTCACCGAGGAAGCGAATGCCACCGTCTGGGGTGGCGCCGCTTGCTCCGACGATGAGGCGGCTAGCTCCAGCCACCATAAAGCTAGAATCGCACTTGATGCTGCTCCCTACCAACGCGCCGGCTGTTACTGGGTCAAAACCATAGCAAGCATAGTTGTTAAAGTCGGTGTCGCAGTATGGGTCTCAGGTGGCTCAGGTGGACTCAGGAACACAAGAATCACGTAGAGAAGACACAATGATTTATCCTAGTTTGGGCCAATTTGGTCCCAACGTCCAGCTACTGATGATCCTTATACTCAAGAGCACCCAAAATCAGGGGGTTGCAATAGAGTGTAAAGAGAGATTTAGTAGGGGGTTAGCTCAGTGCTAATCCTAAGGTTGCCTCGCCGCCAGTGGAGCCTTCCTCCTCGTCGGAGAGGAGGAAGACGAGGGGATACGGAGCAGGAGCTCTGTGCCCCTCTCTGGGTTTCCTTGCTCCCTGTGCAAAGTGGAGGTGGATGGAATGGAATGGAGTGTCTGGTGATCGATCTGGGATCCTCTCCCCTCATAGGTCAGACCTTATTCCTTATATAACGAGATTGGTCGGGTACATGTGGTTCGGGGGAACTAGTCTATGGTCTACGTGCGTCGGAGTCTAGGAGAGACTTGTAGCGGTGCACCGCAGACCGTGGCGGTGTCTTTGAGCCGAAGAAGCCTTGGGCGTCATGCGGTTGCTCTGTTCTGATACTCTGCATGTCAGGCTATGTCATCTTAGACCGACCTCCCCCAGGTGGACCTTATAGAGTCTTCTTAGTGGCGAAGGAGGTCGGCTCTAGGGGCGAATGTGCGGGCCTAGAAGCCCCCAAGCCCTTGAAGGTTGAGGGAAAGCTTTGTCTTCTTGTGTCACGCCTCGGACATGACCCTATCAGGGGAGCAGTTGGTAGGGCTATACCTAGGAAGCGGTGCTAGGGAGCCCCTGAGCATCGATAGCTTGGGGCTTGTCTTCTTACGCCCAAGCCTTCGTTGGTGTCGTTAGCTAGGCAGGAGCCAAGGGCTAGGCATGGATGCACCGTAGGTTAGGAGCCTAGGGCTCGGGCGAGCTCCCGAGCCCTAGGTGGAAGTCATGGCCAAGTCAAGCTTGGTCGGGTCTCTTTGCCAGAGGGTCTGTGCAAGCGTGCCCACTGGGCATAGCCCCTGAGCCCTCAAGCGATCCTAAAGGGGTCGGTAGGGAGGTCTTCTTCGGTCAAGAACCATTGGACCCAAGGCTTAACATACTCATATGTTAGGATCATGTCATTTTTCCTTGGAAGATAATAGTCATAATCATATAAAGTTTGATACATTATGTAAAGATAGACAATCCTTTCATGGGTTAAGAAATTCAACCCTTTTGGCCAAATATCTTCAAATACTACATTCATGCTCAATCTTCTGATATTATCACCCATGATATAAATGAACGAAGCACATAACATCAACTTCATCTTGTTAGATGTGCCCAAGGTTAGAGAATAATAAATAAAGTTTTGGTTCTGTTGGTGTTTTCCCACCAACAGAGCCCCTGCACTTGATCTCTACCTTATCTTTATGAGTAGGACACATTTCAAGCAAAGTGTGGGAAGACAGTCGATTCCCTAGATTTCTACAAGTGAAAGTTCTAAACTTGTCAAACCAAAATCAAAACTCAAAACCAAGATAGGTTTGGCGGAAAAAGGTGACATCACCATTAGAGGCATCATCACAAGAATCCTCATCTTAAGAGCAAACCAAGGTACTTGATAAATGAGCTTCACAAGGAGAAGTCCGGTTCAGAGGACTTAAAACACCAAACCCTTACCAAAAGAGCTAGCTTGGGGGTGAATTACTCCCGTGTATCCAGGTAAATATTCTTTCCCATTTTTGTTTTAGTTTTAGTTTTTTTAATTAGTTAAAAAATGATGAATGAAAAACAAAATAAAAAATTATCTTTGCATTAGTCATTTATAGTAATAATGTATGATCTAGTAAAATTGAAAACAAAATAAAAAAGAGTGTGTCTATTTTGCTTTAAGTTTGATTTCCAAGAACTAAATAAAATAAAGAGGACTCAGAATAATCTCTTAAATAGAAATGATGAATAGTTGCTTTGTTCTAATTCCTTTCAAGTACCTAGTTTTTAGTCTTGAATTCTCTTGAGTTTTGGATAAATTGTTTTGATATAAGGATTTACTCTAAACTTGAAACTCGTGGGTAGCATACACTTGATCTAAGTCTAGGTAATTGACAGATATGATATGAGAAGGTCTGAGCTACTATTTATCTTGTTCCAAGTGAAACTAAAGCTCTGGAGATTTACTTTTTGAAAACATAAAAATGCTACATGATGAGTTCCTGTATGACAAAACTTGAATTCCTACCAGAGCCATACATGTTATTTAGTCTAAGAATACTTCCACATATATACCGCTTGCTTTTGCATTGAGTTTTATTAAGCTTTGTTGACCCTAATGAGAGATTTGTCATTCTCTTAAAATCAAGATCACGTACACACCACCCATATATGCACTGCTCCTACACTAGGGGTAGGCGCAAAAACATGCCTTCCATCTAGATCCACCCAAAAACATTCTACTCCTACACTAGGGTGAACATAAAAACATGTTTGTTAGATTTTCCATCCACCAAATAAATGCTCCAAATTCTTGTTGCTATCTCTCAAAAGTTTCTATTGCAGAAAAGAGGCATGGTGCTATGCAAAAGTAATTCAAAAAAGAAGAAAAAAAGAGAAGAGAAAAAATGGACACAAAAGTGTTTGATATATTTAAAATAATGGGTACTCAGATGCCCACCTGAAAAAAGAAGATGAATAAGATAGCCCCTGTCCTCTACCAAATGTTTCTAAGTTTCAAAAGAGAGATAAGTTTTCAAGGAGCAAAGTAGAATTAGGTTAGCCACCATATATATCCACCATATATTCCACACACATGCAAAAATTGATTTGATTGTATGACTCAATTCTCTTTGGATCTGAAGTTTGACTTTATAATATATGCATTGCAAGTATGCTCTAGCTTTCTCTCTACCTATGAACTCCACATAAGCCTTAGTGGTAGGAAGAGAAAAAGGCATAACATCTTTATTGCCTTAGTGAGGATCCATAAATACCACATATATTGAGAGACTTGAGAGTGTCATACAATGGAATCTCTGAGTTTTATTTTGAAAACTTATAAAAGCTCCAAAACGATGGGAGAACAAAGAACTTGAGACATAGTTCTTGGCTTGATCGTTTTGTCTTTCAATTACTCGAGACCCAAGTGAAGGCTAAGAAGCCCCATGGTTGAAGGTAATATGTGTAAGTTTAAAAAGTTAGATCAATTTATTCTAATCCGAAGGAGAATTTTTGATAGAATGCATGTATACTTTTGAGTTAAGAAAGCATTGTAGCAACTCCTGATCCATTGCTGAGTTTAGCTTTGCTCAGGGACGAGCAAAGGTTAAGCTTGGGGAAATTGTTCATGGTCGTTAGGATCAATTATAAACCATCAATATAACCTACATATATACTTAAATCCATCACCAAACATAGGTCTAGGGGTTTAAACTAATAAATTTCATGAGTTTTGGTCAGCAGGGTTTATCCAGAAAACCATCAAGGAGAACCTATTCACCGAGGCAAATCATGTTTATCCACGACGGTACTGACTTGGGAAGACTCTAGAACAATGTAGAAGGCTACCCACCAAAGCAGATCTAGAGGGGATGACATGTGGGGTCAGCCGGCCCTACCTATAGGCCAACCAGCCTATGGGACCCAGAATTCAACATCCCCTTTTTACACCAGTTTCCCACTGCCTTAAACATCAAATCTACGCTGTCCTTTGAAGTCGGTTTGATCCGAGGGTCTAGAATTGACGCTACCCCCTATATATACAACCCTATACCCCCTCTAGTAGAGCCATCCTAAAACCCTAATTCATATTCTCCTCATTAGGATCAGAGCCAACAATCAAGAGAAGATTAGTCCTCCATAGGATCTAGTCTTGTAAATAGAAATAGTGAGATAGAGAGTGAGGGAAGAGTTTGGAGGATGTGCTGGCTTGTTGGTGCTCTCTCTACGGCTTGTACCATGGCACAACCAAGTTCTACTTGAGCTTGCTTTTGAGATTTCTTTGGTAATCAACTTCTGATTCAAGTAAGCATCTTGTTTATATTGTTCATCAGGATCGTGATTCTTTTGAGTGCTTTATTCTCTTCCTAGGGGGAGTAAAGTATTAACCACAAGTGTAAGCGTGGTGCTTAGACTTGGGTTAATCGTGGATGCACCCTTCATTCTGGACCGATGGTAGATCACGAGGTAGAGTTAGAATGCAAGTGTGACACACTCATTGAGTCCTCTATAGTCCACCTCCCATTTGTAGGTCAAGTAGGGCCTAGTTACAAAGGAAAGCATCCTTTGCTGGTGTCTTTTCCCTAGTAATGTCCCTAGTTGAATAGTAGAAGACATAGCTTACCGAAATCAGAACTAGAGAACCTTAGTTGTCCTCTCTATGCTCATATTTATCCTTAGCCTTGCTGCTACCCCTAGTTAAGTTAGATTGTAGTTAATCTCACACGTTTCCTTGTGGATACGATACTTGAAATACTTCTAGGTGAAAGCTACAACAGTATCCTTGTGTGGTGGATTTATTTGTGTGCGTTAATAAATACCAATATTGGCTAAAAATGTCTCATCCTAAAACTTGAAACTTGTGGGTTGCAAAAGCATGATCCTTTTCTAAGTTGTTGCAAGTTATGATATAGTAAATAGAATTTGCTATAACTTTGTTCAAAGAGAAACTTAACATCCAGAGTTTTCAATTTTAAAAATGCTAAAATCAAAAGTTCCTCCAAGATTATGAATTCCTACCACGGCCATATGATATGATGATGAGATACAGGCCCGATCTTCCGAGAGGTAACCGGTAAGTTCGATTTGTGGAGATCTCGACGTTGGCGATCCGGCTTCAAATCAGACATGATTCGAACCCTGCAACCGTTACACCACTGCTCCGTTGGTTATCAACCAAGCACAACTTGATTGACCTCGCCAAGAAGGCTTTTCCTGCAAGCGAATCGAAGAACACAAGCAAGAAGGTAAAGACACGCAATCTGAAATTGCAAATATGAATGATGCGAATATTAATAGAGGGTTCAAGAACTCGGTTCCAAAGGACTAATCGACACAGTGGAGGAGATCAAGAACAGGGGCCCTAGATCACTGTAAAAGGATTTGTCACCACAGTTACAATGAACGATTCAGTTTCTCGATGGAAAACTAAACTCTAAACAAAACCCAATTGTCTAACAGCGGCGGCGGCTGTGTTTATAGTCTAAGACTCGACCTAGGGTTGAGGACAGCCAGGTGTTGGGTGTAACACCTCAAGTGTTTAGCTCCATAATTGCATTGCATTTGCATAAGCATAAGCATGCATCATTCATGTTATTTTATGTGATGCAACACATGTGATTGTTTCTAGGAGTTTTTGTTTCATTGGATACTTGATGGTTGGTGTAACAAAAGGGTAGAGTAGCCAATCATGTCCTACAACACCTTAGTTATACTTAGGGTAACTCTTGGAGCAAGGTTCATGTTGATCAAAATTGCAAAAATGCCCTCCAAGAGATGGTTGACCACCATTTGACCCTAGGATGTTCTAGTTTGACCAATCAAAAAGTCTAGCTTAGAGACCTTGCATGGAAGAGCACCCTTAAGCAAAGTTGTAGGGAATTTTATGGGGAACAAAAGTCTCAATATGACCATCTCATGAAATTGACCAGAACATGCTCAAAAGTGGCCCACAAGTCAGCTAGAGGAGTGGCCTCAATACTTAGAATTTTTCTAAGTCTGTAAGTCGACCCTCCAGTTTTACTGAGGCCTACTTTAGAAGCTTGTAGTTTGCAAACCAGGCCAAACCAGCTTCCACTCATATTGACAAACTTGTAGTCCTCATGTAGCTCTACAACATTACCAATATCACCCAAGCCTGGTTCTCAATAGATTAGGAGATATAGTGTCAAGAAATTAGGGTTTCAGTCGGCAGTTGTCTCTGAAACTGCATTTCAGTTTCCAGGAGCATCACTTTGGAGCTTTATAGTTTCAAACCTGAGCCGAATTGGTTAGGGAGCCAATTAGCAAAGTTGTTGACCTCACAAAGCCCTACAAATTTTGTATTATCACCTACTCCTAACTCGAACCGGTTTGAGACATAGTTAGCGCCAAAATTGCTCTGTCAGTCGGCCACCGATGACACTTGCAGTCGATTCAGTCGACGAACTCGACGACGTCCGCGTCGTGGCGCTCGGGCAGGAAACCGGCGATGCGTGGTGACTGAGCACTGTCTTCGCCTCCACGTCGCGAGCCCAGGCGCGGGTTTGAACACTGAGCGGACACCTCCTCCTCCCTCACGCACGCTCATTGTCCTCTTCCTTCCTCTCGCTCTGGCTGTGCTCACCGAGGCGGAAACCGGGATGCCATTGCCGCCGTAGCCATCTCCGAGCTCGCGCATTCACCACCGCTCTCCAAACCACATCCAGCCCTCCGCCTCATCGTCCTACACCTCCTCAACCTACTGGTGGCTTTGATTGAGCTCGAGGTAAGCCGCATTGCCATTTCCGCCGCTCCCAAAAGCTCACCGGAGCTCCGCCATGTCCGGGTCGCCGTGGCCAGCCCTACACAGCAGTTCTCCGCCTGCCATCACCCACGTTTCCCCCTCCCTATCTCGTGTAGATGCTAGGGTTATGATGTTACCGACAGCATCGGGCTAACCGGGCCGGAACACAACCGCGCACGGCCGCGCCATGGCCGCCGGCCAGGTGCTCACGCAGTCCAGCGGTTCCGCTCCATCTCCGTCGGTGATAGTGGTCTCGGTAGGTCCGCTAGGAGTCCAGGAAGGTGGTACGCCATTCTGTAGGACGTGCGACGGCCGGGACTCACCGGCGTACCGCCAGGCACCGCGGCCGTCCGCCATCGCCGTCGGTCGGGGTTCTGTGGTGCATCAAAATTGGGGAAACGTGGTGGCCTCGGTGCGGTTTGGTTTGGGCAAGACGACTGTGAAAGTGCATCGGTCGGAGGAGCCACTGGCGGCGAGAAATCGCTCGCCGGAGCTCACTGCCGCCGCGTCCCTTCCTTCCGTCACTGACCACAGGGGCCCGCGTGTCAGCGCCGCGCGTGGGCGGGAGTTCGTGCGGGCCGCGCGCGCGTCATGGGCCGCGCTGTTCCCGGGCCGGCCCAGTTCGATTGAAATTTATTTCTTTTAATTATTTTTGTCACAGATTTTTGTGGTAGTTTGGAAAATGTAGATCTCGGGTTGTACTTGCTCAAAAATCATGAGATAAATTTTGTTATGATCTCCATGATGTGTAGTATTTGAGAAAAATATAAATCTGGTATGTTATGTTTAGGTTCTGGGAGAATTAAATAGATCTTGCAAATGTGTTTTGAAATGCATGCAAATTTGTTAAATATATAACTGGAGCTGTAGTATCCCAAAAATCAAAAAAATTGGTGGGTAGGTTACTTTATACTTGCCCTTGCTCTGGTAAAAATTTGGGCATCAGTGCTTAAGTAATTTTCAAGTTATAAGGCTATCTTGTTATTTTAGGAAATAATTGAATGAATTTTAGAATTTTTCTACATGTGCAATGTTCTTGTAACTTTTTGGAGAATGTCTTGGTACCCTAGAGTATCTACGAAAAATATGAAATCTGTTGTTTGATACTTTTCAATATGATGTATTAATTATACAAAAATCAGCCTTTTGGACTTGTGAATTTTGTATAGGGAGTTGCTTTGAATAAAATTTGTTCAAATTTTTACAGTGGTCTCTTTTTGGGTCATAGAGTCCCCTGTGATTTTTGTAGAATTTTAGGAGCAGTTTACATATATGTTTAAAATTCCACTAATTAATTAAGTAAATTAAGAAATGAGTATAAATAAATGTTCTAGGTGGTCACACCTTACTTTCTGGTGTTTTGTAATCCATGTGAACTTTTGGTAACATTAGTTTGGTTTAGGGGACTTTGGCCACATCATTAAATATTTAACTCTTGCAATTTTAGGTTTTCTGGACAGCTGGTAGTATTTCTAAGTTTGACCCTTGATAAAAATGGTTGCTGGAAAACTTGTAAATACCAAAGTTATAGTAAACTTAATAAACTAGCTTGTGTCAAAATTTGGGAGCATTTGGCTTAGTAGTTTGAGAATTATTGCTGTTTAAAGTGGCAGTCCAGAATCTGCTACTCTATGTTTAAAGAAAACAGATTCTGGAACTTATGAAATTTTACATGGAAAACTTAGGAGTTTGGGGTTGAGGTCTGAAAATGAATTGTAGTGCATTTCTTAGGCTTTCCAGATTGTCTTAGATCATATCTTTTGGAATTGGAAATCTCCAGTTATGATAAAAACAAGTAGCTGCTGTCCAGAATGTTTACTGTGGCATTTTGCTGATTGTTGTGGTGTGGTATCCTAAGAAATGCTACTCTTGTAATTGTTAGGTGTTAGGGCCTTAACTAAAGAAGAGCAGCTTTATCTTAGGTTGAGTAGATTAGGTGAGTACTTCTCTACCGGAGAGGAAATTTGCACCTACTCTTTTGAAGTGATTTGAATAGAGCTTTAAAAGTGTTGAATGCATTTCATTCCGAGCATACTGCATCTTTCACTATGCATCCATGAGATTTATTATGTACTCATGCAATAGGTGTTTCGGAGGGGGTAACACTCCTCGAATTCGAACAAGCGATACCGGAGGAGGTGCAGAACCAACCGGAGGAGCCGACAGAACCAGTCGGCGAAGGAGACGCCGCTGAAGACTTGCCGGAGTGCTCGGACCACAGACCTTCAACTTTTCTCAAAGGCAAGCCCCGGTGCATGCTTCGTTTTATAAATATATCTTGAGTACTTTTAATTGTTTACTGCATTAAGTAGTAGGAGTTGTATGAAAACAATTGTTGCATTATACCTGTCCTTGTCCAGATATTGTACTTAAATCCTATATTAGGTTTAGGCACGTGTCAATGCTTAGCCCTACTTAGTACGGTAGAAGTCGGGTGATTTCCGGTCATCCGCGAGAGATAGGATTGGGTCGCGAGTGGCTTATGGCTATCGTGATGGAACCATGCTTTAAAATGAATTGAGACCGGGCGGGAGTTCGATGGTACAGCTGCAAGACACTTCACGTCTTGGGTGTGGAGCCATGCCCGTCTGAGTCGTTTAAGGACCGATTCGTTTGTACGTCCTTGAGTCATGTTGAACGCAGTCTAACACTTAGTTGGCCAGATAAGTCATTCCGACCGCGAAGTCGAGTAGTATGGTTCAGGCCGGGAATCGAATGGTAGGTTGCATCTTGGAGGAGAGAAAGGATGTGCTTGGGGACATTGGCGTGAGACCAAGGGGGGGTTAGAGTCCCTATCACCTGGCAGAGTGTCACCCTTGGGGACGCGACATCATTCGGACCCGCGATTCCTGAACTGTACAAAAGATGACCTGAGCAGCCCTCGCCAGGCGTGACTCGGTGAGTGTTAGAAATACCCCTCCAGCTGGATAGGAATTCGATTCGAATCGCCATCGCTCCCGGTTAGTGAGCACTTGACTTGAGCAGCGGCAACGTAGATCTCATTAATTGAACAGATGGTTAAGTGAATGATACAATGTTGCCACAATTTATACCTGCTATGGAAATAATATGAATAATTGTTTGATGATAATCAAGTGCATGTTTAGTACAGGTGCTAAGATAGATGACAGGTAAATGCTAAAAATAACTGCTAGTACAGGTTATAAGAGTTTCAACTACTTATGCCTTTATGCAAAATATGGTTTCAGCTAGCCTCTTGTGTAAGCCTTGCATAATCCTTGGTGTCATATTATTTCTGGTTTATGATGGGTAAGTCTAGCTGAGTACATTCCAGTACTTAGGGTTTATTCCCTCCTGTTGCAGATGACATGCTTTATCAAGGCTTCTGCAAGACGTGTCTCCACCCTGCGGGTGATGATGACTAGATCACTAGGGCGTGATCGTCTTTATGTACTTTCCTCATGCTTTTGCGGGTTGTCGATCATCAAGACTGGCAGTAATTAATCAACTCGTGTGTGTGTTATGCTTCCGCTACTTTCCAAACTCGGTTTGTAATATTTGCTACTCCGTGGTGTAAACTTATTTCGGAACTACTTGTGAAATTTAACGTACGATGTGTATGTTGAATGATGCGATCCTGGTTGTAAGCAGTTTGGTTTGAAATCCTTCGTGATTTCGATTGACTACCGGGATTATATGGGCTCAAGTTTGAAAATTTGAGCGTTCGGTGCTTGTTTTTGTACTTGTGCTCTTATAATTTGGTCGGTTCTGTTACATTGGGCACCCACAACTTGGGCTTAAGGCCCGACATGATACATGGCCAAGTTGGCCCAAATAGGTGACGCAGCACCTTGCCATGGTCACACAGAATGATCCACGAACCTTCTAGAGCTGGGACCAGATCCAAAACGACGGCGTTGTCGTCCCCTTTCCAACACATCCAAGAACGCCCCGTTTCGATGTCGTATGAGAGAGTTATGACCGAAACAATGACGACATGTCTGCTGAATCCGACGGTGACGTGGCAGCTGAGTTGGGGACGAATTGCAACTTGAGGAAGACCATAGCGTCGGTGTGTCCAGCGTGGCGATGTCCTCATCATCCTCCCCTTCTTGAATTGGAGTCGTCCTTGACTCCATCTTGGCGATGTCCTCATCACATGAGAAGGACTAGAAATAGCAACCAGAGGGGGGTGGTGAATGGGAGCCTCAAATTTCTTTTGAAATACTTGGCCGCTGTCCCAAAATCGAACCCCAAAAAGCAACCACACTCAACTTGATGTATCCATGCTCTAACTAATGGCTAGGCACCTCAGTGATGACCTAGACACACAACGGGACCATCAAGAGATAACCAAACCGAGCGCACGACGAAACACCAAGAACCGGATAAGACAAGCAAAATGTGAACTGTTCAGGGTCTGCTCGTGGACTGTCCGCTAGCTAAAACAGAGATAATGATCTACTGAAACAAGTTCTGGAAACTACTAAAATAGGAATGGTGGACTATCCGGGGCCGCTCATGGACTGTTTGCGGGTCAAAAATCACAAACTAGATAGTAGAGAAAAGATTCTATTCACTGTAGAAAATGAACATTGGATAGTCTAGGGTTAGGGGGCAGACTGTCAGCAGTTCAACACTACGAAAACCGAAGCTAAGAATAGGTTCTGAACACTGCTGACTCGAATGTGGCGGACTGTCCATGACTGGGGCCTAGACTGTTCATGCTTGGGGCTAAAGCAGAGCACCAAGTTCCCTGTTCTTGACCCTGATGGGTGGACTATCCACAGTTAAATGCCTGACTGTCCGGGAGTCGTCAAACCGTGTAGAAATGAATCGCCTGAAAATCTCCTCCAACCAAAAACCACCCAATTTATGGCCAAATCAAAATTAATTGCAACCAAATTTGGACTAGTTGATCATAAGGCAATAGGTGAGCTACCCCTAAGAGATCATCGCTCGAAGTTTAGCCAATCAATTGGAAAACCAAATCATGTGGAAAACACCAGTTTTCCTCCCCAAAAATTGGATAGCCCCGATCTGTGAACTCATGAGGAATTTGATAAAATCCTTCAGTACAAGGGATCAACTCACATCCTAGTCCATCTCAGATCAAAAAGAATGAATCAAAACACTCTCAAATTGATGAATCAAGACAATAAAGAAATGAGGAAAAACAAGAATGCGAAGAACACAAACGCGATTCACAAAAGCGCCTCACAAATCAAATCCCAAAGGACACAAGGAGGTTAGGGCCTCCATTCGCATCCAAAATCATAGGTTCAATTTCCCTAGGACACTAGTTCATCGGTGGACCTCTTGAGAAGAACCTAGAGGGGAAACCCTAGAGAGAGGTGGAAGAATGAGAGTGGCTAGAGGTGAGGGAGATTGGGGCTACCTCATCGTTATTTAACAGGGCTACTACACAAATCCCAATTTTACCCCTACATATTTTTGAGCCAAACCACTAAATCGAGGGTGTAGTAGTTGTTGATGGTAGTTATCATCTATCATAAACCATCAACTCAACTTGAATAAATGCATAAAAAGGATCACCAACATAGACTTAGGGGTTTAAACTGATAAATTCCATCAGTTTTGGTGAATCTGTGTTTTCAGCAGGGTTATTCTAGAAAACCGTCAAGAGGGATCAGATGAAAACTACCCCAAAAGGTTCCAGAAGGATCGAGATGACTCCACACCAAAGCGAGGGCCAAGTGACCGCCAGGTGGGGCCAGCCAGCCTCACCTAAAGGCCTCCCGACTCCTTAGGGTCCCACCTATTAGCCAGCTTTGTATGTCAGTTTCCTACCGCCTCCTAGGATGCATCTCTGCCATTCCTTAAGTCGGTTTTATCTGAGGGCTCAGGATTGATGCTCTAGCCTATATATATCAGCCCCTGCCCCCCTCCCCGAGGCATCTGCCATAAGTCAAGAGTAGACCAAAAATTAGGGTTTCTAGAGAGAAGAGAATAGAGCTCCAATTCTTCAAGGTTCTAGTATAGGTTAGCTAGCAAGGTTCAAGTAGAGTGTGGGCTATTGCTCAAGATTTTGGATGTGCCGTTTGAAGACTGGTATAGCCATTATATCTCTTTTATTTATGACTTTGTGCTACTTCAATATTATGTTGCTATTTATTATGTTCCTAGTTTGCTCTAGTTGTATACTTGATATACTTATGATTGATGATGAATATATGCATATGTTCGTAAAGCGCTTAGCTCAGTTCTCATGAGAGTTAAGTGGTTGACATTATGTAAGCATGGAGCTTAGATATTATTTGCCTGCAGATGCATTCTACACTCTAGGTCATATGGTAGATCGCATATGTGACACTCCCGTTGAGTCCTTTGTAGTCCACTCCCTGTTTGTAGAGCACATAGAACAATGTTGCGAAGGGAGACAAGCTCTGTTCTTAATCTTCCTTAGTATTGTTCCTTATGCATAAATCCAAAGTTACTTATACTATAGATGAGAGTGTATATACTTAGGTGTACAAAAGACTTAGTAGATATGGAATGACTTAGGAATCTTTTGCATTTAATGAATCTCCTGCTTAGCAATACTACATTTATGAGTCTCTATTTCTATCTCTGGAATACCATTATTACCTTACACTTATTATTCATTTATCATTTGACTTACCCCTACTAAAGCATAAGGGTGGTTTTGTCATAAGTATACATATTAGTCAATATCTCTATGTCAACTCAACTCCATTGCTCTTCCCTGTGGATTAAATATAAATAACGATACTTGGCATACTCCCAGGTGAAATGCTACAATGGTATATTATCTGTGCACTTGTGGATACTTTACTTTTATATTACTTCTAAGTTTTCAAGTGACATTCATAAATACCAACAACGCATTTCTAGCATCATGCTAGGGATGACAACTTAGTAAAGAGTGATGCTAAGAAATGTCAACAAGCATTTCTAGCGCCGTTGGGGAAGGGCACATGGCTAAGAGAATTGACCAAATAAATACTTATTGATAAAAGCATAACCTTTGCTTTAGTAGGCTTACCCTTGTTTGTCATTGTTCATATCTTATATAGGGTATTGAAGGATTGGTTGTGATTCAACAAATTCCATCAATCATAATCAACCACATCAAGAGGAAGCCCAACACCAGTTTCTGAAGCTATGGCTGAAAAGACTTTACATGAGTCCTCTACTTCAAGCACTGAGAACATTCGCACTGGACCAACACTCAGAACCGACAACCTTGAGTTTGAGCTCAAGCCAAGCCTCATCAACATGGAGCAAGCTACCCCGTTCAGCGAAAAGGCACATGAAGATGCTAGTGCTCATCTTCAGAATTTTTTGGAGATAAGCAGCATGGTCGTCATCAAGGACGTTGCTCAAGGCATCATACTACTTCTCTTATTTCCATTCTCATTTGTGGGAAGAGCGAAGCAGTGGTTCTACACCAATAAAGATCACATCAACACATGGGCAAGATGTTCAAAGGCCTTCCTAGAAAAGTTTTTCCCTATAGGCATGACCAATGCCTTAAGAGGAAAGATTTCCAATTTCTAACAGCAGAAAGAAGAGACCATTCTAGAGGCATGGGAATGTTTTCAAGAATATGTTTCAGATTATCCCCACCATGGAATGGAATATTTGTTGCTCATCCAAAGTTTCTACCATGGATTAACTCAGAAAGCTCATGAACAACTCGATGTCACTGCTGGAGGATCATTTATGTCACTCACCCTTGGAAAAGCTAAAACTCTTACGGAGAAGATAGCCTCTAATCAAGGCTGGTCATCATGCAACATTTAATCATGCAATAAGAGTGAAGAAGTACTAGAAGAGGTGTGTGCACTATCAACTAAGATGGACGTATTGTTGAATTAGCTTGAACAACGAGACAATTACAAGAGAGATCGTCAAGCCTCAAGATGCATTCAATGCTCAAAACACATGTGGAGTATATTTGGGGGTTGAATTCCTTGAATCTCAAGAAGATGAAAACATCATCATCAACAATGCTACTCTACAACAACAGGGACAAGGATGGAGGCAACAGCAACAAAGATCAAATTAATAAGGTAAGTACCAAGGTAACTACTATAATTCTTCCAATCCTAAGCAACCATCCTTGAGGGACCTAATATTAGAAAAAGTCAGGATTAATGAGAGTATTTCTAAAAGGCTTGCTTTTAATGATAAGGTCTTAGAAAACATAAACACTAAAATGGATCATTTTTCTTCTACCATAAAAGACCAACTTAGCTATAATAAAAAGTTAGAATCACAATTAGCCTAGTTGGTTGCTGCTCTACCTTTTGCCACTAACCATGAAAAGGTCGACGCTATAACCACAAGAGGAGGCAAGTCTACTCATGATTTGCCATATCTGACAAGGATAGGAAGGACACCAGTGGTAGTGTAGGAAGAGGAAAAGAAGGATGACAAAGTTGAAGAAGTTGGGCCACAAGAGCGAGAGTTACCACAAGATTTCCACGACACTACCTTCTGACCGTTTCCACGCAGAAATTGGAAAGCCAAAATGGATGAGCAGTTTGGTAAGTTTGTAGAGGTAATTCAAAATTTATATATCAATATTCCATTGCTAGATGCCATACAAGTGCCTACCTACATGAAGTACCTTCGAGACATCCTCAACAACAAAAGACCACTGCCCTCCACTGAGGTAATTAAGCTAATAGAGGAGTGTAGTGCGGCCATCCTAAATACTTTACCTGTCAAGAAGGACCCAGGATGTCCTACTATCAATTGTTCGATCGGAAGCTCAAACTTTGAAAATGCACTATGCGATCTTGGAGCAAGCGTCAGTGTCATGCCCAAGAAAGTCTTCAATAAACTCAATTATTCAACCCTCACACCAACATACGTGTGTTTTCAACTAGCCGACCGATCGGTCCGCTACCCTGCAGGAATTATCGAAAATATTCAGGTAAAAATACAAAATTTTTTTGTTCCCATAGATTTTTTAGTACTTGACATGCAGGAGGACATGAAGACACCCCTCATACATGATAGACCCTTCCTGAACACTACAAATGCTCATATTGATGTCGGAGCCAGAGAAATCAGATTCCATATTAATGGAAAGGAAGAGCGGTTCACTTTTAAGCCAAGACCGAAACAATGCTCCAATTTGGAGTGGCATGAGAATCAAGTATCAAGGTCTCCATCTCTAGGGCTGAAGGATACACCTGAAGAATAAACCCAAACGGAGAAGTCCAATTCGGCGGACTCAAAATTCTAAACCCTCGCCGAGAGGTAACTCGGTAGTTATCCATATTTACTTCTTGCATTATATTTTTACTTTGGCATGTTTACTTTTCAAAACTTGCATTAGAAAAATAAAATAAAAATTCTTACCATAGCATTATAAAAATTCAAGCCCTATGTAATTAATTTTTATGGAGAGTAAAAACCCCGTAAAAAATATTTATCGTGGAGGAACAAAAATTTAAAAATACCCTCATTCATCTTATTATTTTTCATAGTATCATAAAAGTATATTTGCATAGCATATTTATACATGTATACGGTAGAAATATGGGCATCGGCACTCACAAACAAGTGGGGCCAACCACCATCGAATCCATAACCACCATACATCACTTCTTTCACCTCCATTCCCACTCATCCTCACTCTATGCCGTTCAGAGCACCTTCCCACCAAAAGGAGCACTTCACATGCTTAACTAGGAAGCAAAGAAAATATCTGAGAGAGAAGAGGCCATTTGGCCACCCTATGGGGCCGACCGACCCTACCACTAGGCCGATCAGCCAGATGCCTCCTCCGCGATAAATTCCATTCCAAACTTGCTACTCTCGACCTCCAACACAACAAAATTCTAGCTCCTGAGCTCAAAAGTCCAGTTCCAAATTTCATAGTGAATTTCTCTTGGTTTGAGTAGTGTTGGAGTGAGTACAAGTGTGAGAAAGTTTGAGTGTGAGAGTAGTGTGAAGATCTTGAGAAAGGAGAGAAGTGCTGTTGAAATTAGAGCAAGAAAATAAAATCTTAGGGTGGAAATGATGTCCAATTTAAGAGAAAGAATTAAAAGGAACTAGGGAGAAGTCATGCCAACTTTTTGATTTAAATATTCATTAGGAAACCTTGGATGACTAACCCCCTAGATGACTGACTCTCTAGGGTAGAACCTCCTAAATAATATGTGTCACCCATTTTTAAGGACAAAAATAGGATGCATAAAAGACTCATGTGCGCACCAGGATATGATCGCACACATAAGTAGACAAATTACATAGTATCATCATAGTGCTTGTTACATAGCGAATAAATATTTAACACATAGTCTTATACAATAAATTGTAGCAACTAATAGTAGATCTCCAGCGGAAACTCCAAACACAGGGACACGGTTGACTGGTTGACACCAAGACTAGTACTCATTACGATAATCTTCTTCATAATCTTCATCTGTTATGGTGGAAATAGCAAGGGTGAGTCCATGTCGAACTCAACAAGTATAACACAGGGTTCATGAGGCACAAAAGGCTAGACACTATTTGACTGCGTTTAGCTTTTTATCATCATATATTTAGCAATTGAGTAGCATCAAGATAATCCCCTTCCCACTAATGAATCAATGATCAATTGTAATAAGGATAATGAACAACATTAACATGAGCATAATAGTAACAATAATTAAACATGGTATAACAATGGTAATCATCTATTCTGTAAGAATCCCCAAGGCCTCTCATATCCGTGAGCACGACTAGTATACCAGTTTATTAAACTCTGTGCAGAGGTGTACACTTTCACTGTGAGTCATGACTTCCAAATGCATGGGTTAATTACTCCCAAAACACTAAAAATCATATAAAGCCATTCAAAAGTTCGTCTAACAAGTTAGGGCCATTAGATTCACTCGGCAGGCAGATGTAGGAACCCCCCCTTTTCAAATGGCACACTTCCTTCTTGGCTATACTCATAGACTAGAGGCTGTCCTGCACCCAACGTGTCAAGCCATTCTAACGCCAATTAAGGTAACCACTAACAAGCTAGAAAAGGTCCTTTAAACAACTAAAGCCAAAGCCATATAGCTCTCACAGCTGTACTGTAAATCCCGGTTATCACTTATAGGTAAGTCCTTATGGAGAGTAACTAGAGTGACAAACAACAACACAACACAACGCTCTAGTCCCCTTTTTCAACAATAATAAAATCATCTTAATGGTTGGTTGCTCAATCCATTAATCGAATTACAAGATCATTGTTCATAATTAAGCACTAGCAATAGCTACCCAAATGCATAACCCATAGGTGACAAGGAATCAAGATACCAATCGCTAAGTTATAATCTCTAAGGTTGTCAAGGAGGACACATGCATATATATGATAATTTCAGTGAATAGGACAATAAGGATGGTCCCATGTTAGACTTGCCTTGATCAAAGCTTCCCTATTGATACTGCTGATCTGGCTCAAAATAATACTGCTGATCGTCAAGAAACTGCTCACCGTCTATACTCAATCATCAAGCATCAACACACAATCATCCGATTAATCATACATGAAGCAAACAAGGAAACATAGTTAGAACAGTACACCAACAGTAGCAAAACAGTATAAAAAGTTTGTAAAACTCTTCTACACATTACTACGATCACACAAACATAAAGATCACAAAATTTGGAGTTAAAACGTGAAAGTTATGAATTTTCTAAGATTTCCTATAGATAAATAATTACTTAAATATAAATTCGAAAATTAAATTTTCCAAACTTATTGTACAGCTAAACTAATATGTAGAGCTCACAAATACAAATCTAACGCAACTTGAACGGGTCAAATCGGAGTTAAAACGGAGATTTTATGATCGAAACAAGTTTAGTGGCAAAACTGTAAATATCAGAAAACGTATTTTTGAACTACCGAGAAGAAGTACGTTTTCAAAACAAAGAAACATAATTCCTAAATGACGCTAAGGACCATGGGTTCTAATAAAGAAAAACTTAGGGGCTCTTTATGAAGTTTACCCCGCAAAGGGGTGTCTTCTAATCTGAGCCTTTGATCCGGGAATGGACGGCGGGAAACCACCCTAGGAGATGACTCGGCGGCGCTGTCACCGGAAAACGCCAGCACGCGGAGGCGCCATGGCTGGAACCTCACCGGAGATGTAGTTCTAGGGCTACAATGCACTACAAGACGCGCGGTTGGTCCCAAACGGAAGAGGAGCTCCCCGCGGACTCACCAAATAGAAGATGACGACCAATTCGATTCAGGAAAAAGCACGGCTCGATTTGGTGGCGATGAAGGTCCTGCGGACATCGGCAAGGCTCAGTGAGCAACCAAAAGCAAAAACCAGTGAGGAGTATGATTCTTTGGCTCCACGGAAACATAAGAAGCTCGGCAGGAAACTTACGGAGGAAGAAGAACACCGGTTTCGCCAAATTTTGATGAACAGCAGCTCCCTAGGGTTGCGGTGGCGGCAAGAGCTCGAACAGAGGCGTCCGCTTACGGTTTGATCTAAAAACGAAAGGCGGCGGCTTGGCTCTAGCTTATATAGAGCAAAGACACCTCGATTTGGATGGAAATCCCGAGTTGTTCGGGTTCAATTCGGTGAAGATTTCGTTAGCATCCGGCTCGGTCACGAAGCAGAGAAGGGGGATGAGACCGACGTGTGGGGCCTAGTCGTTAGTGACACAAAGAAGGGAGGGCGCGCGGCTGTGGCTTCCTAGGCCGGCCCATGCAGCGTGGGAGGAAGAGAACGGCTCGGTTCGGCCCACCCACGAGAAAGGAGAAGCAGGCCGGTAGCTGGGCTGCACAGGTCAAAAAGGAAAAAGGTAAAGGGTTCCTTTCTATTTTCTATTTTCTATTTTCTTTTCTAAATTTTCAAACACATTTTCAAATCAAATTTCCAATAGAATTTGTAAACCTTTACAAGTTGGTCAAAATCACACACCAAGAAAAAATAGATGCACCAGCACGAATGCAAAACATATTGCTAACCACATATTGGGTTTTGGTTTCAAATCAAATAATATTATTTCTCTACGGTTTATTACCCAAACAATTGCATCTTAAATCAATTTAAACTGATCTAAATTCTTGTTAATTTTTGGGTGTTACAAATTCTACCCCCCTTAAAAGAATCTCATCCTCGAGATTAGACTGCTTACTCAAATAACTGCGGATATGATTTCCTCAATTCATCCTCTCTTTCCCAAGTTGCCTCTGCCTCTGAATACCGATTCCACTAAACTTTGCACATCTTAATAACCCGACTTCGAGTAACTCTTTCAGTAGTTTCTAAAACCTTAACCGAAAACTCTTCATACGTAAGATCCTCCTTAACGGTCAATTCATCCAAAGCTATTTGCTCCTCTGGCACACGTAAACACTTCTTGAGTTGAGAAACATGAAACACATCATGTACCCCAGACAAATTCTCAGGCAACTCTAATTGATAAGCAACTTCACCACGTCTAGCTATAACTTTGAATGGCCCAACATACCTTGGTGCTAACTTGCCTTTCACGTTGAACCTCCTCACACTTCTCATTGGTGACACCTTCAAATAGACATAATCACCTACTTCAAAAACTAAATCCCTTCTCCGGTTGTCAGCATAACTCTTTTGATGAGATTGTGCTACCCTCAAATTCTCACGAATCACTCGCACTTGATCTTCTGTGTTTCTAAGAACATCTGTACCAAACACCTGAGACTCACCCATCTGATCCCAAAACAATAGAGTTCTACAATTACGTCCATACAAAGCTTCAAGTGGTGCCATCTTAAGACTCTGTTGACAGCTATTGTTGTAAGAGAATTCTGCATAAGGCAAACTCTTATCCCAACTAGTTCCATATTGCAATGCACAAGCTCTCAACATGTCTTCTAGTATCTGGTTGGTTCTTTCAGTCTGCCCATCTGTCTGTGGATGATATGCTATACTAAAATTCAGCTTTGTCCCCAAAGATTCATGTACAGGCTTCCACAAGTGTGACGTAAACTGCGAACCTCGATCAGATACAATCTTCGTTGGAACTCCATGTAAACATACTATCCTCTCCATATACAACTCTGCCAATCTTGGTCCATGGTAGGTAGTCTTGACTGGTATGAAATGAGCAACTTTAGTTAACCGATCTACTATCACCCAAATAGAATCATAACCTCTTTGAGTACGAGGTAACCCCACTATAAAGTCCATACCAACTTCCTCCCACTTCCATTCAGGAATCTTCATTGGTTGCAACAATCCAGCAGGTCTCTGATGCTCAGCTTTCACCCTCTGACAATTGTCACACACTGCCACAAACTTAGCCACACCTCGTTTCAATCCAACCCACCAATACTTCTGTTTGAGATCCAAATACATCTTAGTACTTCCAGGATGAATAGAATAAGCTGACTCGTGAGCTTCACGAAGGATTGCCTACCTAATAACCTGGTCCTCAGGTACACACAGCCTCTTTTCAAACCACAAAATCCCATTATCATCCATTCGAAACCCTAGTGACTTACCAATCACTATATCCTCCGCTATCTTCTTCAGTTTCTCATCCTTCAACTGACCCTTTTATATTTTTTCTCCAATGTAGGTTCTATCACCAATTCCATTGTATTAGTAACAATTCCCAAATTCAGATGTTCAAACTTAGCACACAACTCACTTGTCATGGACAACATTTGCATCTCATTGGCATAACTCTTCCTACTAAGGGCATCAACTACAACATTGGCTTTACCAGGATGATAGTGTATCTCTAGATCGTAATCCTTGATCAACTCCAACCATCTACGTTGCCTCAAGTTCAGATCAGACTGAGTGAAAATATACTTCAAACTCTTATGAATGGTGTATATATCACTCTTATGCCCAGTCAAATAGTGTTTCCAAATCTTCAGAGCATGAATTACAGCTGCTAACTCCAAGTCATGAGTGGGATAATTCAGCTCATGCCTTCTCAACTGCCTAGATGCATAGGCAACAACTCTACCTTCTTGCATAAGAACACACCCCAAACCTTGACGAGAAGCATCACAATAGACAGAGAACTTCTTACTCAAATCTGACAATACCAAGACAGGTGTTGTAATCAATCTCTTCTTCAATTCTTCAAAACTAGCTTGACATTTATCAGACCATACAAACTTGACATTCTTCTCTAACAGGGATGTCATAGGTTTAGCAAGTTTAGAAAACCCTTCAATGAACTGTCTATAATATCCAGCTAAACCCAAGAAACTACAAATCTCGCCCACATCAGTAGGTGGCTTCCAATTCAATACATCCATTACCTTGCCTGGATCCACTGATATTTCACCATTAGAGACAATATGACCAAGAAAAGAGACTTCCTTCAACCAAAACTCACGCTTACTTCGCTTAGCATACAGTTTATGCTCTCTAAGTTTCTGCAATACCAACCTCAGATGTTCAGCATGCTCTTTCTCCATCTTGGAAAATACCAATATATCATCAATAAATACCACCACAAACTTATCAAGATACTCCATAAAAACCTTATTCATCATGTACATAAAGTAGGCAGGTGCATTGGTCAAACCAAATGACATAACAGTATACTCATACTGTAACACCTCAGGTGTTTAGCTTCCATAAATTGCATTGCATTTCATAAGCATGAGCATCATTCATGTCTTTATTTTGCTTGCAACATGAGTATGCAACATACCCTGATGTGCTTGTTTCATAAATTACTTGCTTATGAAATGTGAGTGGTGCAACTTGTAGATACAACTCTGGGTCTCATACTATGAAACATGACAATGTGGTTAGTACATCTTGATAGGCTCAATGGGTGCAACAAAGTCTTGCAACATGTGCAACATGATATTGCAACATTTTGGGTGGAATTATTGTTTTGCTTGTTTCCATTTATGGGACACTAGTAGTTTTGTGTAACCAAGGGGTAGAATGGCTAATTGTATTTTATAACACTTTAATTACACTTAGGGTAACTAGTGGAGCAATGTTCATGTTGACCAAAATGACCAAAATGCCCTCCAATGTGTTGTTGACCAACACTTGACCCTGGAATGCTTGGGTTTGACCATTTAAAAAGTCTAGCTTAGAGATCTTGCATGGAGGAGCAACCTTAAGCAAAGATGTAGAGAATTTCCTAAGGAACAAAAGTTCTAATATGGCCATCTCATGAAAATGACCAGAACATGTTCAAAAATGGCCCACAAGTCGGTTAAAGGACTGCCCAACACTTGGAAATTTTCTAAGTCTACAAATCTGAAATTCAGTTTCAATGTGCCCCACTTTGACGCCCTATAACTCACAATCCAGGCTGAACCAGTCCTTGAGCCAACTGACAAAGTTGTAGTCCTTATGTAGCTCTACAATTTTGGTATTATCATCTTCTACTAACTCAAGCTGGTTTAGGAGATAATCATTGTTGAAGTTGCCCTGTCAGTCGTCTGATGGCGACTTTGTTTCAGTCATTTAGAGCCCCGGCGGCCGACCGCAGTCAGGGGCCGAGCGCCGCGTGGCTGCTCTCGAGTGCGCGTAGGCCGCCACGGCGTCACTTGTGCATGTCGTGGAAGCTGAAATCTGGATCCCAGTTCGGTTTTTCTCATTTCCATCTCCTCTCTTCTCTCGTGGTCGTCACCGACGAGCAGCGCCACCGCGAGCTCGCCACAGCCGCACACGCGTGACATCCCTCCACAGCCCACCAAATCACACCCACAGCTCTGCCACCACCTCACATACCTTGTCAACCACTCCTTTGAGGCAGCCGAGCTTAGGGTAAGCGACATTTGCTAATTTTTCCCCGCCCCGAGTTCACCGGAGCGCCGCCACTCTTGCGGTTCTCCATGGCTAGCCCTGCATAGCATGCCTCCATCCTATCTCACCTCCATTTCGTCATTCTCATGGCCTATAGAAGCTTAGGTGAAGATGTTATCTCGTGATTTGAGCTGTAGAGGTCGGAACGAATGAGAACCGTAGCGAGCTCTCGCCACAGTCGCCATTGCCGCATGGGCAAGCTTCTTCCCGTTCTCCCTTTGTAGATGGTCCTTGGCCGAGTTAGGGTGCGCATGGGGTGCGCCGTCGGTCGTAGTGCATCCTCCGAAGATGTAGTGTCCAATCCCATCGTGGCTTAGCTGGAACGTGGGGCTCGCTAGAGTGAGCTGTGCGCCGCCGTGGTACTGAGCACGTGGCCTGGCCTCTCCGTCGAACCACCGCCCTTTAGGTGTCCCTCATTTTCTCCGTCTGTGCTCACTGGTCCTCTTCCCTCTCTGTCCTGCCGTTTTGGTCACCGGAGATGACCGGAGCACGGCGGTCAGCCACCGTCGAGCCGCCATTCCCGTCAGTGAGCCGCCTCCGACTGACCTAACCTCTCCATCCTACCTCAATCGGCTCGGGGAAGGACGAAGATCACGCTGGTGCCCTCGATTTCGCCGGTCGGCTCACCGACGACGAGCTCTGACCACCGCCGTCTGCCTCCCCTGCCCTGTGTCGTTGACTGGCGGGCCCCACCTGGCAGATGCGCGTGCGGGTGGGACGGCCGTAGCAGGCCGCGCGCGGTCTGGGCCGCGCCGGCGTGACAGGCCGGCCCAGTAGCGGTTTAGGTTTTCTGTTTTTGTTTTTCCTTTATTTATGTCACAGATTTTCATGTTATGTTGTAAATTTCATATCTCATGAATGGTAGATCCAAATGCCATGGTTCCAATCGTGTTTAGCTCTAAATAAGGTGCAGTATTTATGAAAAATATAAAATGGGTATGTGTTATTCCAATTCTGGAAGATTCATATAGGTTTTTGAAATGTGTTTGAAAATAGATGCAAACTTGTTTAATGGATAACTGAAGTTGTAGTGCTCCAAAAATTATGAAATCTGGTGGATGTGCTATTTCATGCATAAGCTAGCTCTGGTAAAAATTTGGATGCTAATTCTTGAGTACTTTTCTAGATATGATGCTATCATGTTATATTAGAAGATACTTGAATGAATTTTAGTAATTTTTATAGCTGTGTAATATTCATGAAAATTTGTGGAGAGTGTCCTGGTACCCTAAGGTTGCTAAGAAAAATATGATTTCTGTTGTTTGATACTTGTCAATGTGATTTGTTCATCATATAAAAATCAGCCTTTTTGGCTTGTGAATTTTGTGTAGGGAGTTTCTGTTGATAACTTTAGTTCAAATTTTTACAGTAGCCTCTTTATAGGTCAGAGAGCCTCCTGTAATTTTTGTAGAAGTTTCTAAGCAGTTTGCATGTAAGTTTAATTTCCCACTTAATTAATTAAGTAAATTAAGAAAGGGGTGAAAATACATGTTCTAGGTTGGCACACCTTACTTTATGGTGTTTTCATGACATGTGTGAACTAGTAGTATCATTAGTTTGGTCATAAAGGAAGTTTGACACATGAATAAATATTTAATCTTCACATTTCTAGGTTCTCTGGACAGCTAGTAGCATTTTTGGATTTGACCCTTAATAGAAGTGTTTTCTGGAAAACTTGTGAATACTAAAGTGGTAGTAAACTTGATAAACTAGCTTGTGTCAAAATTTGGTGCCATTTTGCCTAGTAGTCTAGGATTTATAGCTGTTTAAAGTGACTGTCCAGAAATGGCTGCTCTCTGTTTGGAGAGGACATATTTCTGGAACTTTGGAATTTCGACTTGGTAAACTTAGGAATTAAGTGTTGAAGTCTGAAAATGAATTGTAGATCATTTTATAAGCTTTCTAGATTGTCTTGTATCATGTCTTTTGGATTTGGGAATCTACAGTTATGATAGAAACACTTATCTGCTGTCCAGAATGTGTTGCTTTGATATTTTGTGCTTGGATGTGGTAACCTAAGTAAAGTTGTTCTTATGATTGTTAGGTGTTAGGGCCTTAACAGAGGAGGAACAATTATACATTAGGTTGTGTAGATTAGGTAAGTATTTCTCCACCGGAGAAGAGATTTGCACTTATTAGTGAAGTGATTTGAATAGAGCATTAGGAATTGTTGTAGTGCATTTCATCCTGAGCATGCTGCATTCTTTCTTATGCATCCATGAAATTTATTGTGCACTCATACAATAGGTGTTCCGGAGGGAGTGACTCTTCTCGAGTTCGAGGGAGCGATTCCAGAGGAGATCCAGGAGAAGCCTTGGGAGCCCGAAGAAGCAGTCAGCGAAGGAGGCGCCACTGAGGAGTTACCGGAGTGTCCGGATCATCGTCCGTCCTCTTTCCTGAAAGGCAAGCCACGGTGCATGTTGACCCAATTGTTTTATAAATCAATCTTGAGTACTTTTACTTGTTTACTACATTAAGTTTTAGGAGTTGTGTGAAAACACTTGTTGCATTATACCTGTCCTTGTCCAAATATCGTACTTAAATCCTAAATTAGGTTTAGGCACATGTTAATGCTTAGCCCTGCTTAGTCTGGTAGAAGTCGGGTGATTTCCGGTCATCCGCGAGATGTAGGAATGGGTCACGAGTGGCTATGTTAGCTATCGTGGATGGAACCATACCTTAAAATGAAATTGAGACCGGGCGGGAGTTCGATAGTGCAGCCGCAAGACACTTCACGTCTTGGGTGCGGAGCTATGCTCGTCTGAGTCGTTTAAGGACTGACTCGCTGTACGTCCTTGAGTCATGTTGAACGCAGTCTAACACTTAGTTGGCTGGATAAGTCGTTCCGACCGTGAAGCCGAGTAATACAGTTTAGGCCGGGAATCGAATGGTAGGTTGCATCTTGGAGGAGAGTAAGGATGTGCTTGGGGACATTGGCGTGAGACCAAGGGGGGGTTAGAGTCCCTAACACCTGGCAGAGTGTCGCCCTTGGGGATACGACATTAGTCGGACCTGCGGCTCCTGAACTGTACCAAAGGTGACCTGAGCAGCCCTCGCCAGGCGTGACTCGGTGAGTGTTAGAAATACCCCTCGAGCTAGATAGGAATTCGATTCGAATCGCCATCGCTCCCGGTTAGTGAGCACTTGACTTGAGCAGCGGCAACGTAGATCTCATTAAATTGAACTGATGGTTAAACAAATGATACAATGTTGCCACAATTTACACCTGCTACGGATATAATGATATTATTTGTTTGATTATAATCAAGTGCATGTTTAGTACAGGTGTTAAGATAGATGACAGGTAAATGCTAAAAATAACTGCTAGTACAGGTTAAAAGAGTTTCAATTACTTATGCTTTTCTACAAAATGTGATGTCAGCTAGCCCCATTTATGAAAGCCATGCATAATCCTTGGTGTCATCTTATTTCTGGTTTTTGACGGGTAAGTCTAGCTAAGTACATTCCAGTACTCAGGGTTTATTCCCTCCTGTTGCAGATGACATGCTTTACCAGGGCTTCTGCAAGAACTGCCTCCACCCCGCGGGTGATGAGGACTAGATCACTCGGGCGTGATCGTCTGTTATGTACTTTCCTTAATACTTTTGTGGGATGTTGATCAGTAAGACTGGCAGTAGTATTTGAACATTGTGCGTGTGTTATGCTTCCGCTACTTTATGAACTTGGTTTGTAATAATTTGTGACTCCGTGTGTGGTAAGTGGATTTCGGAACTACTTGTGAAATGTAACGTGTGATGTGTTATATTGAATGATGCGATCTTGGTTGTAAGCAAGTTGGTTTGAAATCCTTCGTGGTTTCGATTGACTACCGGGATTATGTGGGCTCAAGTTCGAAAAATTGAGCGTTTTGGCGCTTGTTTTTGTACTTGTGCTCTTATAATTTGGTCGGTTCTGTTACACATACAAACCATATCTCGTAGTAAAAGCTGTCTTTGGAATATCAGAGGCACGAATCTTCAGTTGATGATAACCAGAACGCAAATCAATCTTAGAGAACACACAAGCACCTCTCAACTAATCAAACAAATCATCAATTCTGGGCAAAGGATACTTGTTCTTGATAGTTACTTCATTAAGTGACCGATAATCAACGCACATTCTCTGACCACCATCTTTCTTATCAACAAAAATAACTGGTGCACCCCAAGGTGACGAACTAGGACGAATAAAACCTTTATCTTGTAATTCCTTAATTTGTTTCTTAAGTTCTTCTAATTCATCTACTCCCATTCTATATGGTCGTTTAGCTATGGGTGCAGTTCCAGGTAATAATTCAATAAGAAATTCAATGTCTCAGTCAGGTGGCATACATGGCAAATCATCTGGAAAAACATCTGGGAATTCATTGATAACTGGATCCTCTTTTATAGCATCCTCATCAAGCTGATTCACTAAGGTTGTTGGTTGCTTCTGCACTGCTACATTCACACTGATCTTCTCACCATTCGGTGCATTTACAACTACTACCTTTTTCTGAGACTGAATCTCTGCCTGATTTTGCATCATCCAGTCCATACCCAAGATCACATCAATACCAGATGTCCTTAACACTATAGGAGTTATCTTAAACTCTACCCCCTTAAAATCATTCTAATTGGAAGACACCGATTAGTGGTTTGCACGGTACCCCTAGGTGAATTTACTAAGAGAGGTTCTTTCATGGCAAACATGGGTACGCTATGCATTCTAACAAAAATGTTGGAAATAAAGGTATGCGAAGCTTCAGAATAAAAAAGAATGGTTGCAGGAGTAGAATGAACATTGAACGTACCAAGCATTACTTCAGGCTCCGTCTGTGCTGTTTCAGTAGACACATGATTTACCTTTCCAGTGTTGGATGATCTCTGCCCCTGCGGTGTCTGTTGATTTTGCTTCTTGGGACAATGATTAGCATAGTGTCCAGGCTCTCCACAGCGATAACACAGATTGGGGGTACTAGGTGCACTGGTCTTCATTGGGGTAGAGTTGGGATTACCCTGGCGTGGAGTTTGCTGACCACTCTGCTGTTGGAACTGTCTGTTCTGCTGATACTGGGGTCGTTGCTGAAACTGATTATTCTGCCGATTCTGAGACCACTATTGATTTGAATTATGGTTCCACTGACTGACTGGTCCTTGGAATTTCAAATGAAAACCATGCTGAGAATTGGTACGTTGGTGAATATTGTTCCCAACACCTTGTCCTTTCATCTTCCTTTTTCTGTCCATCTCCCGACGTTCATTATCCAGCACAATAGCCTTATTCACAAGTTCCTGGAAGCTGGCATAATTACCCTTCAGTTGCAAGCGAAGATCATAATAAATTCCCTTGAGGAAGAGACGTTGCTTATCTGTATCTTCCCTCACTTCATTGGGAGCATAGCGAGCCAACTGCGAGAACTTGTCATGATACTCGCTGACACTCATATGTCCCATCCTGAGATTTCTGAATTCCTCCTGTTTTAGCTCAATTACTCCCTCAGGAATGTGGCGAGCTCTAAAATCCCTAACAAATTCATTTCAAGTGATAGGAGGAGCATTATCAGGATGTGCAGCTTGATACAACTCCCACCAAGTCTGAGCTGTCCCCTGTAACTGACCAGATGCATATAACACCTTTTCTAGATCATTACATTGGGCGATGTTCAACTATTTCTCCACCGCTCACACCCAATCATCCACCTCCAATGGATCAGCAGCATGAGAGAACACTGGAGGGCATCCTTTCAAAAATTCACCATGTTTCTCTCTCACATGAACAGGTGGCGGTCCTCCTGTAGGGGGGTTGTTCTGCATGTGCTGCATGAACATCTGCATCATTTGATTCTGTGTATTCATAAGTTCCTCCATAGTAATGAGTGGGTTAGGACCTCCACGGCCCCTGCCACGGCCTCTGCCTCCTCTGGCTGCCATCTGTTTTCAAAGCACAGAAAACGAAGCTCAGTACTATCCATGATGATGTATACAATAGATAAGTAAATCTGAATTCTCTGGGCGAATTCCAATTTCAGCGGCTCAGTAAAACTGTCATATCTCGAGCTACAGACGTCTAATAAAGGTGATCCTTACATGGTTGGAAAGCTTATGAAATTATCTACAACTTTTATTAATAATACTTTTCCAGATTCTGCAAATAAATTAGTCAAAAACTGAGCTTAACCGAAACTGTTTCAGAATTCCAGACTGCGCAGCGACCTCAACTTGGAACAGGTATATCTCTTAGCTTATAATGGATAAAAAGGTAATTCTTGCGGGGTTGGAAATATACAGAAGTCTAATTATTCCCAGTAAAATTTCATAAATTTCTCACAAACAAATTTTGAGTTATTCCAGAAACATCTCAGACTGATCCAGAAATCAGCAAAAGACAGAACCAAGTTTACTCCGAATCCAACTTAATATTCTTAACTATGGAACTTGTAGACATGCCCACAAAGCTCCAGCACACATTACAAATATCCAAATCACACATTATCATAATAACAATTCATCAAGCACACAATTGTTCACACCACATACTAATACTTGACACTACCAAACTCAAATTGACTCGCAAACTAATATCGTTCTTATTACATAGGGACCTCCTAATTTTAATTGAGTTTCTCATAAATCTTGGGACGGCCTAGCTCAGCCCTTAGTTCATCGATCTCCTTGTAGGCTTGTTCTTTAAGTTCCTTTTCCTTTGACAACTCATCCTTCAAATCCACTTCATGAAGAGCCAACTCACGAACCAGTCCCACTGTGGCTTGTAAAGTCAAGGATGAATCATCAGCATGTGGCACGGTCTAAACACCCTTGTCGTGTAAGAAACAGGGAAAGTGCCGGAGTGCACCCTTCAACATCTTGTCAGAGCGAAGACCATGGTAGAAGACAAACGCATTGTAGGCGACATCTTCCATACTTGTTTCTACAGTTGCCCGGCTCACTCGGGTGATGAACTTTGACTCCACCTTAGGCTCCTTAGTGGTAGGATCCATTGTCTTGACCCATAACTCAGTCTCCCAGTAAGAGTCAATCAATGGATGACTGTACTCCTTGCAGCGATACTCCAACGTAGCTTCCCAATCGTAGTAATAAGTATCCAAAGTTCTTGTCAGCATGCCATGGAAGAAAACATCTGCTTTAGGAACCATGATGTAAAGCTTCATGGTCCATCCCATGACTGAATTCTCCATTGAAGTGTCTCCCACCCTTGATTCAACATCTGATATCTCTTGGTCACCATCTACATGGGGCTCCTAGGGTTTGAAGCGGCCAATGTACTGTGCAGCAGACATGCGGGGATGAGGAGGCATCTACAAGAATTAGACATAGATTAGATGGAATCAATATATTTTCATAATAGAATAAGATAGAAGAAGCATAAAAATTTAGCAATTAACAAGGTGAAAGAAGTAAGCATGAAATAAGTGAAGCATAGATGCTAATAACGACCATTCTAACTAGGCTGGCGTCCTACAGTCAACACGGCTCTAATACCAATTTGTCACACCCATTTTTAAGGACAAAAATAGGATTCATAAAAGACTCATGTGCGCCCTAGGATATGATCGCACACACAAGTAGACAAATTACATAGTATCATCACAGTGCTTATTACATAGTGAATAAATATTTAACACATAGTTTTATACAATAAATTGTAGCAACTAATAGTAGATCTCCAGCGGAAACTCCAAACACAGGGACATAGTTGACTGGTTGACACCAAGACTAGTACTCATTACGATAATCTTCTTCATAATCTTCATCTGTTATGGTGGAAATAGCAAGGGTGAGTCCATGTTGAACTCAACAAGTATAACATAGGGTTCAAGAGGCACAAAAGGCTAGACACTGTTTGACTGCGTTTAGCTTTTTATCATCATATATTTAGCAATTGAGTAGCATCAAGATAATCCACTTCCCATTAATGAATCAATGATAAATTGTAATAAGGATAATGAACAACATTAACATTTGCATAATAGTAACAACAATAATTAAACATGGTATAACAATGGTAATCATCTATTCTGTAAGAATCCCCAAGACCGCTCGTATCCGTGAGCATGACTAGTATACCAATTTATTAAACTCTGCGCAGAGGTGTACTCTTTCACTGTGAGTCATGACTTCCAAATGCATGGGTTAATTACTCCCAAAACACTAAAAACCATATAAAGTCATTCAAAAGTTCGTCTAACAAGTTAGGGCCATTAGATTCACTCGGCAGGCAGATCTAGGAACCCCCTTTTCAAATGGCACACTTCCTTCTCGGCTATACTCATAGACTAGAGGCTGTCCTACACCCAACGTGTCAAGCCATTCTTACACCAATTAAGGTAACCACTAACAAGCTAGAAAAGGTCCTTTAAACAACTAAAGCCAGAGCCATATAGCCCTCATAGCTGTACTGTAAATCCTGGTTATCACTTACAGGTAAGTCCTTATGGAGAGTAACTTGAGCGACAAACAATAACACAACACAACGCTCTAGTCCCCTTTTTCAACAATAATAAAATCATCTTAATGGTTGGTTGCTCAATCCATTAATCGAATTACAAAATCATTGTTCATAATTAAGCACTAGCAATAGCTACCCAAATGCATAACCCATAGGTGACAAGGAATCAAGATACCAATCGCTAAGTTATAATCTCTAAGGTTGTCAAGGAGGACACATGCATATATATGATAATTTCAGTGAATAGGACAACAAGGATGGTCCCATGTTATACTTGCCTTCATCAAAGCTTCCCTGTTGATACTACTGATCTGGCTCAAAATAATACTCCTGATCGTCAAGAAACTGCTCACCGTCTATACTCAATCATCAAGCATCAACACATAATCATCCGAGCAATCATACATGAAGCAAACAAGGAAACATAGTTAGAACAGTATACCAACAGTAGCAAAACAGTATAAAAAGTTTGTAAAACTCTTCTACACATTACTACGATCACACAGACGTAAAGATCACAAAATTTGGAGTTAAAACGTGAAAGTTATGAATTTTCTAAGATTTCCTATAGATAAATAATTACTTAAATATAAATTCGAAAATTAAATTTTACAAACTTACTGTACAGCTACACTAACATGTAGAGCATGCTAATATGAATCTAACGTAACTTGAACGGGTCAAATCGGAGTTAAAACGAAGATTTTATGATCGAAACAAGTTTAGTGGCAAAACTGTAAATATCAAAAAAATGTATTTTTGAACTACCGAGAAGAAGTACGTTTTCAAAACAAAGAAACGTAATTCCTAAATGACGCTAAGGACCACAGGTTCTAATAAAGAAAAATGTAGGGGCTCTTTATGAAGTTTATCCCGCGAAGGGGTATCTTCTAATCTGAGCCCTTGATCCGGGAATGGACGGTGGGAAACCACCCTAGGAGACGACTTGGCAGCGCTGTCACCGGAAAACGCCAACATGCGGCGGTGCCATGGCCGGAACTTCGCTGGAGATGCAGTTCTAGGTCTACAATGCACTACAAGACGCGCGGTTGGTACCAAACAGAAGAGGAGCTCCCCGCGGACTCACCAAGATAGAAGATGACGACCAATTCGATTCAAGGAAAAAGCACAGCTCGATTTGGCGGCGATGAAGGTCCTGCGGGCATCTGCAAGGCTCGGTGAGTGTTGGGCTTTCTTAACGTCACTACCAAAAGTAGACTTAGTTTTCTAATTCTGATAACGGCGCCAAAAATGCCAAACATATCCCTCATGCCACTTAAGCCAAGTTGTCATCCCCAGCATGACATGAGAGACGCGGTATTGAAATATGCATTTGCTCATCAAGATAAATAATAAAAGGGATCTGCAAGCGCACAGATTAATACCGATGTAGCATTTTAACCGGGAAGTATTCCAGGTATCGTTATTTATATTTTTACCACTGGGAAGGGATTTCTAAGTATCATGGTTGATAATGGAATGAGAATATGGAACTGAGTACACATCATTGCATGTATAACCGAGAGTATTTATCAATCTCTTTATACAGGTATAAATGTCACATTAAGTAAAGGTAAAGTGATAATGGTGACAAAGATAATTAATCTGATCAGCTAGCCACATATAATAATGATAAGCACCTCAACAGATATTCTAGCAAGTCATTAGCATGGAATTAGGATGAACTACAAAGATATTCCCTAAGTTATTATTAACTATAAAGTCTAGCATATCATATTTAGTGCAATTATACTTGGCAATCATGGTGAGAAAAGACTATATCCATGCATAGTGAATATTAGCAAGGAAGATGAAGAACATAGCAATCACTCCCCTGTAGTAGTGTTGCTCTGCCTGCCCTATACACGAGAGGGGGACTATATAAGAATCAACGAAGCTGTCACTATCGCGAACTACCCCACAATCCGGCATATAGGGTGCAATCGCAGATAAATACGGTATAGACACCACGTCTACACAATAGTTATCATTCACCCACTGTACACATGGATAAACGCTATACGATCCTAGGCATGTATATAATTCCAATCTAACTAAGCCAAGCATATAACTATGATAAACTAAGAACAATATAATTGCAAATATAATCAAGTAGAGCAAAGTCATAATCAATATATTGAAATAGAACAAAGTCATATTCATAATATTGAAGAACAATGATGAACAATTGAAGAACAAGAGAGGAATTACCAATAATCCTCTTGACAGATCCAGGAACCAATCGAAGATTGACTCCTTCTAGTTCTAACCTATGTAGCTATGCTAACTAGAGATCTAGTTGATGTGGTGGCTCTAGGGCTTGATCAGAGGCTCTCCTCCTGAATTAGGGTTTTAAGTATGAGACGAGGGCCTCTCCTCCTAGGGCAGGGGCCTTGCTTATATAGCCCTTTCGGATGAATCTGGGCCGTTGGATCAAACCGACATTGATCGTGCGGTTTTCCTTGATCCTCTAGGTCGGTGGAGCATAATCCTCGAGGCGGAGCCTGATTGGCTGAGCCAGCAGGGCGGGCGCCCTAGGGACTAGGGCGGGCGCCCTGTCCCCGGCTCTGTTACGCCTCCCGTTCGTTCTCGTGGCTTCTAGACTCTTCTAGATGTAAGATAATTACGTGTTCGGTTAATATCCCGTCATTAATCCGACATGTGGGCCTTTCTTCCGTATTTCCTGATAACCCCCTACAGAAATAGATAAACAGCAAAACTCGTGGAATTCTGTCAGATAAAACCCTAAGTCTAGGTGTTGGTTTCATTTGGATCCTTTTCTCTATTTATTTGATAGTTATAATTGATACTTAAGGACCGTCAACAAACTCCCCCAAGCTTACCTCTTGCTCGTCCCTGAGCAAGGAGAGACTCAGTAGTTGCTGAAATGCCTTTGAATTTTGACGGTACACATGCTTTCAAATAGAGTCTCATCTCTGAGTTAAAGTAAACTGTCAAGACTTAAAACTTACTCATTATACCTTTCACCATGGGGCTTGCAACCATCACCCTTGTCTTGAGCGGTTAAAAGATAGAACAGTCTAGTCAAGCGCCATGTCTCTTATTCTTGATTAGCTATAGCTCTTGGAGTTTTCTGCAGATTTTCAAATAAAACTCAGAGATTCCTTGTATGACTCTCTCAGGTCTCTCTTTTGTGGTATTTCTGGATCCTCACCAAGGCAGTAATGATGTCTGCCTTCTCTCAAAGCAAAGTATGTAGTATTTGTGGTATAAGGCAGAGTGACATTGCCTTCTCTCTCATCCTATTCTAATAAGGCTTTTGATATCTGGAGCTCATCGGTGGGAGATAAAGTATACATACTTACAAGACATTTGTTGCATAGTCAAACCATGGATCCAGAGAAACAAGCCAATAAGTCAAATCAAGATGTGCATGTGTGGCGAATAAATGGTGTATGGTGGTAGTGATGATAACAATGATAAAAGTCTAATTCTACTTTTGCTCTTTTTTGAGGGGATACGTACCTTTCTTGCTTTTAAAGCTCTTGAGGAGAATGAGGTGCTCTATATTTTCTTTTTTTTTCTCTCAGGTGGGTATCTTGTACCCCTAATTCTACTGTCGGACACTTGTCCATTTTTACCTCTCTTCTCACACTTTTTCTTTTTTTTCATCGAGGTTCCGAGCACTTGCTCCTTTTTATTTCCTCGTATCTTTTTCTTTTCGAGGTTCCGGGCACTTGCCCCTTTTTATTTCCTGATATAGAGCACGCATCTCCTTAGAACAATATAGCAAGTGGTAGTAACCAAAATAGCTTGAGCATTTATTTCACAGGGGATAACAAGAATGGGAAAATATTTTTGGCTATTCTCTCCCGGATTAGGAGTAGAATAATTTTATGTGGATCTGGAGATGATAATGAGTGGATATATGTGGATGCGTACTTCCGGAGTAGAAGCAGCATGTATGACTGATCGTGCAAGTGAATCTTGATTTTAACCGCATGACAAGCTCCTAAGGGTCTACACAGCTTGACTACACTCAATGCTCATAAGCAGTAAAAAGTAAAGGTATGGCTTAAAGTCTAGCAAGCATGTATGTATGGGTGTGGTAGGAACTTAAACTCTCATCATACAGGAACTCATCATGTAGCATTTTGAGATTTTCAAAGATAAAATTCTCCAGAATTCTAGCATCTCTAGGAATAGATAAACAGCAGCTCAACCTTCCCATATCATATCCGTTAACAACTTAGACTTTAGATCAAGTTCTCTTCCCACAAGTTCAGGTTTAGAGCAAGCTTTAAATGATAACAGTTATGTCTAAACTTAGAGAGAGGACTTCAAATTTGAAAGTTAGGCAAAGCAACTATTCATCATATCCATGCTAGAGTTTTATTATTATCTAGATTCAGTTTAGCATAGCCACTTTATTTATTTATTAAAACACACTAAGCAAAAGATATAGGTATATATATATAAGCACAAAATCTTTATTTGGTTTTTTCATAGTTATGTATATTTTTATTTTTATAGGGTAGAAGTATATATAAATATAAAGATAAAGATAGAAATACTTAGCAAGATAATGGAGGTGCTCTCACCCAAGCTGGATCTTGACATAATCTCTTCTGATGTAGCTAGCAGATTGCGGAGGTGTATTTGAAAGTCGGTAGCACCCTGACAGCGATTAGAATGTCCTCTGTCTGCTAGTCTCCTTGAATTCTGTGAAGCTCAAATAGACAACAAAGCTTTGTGGAACTGATTAAGTGTTAGCATAAATATCTAGCCTTTATCATGCTGAGCCTCCTTGATTTTTTTATGTTGTTTTTTTTCTTTTATAAAGCAGAAGAAAATATTTATGTATTTATTATATATATATATATTTTTTATGCCACCACAGTGAATGTACTTATGGGTTTTATGCCACTCGCATACTCACATGGGGCTTTAGGGTTTTTAACATTTTTATTTTCTTTTTAAGATAGTATGAATATGATTAACTAAGCAAACTATTTAAGATAAAGTAAATAATTAAAAGGAAAGGATAACTACCAAGTTACCTCTTGGCAAGGCGTTCGGTGTTTTAAGTCCTCCGAACGGGACTCTTATTCGTTCAGTCGTCCTGGGACTTGGTGGATGGCGTAGTCGGTGGTTCCGGCGGCACCTCTTCTTCATGTGCAACTGTCTTTTCTTTCCATACTTGTCTCGATGCTTCGGTCTCCTTAGGACAGTGTTGGTTAAGTGGTATGTCTTCAGATCTTACCACTTCTCCTTCATAATCTGCCCATCCGTCCTTGATGACATGTTGCTTCTGATTGTGGTTACGCCGCCTTCTTCTTGTCCTGACCTGCTTGAATTCTTCAAATACATAGTTAGGGTCAGTAAAGTAAAGACGTACCTTCTCAAAGGGGAAGTGCATGTGGACTTCTCCAGTTCCAATATAAATGATTGCTTTGACAGTACTAAGGAATGGTCTTCCAAGGATGATGGGTGGATCGTATTCATCTTCTCCCATGTCAATAACCTGAAAGTCTGTATGGACAAAGTAATCGTCTATCTTGACAGGGACGTCAGTTACTGTACCTTCGACCTGTCGGAATGTCTGATCTGCCATCTAGAGCTGAATATATGTTGGGTTTAAGGGCATGGTTCCCAACAGAAGTTCATAGGTGACCTTGACCATTATGTTGACACCCGACCCAGTGTCGCAAAGTGTCTTGTAGAAGTGGGACCCATTAATGGAGCAATAATGCTTGGTATACCTAGGTCGTCCTTCTTAGGCAAGAACGGTGACTTGAGTTGGCGATCTTGACCTTTGTGCACGGCAGTGACCATCTTAGCTGTCTCGGTCCATACTTGCTTCTTGCTCTTGTTCCTCCTGTTGGTCCTCTTCCTTGGTTCATATTGGGGTTGCTTGTTCTTGAAGGAAAACGTTTCCTTCCTCTCCTTGATGTAGAAACTGATCTTGGCAGCACTAGCATAGATGACAGCTCCCGCGGTGTTCAGGAATGGTCTCCCTAGGATGACGGGAGCCCTCTCATCAGAACCGGTCTCTATCACTACGAAGTCTGCTGGAGCGTACGAGGAACCCACTCGGACACAGATGTTCTTCAATATTCCTCTCGGGAAACTCAGTGTCCTATCTGCAAGCTGCAAACACATGGTTGTTTCTAATAATGGTTGTGAAAAGAGTTTTTCATAGAGTACCCTGGGCATGATGTTGACGCTGGAGCCAAAGTCACAGAGTGCTTCTGGGAAGTCTCGCATGCCGATGGAGATCGGGATGACGGGGCGTCCTGGATCGCCTCTCTTGACCGACAGACGGTCAGTACTTACTTCCACGATAGGGTTACTCCAGTAATCTCCTGCATCAAACATGTCTACAAGATTTGCATATTCTAGTCCTTCCGGTTGTGATGGTATACCGGGGTTAGTAGCAGGAACAGCAGCAGCTATTTGATTCAACTGAGATTCAATCTTTTATTAAAGCTAATCTGGTTCTTGATGGCAGTAGAGAAATTATCCATTCTATTATTTATATTTTCTAGTATTTTATCATTAGATGCTAATTTCTTAGATAGGTTATCCATTAGCTTTCCTTGGTTGGATACTAACTCTCTCAAAGGTGGATAATTATTATTATTATTGAAAGAATTGTTACCTTGGTAATTACCTGAGTAGTTAGGCCTCTGTTGATTCCAACCTTGATTCTGCTGAGGACGGTTGTAGTAGTTGTTGTTATTGTTGATGTAGTTCACGTCCTCCAGCAACTCAGGACAGTGATTGCCCGAGTGTCCAGTACCTCCACACTCCTCACAAGTCATGTGGGAGTCGTAGACGTGCATGACTTCTTTCTTTTCTCCAGCTCGATCATCGAGCTTCTTCATGAGTAGGTCTAGCTTGGCAGACAGCATGTCTACCTCCTTGAGCTGATGCATACCTCCACCTCTCTTGCGTGTCTGAGTTCTTTCTTTATTCCAACCTTGGTTGGATGCCATCTTCTCCACAAGAGCTGTGGCTTGAGGTATGGTGAGTGATAGGAATGCTCCTCCAGCTGCAGCATCCATGGTTTCACGGGCACTATTAATGAGCCCATGATAAAATGTCTGCATCAGTAGCCAGCTTTCCATTCCATGATGGGGACATTCTAGGATGTAGTCTTGGAAACGCTCCCATGCTTCTGGAACGGATTCATCATGTTGTTGCTGAAAACTTGTAATCTTCCCACGGAGAGCATTGGTCTTGCCCATGGGAAAGAATTTGGCCAGAAAGTTCATGGAGCAGAGTGCCCACGTAGTGTTCTTCTCCTTTGTAGCGTAGAACCACTGCTTCGCTCTCCCCAACAGTGAGAATGGGAAAAGGCGAAGTAGTATGGCGTCTCTGGGGACTTCAGCCATGGTGAAAGTGCTGCAGATCTCCAGGAAGTGTTGAAGATGAGCACTAGCGTGTTCATGTGGCTTCCCACAGAACTGGTTAGCTTGCACCATGTTGATGAGCCCAGGCTTGAGCTCGAAGTTGCGGTCGATCTCCCCAGCAGGTCCAGTGCGGATGTTGTCCGTAGTGGGAGCTGAGAACTCGCGGATCGACTTGTTCGCCATGGCTTCGAATTCAGTCAACAAATTCCGGATGAAACTTCGGCGGTCTTCGGATTTGGATGAAGCTTTGTGCTGAAGTGTTGACGATGTCTTCTTGAGCTTGGCTCTTGTTCTTCTGAATAAGGCTTCGGGATCGTCAACAAAGTTGTCTGGAAGATGTCTTCTATTCATGCATCACCCTGCAATAAATAATCAAAATGGAAAATACAGGGGTAAAACTACATAAGAGAATTGATAAGCTCGATCAGATTAGTGATGCAAATGATGACTCAAAGTTCCATATTCATTCCTACTTAGTAATCTACCTTCCCCGGCAACGGCGCCAAAAATGCTTGTTGGGCATTCTTAACGTCACTACCAAAAGTAGACTTAGTTTTCTAATTCTGATAACGGCGCCAAAAATGCCAAACCTATCCCTCATGCCACTTAAGCCAAGTTGTCATCCCCAGCATGACATGAGAGACGCGGTATTGAAATATGCATTTGCTCATCAAGATAAATAATAAAAGGGATCTGCAAGCGCACAGATTAATACCGATGTAGCATTTTAACCGGGAAGTATTCCAGGTATCGTTATTTATATTTTTACCACTGGGAAGGGATTTCTAAGTATCATGGTTGATAATGGAATGAGAATATGGAACTGAGTACACATCATTGCATGTATAACCGAGAGTATTTATCAATCTCTTTATACAGGTATAAATGTCACATTAAGTAAAGGTAAAGTGATAATGGTGACAAAGATAATTAATTTGATCAGCTAGCCACATATAATAATGATAAGCACCTCAACAGATATTCTAGCAAGTCATTAGCATGGAATTAGGATGAACTACAAAGATATTCCCTAAGTTATTATTAACTATAAAGTCTAGCATATCATAGTTAGTGCAATTATACTTGGCAATCATGGTGAGAAAAGACTATATCCATGCATAGTGAATATTAGCAAGGAAGATGAAGAACATAGCAATCACTCCCCTGTAGTAGTGTTGCTCTGCCTACCCTATACACGAGAGGGGGACTATATAAGAATCAACGAAGCTGTCACTATCGCGAACTACCCCACAATCCGGCATATAGGGTGCAATCGCAGATAAATACGGTATAGACACCACGTCTACACAATAGTTATCTTTCACCCACTGTACACATGGATAAACGCTATACGATCCTAGGCATGTATATAATTCCAATCTAACTAAGCCAAGCATATAACTATGATAAACTAAGAACAATATAATTGCAAATATAATCAAGTAGAGCAAAGTCATAATCAATATATTGAAATAGAACAAAGTCATATTCATAATATTGAAGAACAATGATGAACAATTGAAGAACAAGAGAGGAATTACCAAGAATCCTCTTGACAGATCCAGGAACCAATCGAAGATTGACTCCTTCTAGTTCTAATCCTATGTAGCTATGCTAACTAGAGATCTAGTTGATGTGGTGGCTCTAGGGCTTGATCAGAGGCTCTCCTCCTGAATTAGGGTTTTAAGTATGAGACGAGGGCCTCTCCTCCAGTGGCAGGGGCCTTGCTTATATAGCCCTTTCGGATGAATCTGGGCCGTTGGATCAAACCGACATTGATCGTGCGGTTTTCCTTGATCCTCTAGGTCGGTGGAGCATAATCCTCGAGGCGGAGCCTGATTGGCTGAGCCAGCAGGGCGGGCGCCCTAGGGACTAGGGCGGGCGCCCTGTCCCCGGCTCTGTTATGCCTCCCGTTCGTTCTCGTGGCTTCTGGACTCTTCTAGATGTAAGATAATTACGTGTTCGGTTAATATCCCGTCATTAATCCGACATGTGGGCCTTTCTTCCGTATTTCCTGATAACCCCCTGTAGAAATAGATAAACAGCAAAACTCGTGGAATTCTGTCACATAAAACCCTAAGTCTAGGTGTTGGTTTCATTTGGATCCTTTTCTCTATTTATTTGATAGTTATAATTGATACTTAAGGACCGTCAATAGTGAGCAACCGAAAGCAAAAACCAGTGAGGAGTATGATTCTTTGGCTCCGCAGAAATGATAAGAAGCTCAACAGGAAACTTACGGAGGAAGAAGAACACCTGTTTCACCAAATTTCAATGAATAGCGGCTCCCTAGGGTTGCGACAGCGGCAAGAGCTCGAACAGAGGTGGCCGCTTATGGTTTGATCTAAAAACGAAAGGCGGCGGCTTGTCTCTAGCTTATATAGAGCAAAGACACCTCAATTTGGATGGAAATCCCGAGTTGTTCGGGTTTGATTCGGTGAAGATTTCGTTAGCGTTCGGCTCAGTCATGAAGCAGAGAAGGGGGACGAGACCGACGTGTGGGGCCTAGTCGTCAGCGACACAAAGAAGGGAGGGCGCGCGGCTGTGGCTTCCTGGGTCGGCCCACGTGGCGCGGGAGGAAGAGAACGACTCAGTTCGGCCCACCCGCGAGAAAGGAGAAGCAGGCCGGTAGATGGGCTGCACAGGCCGAAAAGGAAAAAGGTAAAGGGTTCCTTTCTATTTTCCATTTTCTTTTCTAATTTTTCAAACACATTTTCGAATCAAATTTCCAATAGAATTTGTAAACCTTTACAAGTTGGTCAAAATCACACACCAAGATAAAATATTTGCACTAGCATGAATGCAAAACATATTGCTAACCATATATTAGGTTTTAGTTTCAAATCAAATAATATTATTTCTCTATGGTTTATTACCCAAACAATTGCTTCTTAAATCAATTTAAACCGATTTAAATTCTTGATAAATTTTGGGTGTTACAATATGGCCCACATGCACCTATCATTGTCTCAAAGACCTCTAACGACTATGCATGTGTACCATATAACTTAAGAAGTCTGTCGGGTGTCCTTGGGAAACCCGAATCATCCATGATCTTTCGAGCAGGATCACATTACAGAGGCATTGCAGTATTACATTAATTTATATAACAAATTACATCAGAGTAAAAGTGCGAAAGTCTTACATAACATAAGTTTACAAACCATTTGTTCCAAACTTACAAACCTTAAGTTTAATTATTACAACCATAGTAGTGGAGTAGCATTAGTAACTTTATTACAGACCACGGAAATGGATTGCTCTGCCCAAGAGCCAAACATACTACTCATCGTCGTTTACCGCAAAAATGGTCGTGCAGCAGGGTCTGAAACAAACTTGCTCATGAGGCTTACCTGCAACAAGGGTTTAACAAACCCTGAGTACAAAAGTACTCCACAAGACTTAACTGACGAAAAGGGTGAAGAAGACTCAATAATGCAGGCTCAGGGGAATCAAGGTGAGGATGTAGCAAGAATCAAAGTTCTTTTGCATAAAAGCTACTAACAGTGAGTCCTTAAGATCAATGTTTTAACTCATCATTAATCATTAATAGAATCTAAGTGATCCTATTCTAGCTCAAGTAACCCATACAACTTCTTTCTCAATCCTCAACCATAGATCCACTTGTTACTACGATGTAGGTCAGGTGATCGAGTCTCCATGACCGAGGAGCAATGACGATTCAAATCGATTATACCCAGCTGGGGTTCCTAACCATACAACATATGTAGAACTCTAACCTACATATATCAATCTTCACTCGGATCCTACAAAATGTGACTAGGTCCAGTGCAACTCGAGAGTATAGTACACCTCCAATCCAGCCCTTGGCTACGAGGGTACACACTACTCTCGCCATCACTCCACTCCTAGTGTGCGGTTAGCCGTTCACAAGATGGAAATACTGAGGTCTTAGGCTTAATGAAGCATGTGGCTAGTTGCAAAGTCTCAAAACACAGGCAAGCCTACAATGGTATAGTCCTTAACTGACACAATCGGAAATACTACATCAAGACTCCTTTCCCGATGCAAGTCCATCGATCGGTCTCAAATTAACATCATTATTCATTCAGTTGTTCCACAACAACACTTCAAACTTTGTTAAAGATTTTCAAAGTTTTCTCATTAAGCAAGGCTAAGCATACTAAGTATTTTCAAATAAAACAGTAACAAGGATAATATTAAAGTATCAAGAATGGTAGTGCAATAATTAGGTTATCACTCAAATCCTATCACCTAATGCAACAAATCATTAACTTAAGTGAAGTAAAGCTTTTCAAAATACAAGGAAGGTTTAAATGCATCTAGGGCTTGCCTTGATCGACAGGAATATCTGGCTCTAGGTCAATCCCACAAATACCAAATCCTACCTCCACTGACGACTGCTCTTCTTTGGGGACGGGTTCGACCACGTTAATCTCCTCATTCACGGGGACTATACGAGATGATAATGTATGCTCAATATGATGAAATACAAAACATGATGCTTGGTCGATGTATAACAAGATTAAGAATTTGGGTACAACTTTCCTTCACGGTACAGTTGCAAAACAACAAAACTAACTAAGTAAATCAGGGTTTCGACAAGTTTTACTTCACATGAAAGGTCATTAGGGTTTACTGATTACATGTTAAACATGAGCTCAAATAACTAAATAAGATGCCAAAGAGCATTAAGTGTTAATTGTAACACCCTAGGTGTTTGTCACTCGTTAAGTAGTGGGTTTAAGTTCAAACATGATAGATTAAGTGGAGATGACGATGTCAAGGTCAACCTTTGGAGATGAGCCTAATCTAAACTTGGATGCTGCGCCCTTCCTTTGCATATATGACATTTTCAAGATATATGCTTAGGTGGTGTTGTTGTAATATCTTCATGTGTCTCACCTTAATACCTATCTATATTGGTCACTAGAAAAGTTTCATGAAGTTTGGAATCAAAAAGTCACATGAAATGATAAGTTCTATTCCTATTGGAATTGCATTATTAAGTGAATGGAAAGTTAGGTCATCAACCAAACCTTGAAACCTTACCCAAATGACTCTAGGTGAACTCTACAACAAAAGTCATGAAGGGTTCTGTTGAGCAAATGTCAAGAAAATGTCCCATTTGGTCTAAAACCCTAATTTAGGCTTTATCGAGTTGCTACTTTGACCAAAGTGAAAGTTTAGCTTCTGTACTAGTTATGAGGCTTGACCTTAAACAAAAGTTGTAGTTCATCTTGTGTAGAACAAACTTTGTTTAATGGTCAAGAGCTAGTTTGGCCTCTAACTTGGTCAAATAGAGTTCACAAGATTGAATCAGCTGCTGTTTTTGGTAGCAGAAAATATTTCTGTCCCTGTTTGGCAGCTGTGAATTTACATGTTCATGCCATTGTATCTTCTAAATCTATGTGGTAGCTCAATTTAATTCCTTACTATGAGTTGAAGTACTTTTCATGGTCGAGCCAATGAATCAAGTCTCATCAAGTTTGGAGTTCATTTGGATCTTCGAAAATAGTTTCTAAAACAACAAAAAAGCTGTTTTATCACTATTGACCGTGACATGTTGACATGCCGCGTTCTCCTATTTGTGTTAAACAACTCAAGTTGAGCCAAGAATAGAAGTTGAAGATAAATTGATGGAGAAGAGCATACAAAAAGTTGGACTAAGTTTGATTCCGTTTTGATTGTAAAAACTTGGGTTTGTTTGATCTCTGTCAACACACTAACATAGCCAATTTGGAGCTTCATTACTCACTAATCCATTTCGTTAATGACCAAGCTTCCTTAACAGAAAAGGTAGATCAAACCGAGCTGAGCAAACTTCATTTTAGGCCCATGCCCAAAATCGGCCCGTAGTCGGCCCAAATCATCTCCCACGCCAGGTACACCGTTGTCTGCCACGTGCTCGTCGAAATGCACCAGAGGGCGCCGCGCGGCCTATGCGTGTCACCCATGCGAGAGCTAGGAACCTCACCGCCTCGATGCATACCTTCCTTTCTCCTTGCATCGGTGTGGATGCCAGCCTACCCCTGGCGCTCCCCACTCCCTGTCATGCTGCCCTAACCCTTCCATTCGCTCTCACCATCGCTGCCGCGCTCCCCATGGTCGAGCTCCGAGCTCGATGTCGCCATGGCTAGGGCGGAGCAAGGCTCCCTACTGCACTGCTTGCTCCTTCCACTGGCCATCCTCACGACCCTTCAGCACTCCTTGTCGCGCCTCCAAGCTACCGTAGCCGGCCGCCCATAGCCATGCCGGTCACCATAGACCGTCACGCACGTATGGAGCCGGTTGCCATTGCCGGCAAGCCAAGCTCCGCGGCCACCGCCCTCGCTCACCCTTTGAGCCTCCTCCATCCCAACCGAATTCACCCTCGACCTCCCCACTCCACGCTGCCTCCTCTACGCCACCTTCCCAGTCACGTAGCCACCGGCAGCCGCGGCCGTCGTAATCCACCGGCCGTCGGGCCGGTGCTCGCGTGGCCAAGCCAACTCGGGCCACCTCGGGCCGAGCCGAGCTGTCCCCTGGGTGCGCACGACTCCCCTGGTGCACCACCGCCCCTCCTTGGCCACCGGCGTGGCCACCTTCACCGGAACAGCGAGCTGCCGGCGGCACCCCTCTGTAATTCGCGACCATGGGCCTCGTACATGAATTTGACAAAAGGCAGGGGCCTAAGTGCAGAGTCTGTGACTCAATGAATAGTTCTATAAGGACCTGTTTGTGGTAGTTTTTGCTAAACTGTCACACCCGGTTTTCTAAAGAACAAAACCAGGCTAATCATATGTGTGCCCAGGAAGTCCACACATATGTCAGAATGAAAAAGTATCAGAAACAATGTTATTATATAACTTATACATAGCTATATTAACACTTACATCAGAGTATCGCGGAACGGTGACTAAACTTTAGGCCCCATTCTTCTCAGGGACAGCTGAATGGTGGCTCCGTATGCCAAACACTTCTGAAAGACTTCTAGAAACTCCACTATCTCTTAATCCTTCTTCTGAATAGCACCTTACTACACACTGGAGTGTGGTGGAAATAGCAAGAGTGAGTCCATGTCGAACTCAACAAATATATCATGGGGTTCATGAGGCTCAAAAAGGATAGACACTGTTTGACTGCATTTAGCTTTTAGTCATCATATAATTAGCAATTGAGTAGCATCAAGGTAATCCAAATCCCATTAATGAATCAATGATCAATTGTAATAAGGATAATGAATAACATTAACATGAGCATAATAATAATCAACAGTAATTAAGCATGATATAACAATGGTGATCATCTATCTGTAAATGTTCCAAGGCCGCTCGTATCCGTGAGCACGGCTAGTATACCAGTTTTTAACTCTACGCAGAGGTGTACACTTTCACTGTGAGTCATAACTTCCAAATGCATGGGTTCACGACTCCCCAAAACACCAGAAATCATATAAAGCCACTTAAAGGTTCGTCTAATAAGTTAGGGCCATTAGATTCACTCGGCAGGCAGATGTAGGAACCCCCCTTTTCAAATGGCACTCTTCCTTCTGGGCTATACTCATTGACTAGAGGCTGTCCTACACCCAACGTGGCAAGCCGTTCTTATGCCATTTAAGGTAACCACTAACAAGCTAGCAAAGGTCCTTTAAGCAACTAAAGCCAGAGCCATATAGCCCTCATAGCTGTACTGTATGTCCCGGATGATCACGTACAGATAAGTCCTTATGGAGAGAAACCAAAGCATCAAAATAACCCACATGCTCTAGCCCCTTTTCAACAGCAAATAAAATCATCATTAAAGGTTGATTGCTTAATCCATTAATCAAAATTACAAGATCATTGTTCATGATTAAGCACTAGCAATAGCTACCCAAATGCATCCCCAAGGTTGACAAGGAATCAAGATAACAATCACTAAGTTATAATCTCTAGATTGTCAAGGTAAACACATGCATATGATATTGATTATTGTGAATAGGTAACAAGGATAGTCCCATGTTATATTTGCCTTGATCAAAGCTTTCTGGATGATACTGCTGGTCTGGCTCAAAATAATACTTCTGATCGTCAAGAAACTGCTCACCGTTTATACTCGATCATCAAGCATCAACACATAATCATCCGAGCAATCATACACGAAGCAAACAAAGACACATAATTAAAACAGTACACAAACAGTAGCAAAACAGTATAAAAGTTTGTAAAACTCTTCTACACGTTACTACAATTACATAGACGTAAAGATCACGAGATTCGGATTTAAAACGTGAAAGTTATGAATTTTCTAAGATTTCCTATAGATAAATAATTACATTAATAAAAACTCGAAAATTAAATTTTCCAAACCTACTGTATAGCTACACTAACATGTAGAGCTCGCAAATACGAACCTAACGCAACTTGAACAGGTCAAATCGGAGTTAAAACAGATATTTTATGATCAAAACAAGTTTAGTGGCAAAACTGTAAATAGTATCATCTTCTACCTTGGGCTTGGAGGAGCTCCGGTCAGCCATGGTGGAACCTCACCGGAGAGAAGCAAGATGAGATGGGAACTCAATGAAACAGCGATGGATTCGCGCAAACAGATATACCACGGTGTAGAGAACAACGAGGGCTGCCTCTTGGTGGTGGTGGCCGCGTCGGGACGCGACGGTTTGGCCGGAAAAGCTCGTCGGAGAGTTCGTCGGAACGCAAGCTGTAGATGCGGAACTTCGGCGAGAGGTGGAGGGAGCTACGAGCGGTGGCTCGCGATAAGGTTTGTACTTCTGAAACCAGGGCGTCGAGGGCTACGCCGGCATATACATAGTCGTAAGGTTTGGAAACTTTTCAGAATTTCTTAATTTCAGGATTATTTTAATTCTGCGAATAAAAATATTTCTAGAAAATCTAAAATTACCTTTTTGACCGCGAAAAATAGCCCGGAGCTCAGAAAAATCACGGGAAAAATCCTTTAGACTCTTGGGGAGATAAGGAACTCAACCAAATGAGTTTGTGTAACACCCAAAATTTTGAACATTTTAAAATAGAGGAAATTTGAATTTTATGTTTATTTGTGGGCATTTAACACAGGAGAAATAATAAAATTTTATGAAAATAAAATCAAATTTAAGGCTAGCTATACGTTGTTGCACTCATGCTGCTGCATATTTAATTATGTGATGTTTGGTTTTTACTCAACTGAAAAAGGAGTTCAAAATCTCTTGGAAATGAATTTACAAATTTATTTCCTAAAAGAAAAGGGAATCCTTTATTTTTCTTCTTCCTCCCTGGTTTTGGCCCGCTGGCCCAACCAGCCCACTCCCCCCTTGCTTCCGCAGGCCCACATGGGCGCTGCCCTCCCTCCCTTCGGCCTGACCAAAATCGGCCGCCAATCCCTCTCCTTGGGCCGGCCCGCTGGCCGAGCCGCGCGCGCTTCCCCCTCGCCTTGGCCCGCTGACGCGCGGGGCCCGCGTTCATCGTCACTGCCGCGTGGGGCCACGGCGTCAACCGTCTCTTTCCTTCCGCCATGAAGGAAGGAAGCTTTCCTTTCATGCCGCCACTGTGATTCACGAGATTGTGCCCGCTCCTTCCCTTCTTTGGTCGCCCCCGGGGCTATTTAAGCCGAGTCCCGAGCTCCTCCGCCCCCTTGTGCTCCCTTTTCACCTTAGCCATCACCCAGAATGGCTGCTCGCGCAGCGCCACCCTAACCGGCCGCCATCCCGAGCACCACGCGACGCACGCTCCGTCCCCGCCTCCCTCGTCTACGTGGGTGAGTTCGCGACGAGCTTCTCCTTCGTTTTGTACCCGCGTGCGTCAAACGGTGGCCGGAGTCGTGGCATTGGAAAACGCCGGCGAGCCTTGCCTTTCCCGGCCATGGCGCCGCCGTCGGCCGGCCGGCAGCCGCCCCCATCCCCCCTCTTTTAAATCGGGGCCGTCCGGATCTAATCCGACGGTCCAGATCACTGGATACCCCTTCGGGGGTAACTTTTGTTACAAAGCCCCCGGAACTTCTTGAATAAAACCCGCAGTCCAAAGTATAGTTTCCCGAATACATTTTCTTCTTTTGAAAGCGTAGCTCGTCTCGGTAAACTCAAGAAATACATTTTCAGCTATTTACAAGTTTGCCACTGCTTTTGTTTTGGCCATAAAATGCTCATTTTAACTCCGATTTGACCCGTTCAAATTCCGTTAGGTTCGTTTTCGTGAGCTTTACATGTTAGTACTGTTTTACAGTAGATTTGCAATATTTAAATTTCAGATTAGTATTATATTAATTATTTATCTATAGGAAACCTTGGTAAATTCGTAACTTTCGCGTTTCAACTCTATTTTCCATGATCTTTATATCTGTGTGATCGTAGCAACGCGTAGAATAGTGTTTTAAACCTTTTATATTGATTTCTCTCTGTTGATGTACTGTTCTAATCTAGTCTTGTTTGCCTTGCATGGATGATCTTGGAATGCATGTTGTTGATTGTGGTTCGAGTAGACGGTAATTGCTACGCGGGAGACGAGATCTTCTTCTGTGATAATCCAGACCAGCAGGAGTTCTACGAGCAAGGCAAGTATAGTTGGGATATTCTTTGTTGTCCTATTCATTATTTAATTAGACATTTGCATGGGTCAATTTGCTCAACATAGGATGTCCTTGTCTTTGATTATCTTGTACCTTGTTACCGATGGGTTACACTTGCATATGGGTAGTTGCTAGCGCTCCACTTAAATACTATGAATAAGGACAATGACTACTGATTATATGAAATCCTTGTTAAAACTTGATTTTGAGAAACATGAACGTAGGGTGAGAGAGCTTGTGTATCACGATGCTCTTGGCCCTCCATAAGGACTTATTCATTGGCAAAAGCTGGGAATTACCATACAACTGTGAGGGCCATATGGCTCTGGCTTTAGTCAAGTATGAAGACCTTTTCTAGCATATTAGAGGTTACCCGAAAGGGCACAAGAGGGGTCTGCCGACTCGGGTATAGTTTGGCTCCTGTCCCTATGTGTATAGGTTGCGTGTCATTGTGCCATTTGGGAAGGGGGAACCTATATCTATTTGCCACCAAAACCTAGCGGCCCTAACATGTTAGACAAACTTTTGAAAGGCTTCATAGTGTACCATGCCCACTCACCTTGGAAGTGTTAGGGGGTAGACGGGCCCCGGGCATATGGGAATCATGACTCACAGTGAAAGTGTACACCTCTGCGCAGAGTTTAACAAACTGTTATAATAGTCGTGCCCACGGTTATGGGTGGCCTGGAAAACTAATGGAATAAATGAATCTTTACTGACGATGTTAATGATAATGATTAATGATGATGTGTTACTTGTTCATTATATTACTATGGGTATTGGGGCTTAAGCATAACCATAACTTAATTAATCTTAGGAGTATATATACATAAAAAGCGAACCGCAGTATAACCAGTGTCAACCTTTTGAGCCTCATGAACCCCATATTATCTTGTTAAGTACGAGATGTACTTATGCTTGTTTATTTTTCATTATTGGATAAAAATCCTAGATGGGTACAGATGGCAATGATTACGACGACTACTTTGAGGACAACTAGGTTTGTTGTCAACCAGTCGACCAGATCCTATGGACTTGGAGACGCCCTTGGAGTGTTTTGTTTATTTTACTAGATCACCAGACTTGAGATGTTTTTTTATTTATGTAATGAAATATGGTTCGTTATTGTAATAAGGCACTGAGTATGATACTTCTCCTTCATAATTTGTTCTATATGTTTTATACATATGGTTTACATCCAAATTTTGTGTATTCAAAATATGGGCGTGACAAATTGGTATCAGAGCTCGTGTCAACAGTAGGACGCAAGCCCAGTAGAAATGGTCATTTACTACTTATTACTTTACTTGTTCTTGCTTACTACCTTAGTCTTGTTATTTGTTAAAATCTTTATGCTCCTTCCGTTTTATTCTATTATGAAATTATTGATTCTAATCCCATCTAAAAATAAAATTTTGTAGATGGTGCGCACCAGGCAGTCTACCCGCAAGAGCGTTGGAGCTGGCCTTCCACCCCGTGTCCTGTTCCCTGAAGAGGCGCCAGCCCCGGAGATTGTAATCATCTCTGATGATGAAGAGGAACCCATGATGATGGAAGAGGAACCCATGGAGGAGGACACCATGCTCTTAGTGAACATTACCGGGCATGAGGAGGCTGATGAAGAACCAGCACTAGCTGCACTGACTCCACCACTCCCTGCTTCGCCTGCTCCAGCACCAGCTGCACCGACTCCACCACTCCCTGCTTCGCCTGCTCTAGCACCAGCTGCACCAACTCCACCACTCCCTGCTTCGCCTGCTCCAGCACCAGCTGCATCTGCTCCGGCTTCACCACCACTAGCTCCTGCCGTGGGAGAGCAGAAGATGGCACCCGCTGATGAGGCAGAACCTGAAGAGGAGCCTGGGTGGACGCGTACTTACATCTACAAGCACGCCTCTCACACGGCCTACCATCACAAGCTGCTCAACGACATGCTCCAGGACTACTACGCCGACCTGAACACTAGCATCCAGTACTATTGTGCTGAGTACACTCACCCCACTGAGGCGACTTACTGGAAGACGGAGCTGACTGTCACCGTCTGGAAGGACGATAAGAATGGCAGGGTGGTGAACACCATCCATGGGCACACGTCCAAGCGTGCTGAAGCTTTCGACAGTATGGAGGACGCCGCTCGGGAGGCCTATGAGTACTACCATGGCTTACGGTATGAGGCTATGGAGGCAGATCGCTTCAGGTACTTGCCCCGCTATGATGCGCAGAAGAAGGATTGGGTGGTGACAGACCCTCAGCACAGCTCTCCTGCCTTGGACACTACAGTGCGGTATGCTCTTGCACTAAAGGTGGGGAATGAAGATCTCCAGAAGGAACTGCATGGAGTGCACAAGGCTGCGAGGCGTTACCAGAAGGAGATCGACAAGCTGAGGGCTCGGCTGGGGCAGCCTCTGCTCTACAAGAAGCTGGATAAAGATTATGACGTGTATCATGATTCTTAGTTTTGCTATGCCTTATTGTAATAAAAGTCGTTAGTCGCGTCGTTTGAGTCGACTCGTTGCTTGGATCATGAACTTTGATATGTGTGTTGTGGTCATGCTTGAGTTGGACTTTTTCTTTGAATGCTGAGAACTCATGGGCTTGTCCGTGATTCTCTTAAGTTAAGTTTTAAGGTTTAGTGATGCTTAATAAAATTTGGGGTTCACTTTATCTACCTCCAGTGTTGCTGTTTTCTGGAACAGCCTGTGCTCTTTATTTATTATCTCGGTTTTGGTAAGTCCAAAAATCGTGAAAATTTTACAGCAGTAACTATACTTCGGCACCTTTCCAACGCATCTGAGATCACCCTTATATCTGTCCTGGTCTGGGAGTTATAACCGTTTTAAGTTGAGGTTGCTGCGCTGACGGAGAGTCTGGAACAGTCTGGGATTATACTCTGTTTCGGCTGACATGACGACAGAATCTGGAAACGTGTTAAATACCAAAGTTGCAGGAAATTTCTTAAGCTTTCTAACCATGTATAGCAAACCTTAAAAGGATGTCTGGAATTAAAATTATGTTCGTTTTACTGATCTGTTGTTGTTGGGCATTCTTAACGTCACTACCAAAAGTAGACTTAGTTTTCTAATTCTGATAACGGCGCCAAAAATGCCAAACCTATCCCTCATGCCACTTAAGCCAAGTTGTCATCCCCAGCATGACATGAGAGATGCGGTATTGAAATATGCATTTGCTCATCAAGATAAATAATAAAAGGGATCTGCAAGCGCACAGATTAATACCGATGTAGCATTTTAACCGGGAAGTATTCCAGGTATCGTTATTTATATTTTTACCACTGGGAAGGGATTTCTAAGTATCATGGTTGATAATGGAATGAGAATATGGAACTGAGTACACATCATTGCATGTATAACCGAGAGTATTTATCAATCTCTTTATACAGGTATAAATGTCACATTAAGTAAAGGTAAAGTGATAATGGTGACAAAGATAATTAATCTGATCAGCTAGCCACATATAATAATGATAAGCACCTCAACAGATATTCTAGCAAGTCATTAGCATGGAATTAGGATGAACTACAAAGATATTCCCTAAGTTATTATTAACTATAAAGTCTAGCATATCATAGTTAGTGCAATTATACTTGGCAATCATGGTGAGAAAAGACTATATCCATGCATAGTGAATATTAGCAAGGAAGATGAAAAACATAGCAATCACTCCCCTGTAATAGTGTTGCTCTGCCTGCCTTATACACGAGAGGGGGACTATATAAGAATCAACGAAGCTGTCACTATCGCGAACTACCCCACAATCCGGCATATAGGGTGCAATCGCAGATAAATACGGTATAGACACCACGTCTACACAATAATTATCATTCACCCACTGTACACATGGATAAACGCTATACGATCCTAAGCATGTATATAATTCCAATCTAACTAAGCCAAGCATATAACTATGATAAACTAAGAACAATATAATTGCAAATATAATCAAGTAGAGCAAAGTCATAACCAATATATTGAAATAGAACAAAGTCATATTCATAATATTGAAGAACAATGATGAACAATTGAAGAACAATAGAGGAATTACCAAGAATCCTCTTGACAGATCCGGGAACCAATCGAAGATTGACTCCTTCTAGTTCTAATCCTATGTAGCTATGCTAACTAGAGATCTAGTTGATGTGGTGGCTCTACGGCTTGATCAGAGGCTCTCCTCCTGAATTAGGGTTTGAAGTATGAGATGAGGGCCTCTCCTCCAGGGGCAGGGGCCTTGCTTATATAGCCCTTTCAGATGAATCTGGGCCGTCGGATCAAACCGACATTGAACGGACGGTTTTCCTTGATCCTCTAGGTCGGTGGAGCATAATCCTCGAGGCGGAGCCTGATTGGCTCCGGGGCCAGGGCGGGCGCCCTAAGGACCAGGGCGGGCGCCCTGTGTCCGGCTCCGTTACGCCTCCCGTTCGTTCTCGTGGCTTCTGGACTCTTCTAGATGTAAGATAATTACGTGTTCGGTTAATATCCCGTCATTAATCCGACATGTGGGCCTTTCTTCCATATTTCCTGATAACCCCCTGCAGAAATAGATAAACAACAAAACTCGTGGAATTCTGTCAGATAAAACCCTAAGTCTAGGTGTTGGTTTCATTTGGATCCTTTTCTCTATTTATTTGATAGTTATAATTGATACTTAAGGACCGTCAACAAACTCCCCCAAGCTTACCTCTTGCTCGTCCCTGAGCAAGGATAGACTCAGCGATGGATGAGAAGTTGCTGAAATGCCTTTGAATTTTGACGGTACACATGCTTTCAAATAGAGTCTCATCTCTGAGTTAAAGTAAACTGTCAAGACTTAAAACTTACTCATTATACCTTTCACCATGGGGCTTGCAACCGTCACCTTTGTCTTGAGCGGTTAAAAGATAGAACAGTCTAGTCAAGCACCATGTCTCTTATTCTTGATCAGCTATAGCTCTTGGAGTTTTTTGCAGATTTTCAAATAAAACTCAGAGATTCCTTGTATGACTCTCTCAGGTCTCTCTTTTATGGTATTTCTGGATCCTCACCAAGGCAGTAATGATGTCTGCCTTCTCTCAAAGCAAAGTATGTAGTATTTGTGGTATAAGGCAGAGTGACATTGCCTTCTCTCTCATCCTATTCTAATAAGGCTTTTGATATCTGGAGCTCATCGGTGGGAGATAAAGTATACATACTTACAAGACATTTATTGCATAGTCAAACCATGGATCCAGAGAAACAAACCAATAAGTCAAATCAAGATGTGCATGTGTGGCGAATAAATGGTGTATGGTGGTAGTGATGATAACAATGATGAAAGTCTAATTCTACTTTTGCTCTTTTGAGGGGATACGTACCTTTCTTGCTTTCTAAAGCTCTTGAGGAGAATGAGGTGCTCTATATTTTCTTTTTTTCCTCTCAGGTGGGTATCTTGTACCCCTAATTCTACTGTCGGACACTTGTCCTTTTTTACCTCTCTTCTCACATTTTTTTTCATCGAGGTTCCGAGCACTTGCTCCTTTTTATTTCCTCGTATATTTTTCTTTTCTTTTCGAGGTTCCGGGCACTTGCCCCTTTTTATTTCCTCGTATAGAGCACTCATCTCCTTAGAACAATATAGCAAGTGGTAGTAACCAAAATAGCTTGAGCATTTATTTCACAGGGGATAACAAGAATGGGAAAATATTTTTGGCTATTCTCTCCCGGATTAGGAGTAGAATAATTTTATGTGGATCTGGAGATGAGAATGAGTGGATATATGTGGATGCGTACTTCCGGAGTAGAAGCAGCATGTATGAGTGATCGTGCAAGTGAATCTTGATTTTAACCGCATGACAAGCTCCTAAGGGTCTACACAGCTTGACTATACTCAATGCTCATAAGCAGTAAAAAGTAAAGGTATGGCTTAAAGTCTAGCAAGCATGTATGTATAGCTGTGGTAGGAACTTAAACTCTCATCATAGAGGAATTCATCATGTAGCATTTTAAGATTTTCAAAGATAAAATTCTCTAGAATTCTAGCATCTCTAGGAATAGATAAACAGCAGCTCAACCTTCCCATATCATATCCGTTAACAACTTAGACTTTAGATCAAGTTCTCTTCCCACAAGTTCAGGTTTAGAGCAAGCTTTAAATGATAACAGTTATGTAAACTTAGAGAGAGAACTTCAAATTTGAAAATTAGGCAAAGCAACTATTCATCATATCCATGCTAGAGTTTTATTATTATTTAGATTCAGTTTAGCATAGCCACTTTATTTATTTATTAAAACACACTAAGCAAAAGATATAGGTATATATATATAAGCACAAAATCTTTATTTGGTTTTTTTCATAGTTATGTATATTTTTATTTTTTTTTATTTTTATAGGGTAGAAGTATATATAAAGATAAAGATAAAGATAGAAATACTTAGCAAGATAATGGGGGTGCTCTCCCCCAAGCTGGATCTTGACATAATCTCTTCTGATGTAGCTAGCAGATGGCGGAGATGTATTTGAAAGTCGGCAGCACCCTGACAGCGATTAGAATGTCCTCCGTCTGCTAGTCTCCTTGAATTCTGTGAAGCTCAAATAGACAACAAAGCTTTGTGGAACTGATTAAGTGTTAGCATAAATATCTAGCCTTTATCATGTTGAGCCTCCTTGATTTTTTTATGTTGTTTTTTTTCTTTATTTTATAAAGCAGAAGAAAATATTTATGTATTTATTATATATATATATTTTTTTTATGCCACCACAGTGAATGTACTTATGGGTTTTATGCCACTCGCATACTCACATGGGGCTTTAGGGTTTTTAATATTTTTAATTTCTTTTTAAGATAGTATGAATATGATTAACTAAGCAAACTATTTAAGATAAAGTAAATAATTGAAAGGAATAGGATAACTACCAAGTTACCTCTTGGCAAGGCGTTCGGTGTTTTTAAAGTCCTCCGAACGGGACTCTTATTCGTTCAGTCGTCCTGGGACTCGGTGGATGGCGTAGTCGGTGTTTTCGGCAGCGCCTCTTCTTCATGTACAACTGTCTTTTCTTTCCATACCTGTCTCGGTGCTTTGGTCTCCTCAGGACAGTGTTGGTTGAGTGGTATGTCTTCAGATCTTACCACTTCTCCTTCATAATCTGCCCATCCGTCCTTGATGACCTGTTGCTTCTGATTGTGGTTATGCCGCCTTCTTCTTGTCCTGACCTGCTTGGATTCTTCAAATGCATAGTTAGGGTCAGTAAAGTAAAGACGTACCTTCTCAGAGGGGAAGTGCATGTGGACTTCTCTAGTTCCAATGTAGATGATTGCTTTGACAGTACTAAGGAATGGTCTTCCAAGGATGATGGGTGGATCATATTCATCTTCTCCCATGTCAATAACCTGAAAGTCTGTATGGACAAAGTGATCGTCTATCTTGATAGGGACGTTAGTTACTGTACCTTCGACCTGTCGGAATGTCTGATCTGCCATCTGGAGCTGAATATATGTTGGGTTTAAGGGCATGGTTCCGAACAGAAGTTCATAGGTGACCTTGGCCATTATGTTGACGCCCGACCTAGTGTCGCAAAGTGTCTTGTAGAAGTGGAACCCATTAATGGAGCAATAAATGCTTGGCATACCTAGGTCGTCCTTCTTAGGCAAGAACGTTGACTTGAGTTGGCGATCTTGACCTTTGTGCACGGTAGTGACCATCTTAGCTGTCTCGGCCCACACTTGCTTCTTGCTCTTGTTCCTCCTGTTGGTCCTCTTCCTTGGTTCATATTGGGGTTGCTCTGGGATTTGTGCGGTCTTGTTCTTGAAGGAAAACGTTTCCTTCCTCCCCTTGATGTAGAAACTGATCTTGGCAGCACTAGCATAGATGATAGCTCTCGCGGTGTTCAGGAATGGTCTCCCTAGGATAACGGGAGCCCTCTCATCAGAACCGGTCTCTATCACTACGAAGTCTGCTGGAGCGTACGAGGAACCCACTCGGACACAGATGTTCTTCAATATTCCTCTCGGGAAACTCAGTGTCCTATCTGCAAGCTGCAAACACATGGTTGTTTCTAATAATGGTTGTGAAAAGAGTTTTTCATAGAGTACCCTGGGCATGATGTTGACGCTGGAGCCAAAGTCACAGAGTGCTTCTGGGAAGTCTCGCATGCCGATGGAGATCGGGATGACGGGGCGTCCTGGATCGCCTCTCTTGACCGGCAGACGGTCAGTACTTACTTCCACGATAGGGTTACTCCAGTAATCTCCTGCATCAAACATGTCTACAAGATTTGCAGATTCTAGTCCTTCCGGTTGTGATGGTATACCGGGGTTAGTAGCAGGAACAGCAGCAGCTATTTGATTCAACTGAGATTCAATCATTTTATTAAAGCTAATCTGGTTCTTGATGGCAGTAGAGAAATTATCCATTCTATTATTTATATTTTCTAGTATTTTATCATTAGATGCCAATTTCTTAGACAAGTTATCCATTAGCTTTCCTTGGTTGGACACTAACTCTCTCAAAGGTGGATAATTGTTATTATTATTGAAAGAATTGTTACCTTGGTAATTACCTGAGTAGTTAGGCCTCTGTTGATTCCAACCTTGATTCTGCTGAGGACGGTTGTAGTAGTAGTTGTTGTTATTGTTGATGTAGTTCACGTCCTCCAGCAACTCAGGACAGTGATTGCCCGAGTGTCCAGTACCTCCACACTCCTCACAAGTCATGTGGGAGTCGTAGACGTGCATGACTTCTTTCTTTTCTCCAGCTCGATCATCGAGCTTCTTCATGAGTAGGTCTAGCTTGGCAGACAGCATGTCTACCTCCTTGAGCTGGTGCATACCTCCACCTCTCTTGCGTGTCTGAGTTCTTTCTTCATTCCAACCTTGGTTGGATGCCATCTTCTCCACAAGAGCTGTGGCTTGAGGTATGGTGAGTGATAGGAATGCTCCTCCAGCTGCAGCATCCATGGTTTCACGGGCACTGTTAATGAGCCCATGATAAAATGTCTGCATCAACAGCCAGCTTTCCATTCCATGATGGGGACATTTTAGGATGTAGTCTTGGAAGCGCTCTCATGCTTCTGGAACGGATTCATCATGTTGTTGCTAAAAACTTGTAGTCTTCCCACGGAGAGCATTGGTCTTGCCCATGGGAAAGAACTTAGCCAGAAAGTTCGTGGAGCAGAGTGCCCACGTAGCGTTCTTCTCCTTTGTAGCGTAGAACCACTGCTTCGCTCTCCCCAACAGTGAGAATGGGAAAAGGCGAAGTAGTATGGCGTCTCTGGGGACATCAGCCATGGTGAAAGTGCTGCAGATCTCCAGGAAGTGTTGAAGATGAGCACTAGCGTCTTCATGTGGCTTCCCACAGAACTGGTTAGCTTGCACCATGTTGATGAGCCCAGGCTTGAGCTCAAAGTTGCGGTCGATCTCCCCAGCAGGTCCAGTGCGGATGTTGTCCGTAGTGGGAGCTGAGAACTCGCGGATCGACTTGTTCGCCATGGCTTCGAATTCAGTCGACAAATTCCGGATGAAACTTCGGCGGTCTTCGGATTTGGATGAAGCTTTGTGCTGAAGTGTTGACGATGTCTTCTTGAGCTTGGCTCTTGTTCTTCTGAATAAGGCTTCGGGATCATCAACAAAGTTGTCTGGAAGATGTCTTCTATTCATTCATCACTCTACAATAAATAATCAAAATGGAAAATACAGGGGTAAAACTGTATAAGAGAATTGATAAGCTCGATCAGATTAGTGATGCAAATGATGACTCAAAGTTCCGTATTCATTCCTACTTAGTAATCAACCTTCCCTGGCAACGGCGCCAAAAATGCTTGTTGGGCATTCTTAACGTCACTACCAAAAGTAGACTTAGTTTTCTAATTCTGATAATGGCGCCAAAAATGCCAAACCTATCCCTCATGCCACTTAAGCCAAGTTGTCATCCCCAGCATGACATGAGAGACGCGGTATTGAAATATGCATTTGCTCATCAAGATAAATAATAAAAGGGATCTGCAAGCGCACAGATTAATACCGATGTAGCATTTTAACCGGGAAGTATTCCAAGTATCGTTATTTATATTTTTACCACTGGGAAGGGATTTCTAAGTATCATGGTTGATAATGGAATGAGAATATGGAACTGAGTACACATCATTGCATGTATAACCGAGAGTATTTATCAATCTCTTTATACAGGTATAAATGTCACATTAAGTAAAGGTAAAGTGATAATGGTGACAAAGATAATTAATCTGATCAGCTAGCCACCCGTTCGTTCTCGTGGCTTCTGGACTCTTCTAGATGTAAGATAATTACGTGTTCGGTTAATATCCCGTCATTAATCCGACATGTGGGCCTTTCTTCCGTATTTCCTGATAACCCCCTGCAGAAATAGATAAACAGCAAAACTCATGGAATTCTATCAGATAAAACCCTAAGTCTAGGTGTTGGTTTCATTTGGATCCTTTTCTCTATTTATTTGATAGTTATAATTGATACTTAAGGACCGTCAACAGTTGTCACCGGTTGTCGCTCAGAAAATTTCAGATTTGTTCTTTTTATTATTTATAAGTGATTTATGATTGGATAAACCCTAAATTTGAGCATTTGTTTTGGAACAACAGATGGCAGCCAGAGGACGTGGCAGAGGTAGAGGCCATGGCAGGAATGCCGCCATGGATCCACCTAACCCACCTGTAGTGACAATGGAACAGCTGATGGGGATGCAAGCTCAACTCATGCAGGCGATGATGCAGCGGATGGACAATGAGCCTGTTGGAGGACCACCACCTGTCCATGTTAGGGACAAGCGTGGTGAATTTATGAAAGGACATCCACCGGTGTTTACGCACTCTATTGATCCGTTGGATGCTGACGACTGGTTGCGCACGGTGGCAAAGCAACTGGACATAGCACAATGCAACGACATGGAAAAGGTGTTGTATGCCTCAGGGCAACTGCAGGGGGCAGCTCAAGATTGGTGGGATTCCTTCAAGTTTGGACGCCCTGCAAACGCCGCTCCTATTACTTGGATAGAGTTTACTTAGAATTTCAGGACATACCATATCCCAGATGGACTGATGGAGATTAATCGGGAAGAATTCAGATCCCTGAGGCAGAAGTCTATGGCTGTGAGTGAGTATCGTGATAGGTTCACCCAATTATCACGTTATGCTCCTAATGAGGTGGCTAATGATGTAGACAAGCAGCGACACTTTCTCAAAGGTCTGAATGATGATCTTAGGTTGCAGCTGAAGATCACCACATACCCTGGCTATCAGACACTAGTGAATCACGCCATTGTGATAGACAATGAGCGTAGAGAAATAGAAGCCAAAAAGAGAAGGTTCCAAGGATAAGCATCTGGGAGTAACACCCGTCTCCGTCCTAACCCACAGTTAGGCTTCCCATAGAGAAGCCAGGGGCCTCCTAACCAGTGGAACAGAGGGCAGAACCAACAACGCTCTCAGTACCCCCAGCAGAATGGTGGCCAACGTCCTCATTACCCTCAGCAACAGAATGTTGGTCAGCGACCACAGCAACAGAAGGGTTACCAAGCACCACGCCAATATCCACAAAACAATGCTTCCATGAAGAATGGAGGATCAAATGATGTTAAAAAGTGTTTCCGCTGCGGCAAGGAAGGCCACATGTCTTATAATTGCCCAGAATTTCCCAACCAGCCGAATGCTTTCAGGAATGGCAATTAGAAGATGGCACCTAATGGTTCTAGAGCGAACCACGTCAATGCGGAAACTGCGCAAGAGGCGCCAGAAGTTATGCTGGGTACGTTCAGCGTCAACTCTATCCCCGCTACCATTCTCTTTGATTCTGGATCCTCGCATTCATTTATTTCCCAAGCTTTTGTTAGACATCATAGCATACCCTTAGTTGCTATGAAGCATGATAGTGAATTCACCGGGTGGTACTATACCAGCTTCCTACTATTGTCCCTCTGCTAACATAGCTTTAAGGGGGGTAGATTTCCCTGCTCAACCTGTTGTGTTAAGGACAGCTGGCATTGATGTGATTTTGGGAATGGATTGGATGAAACAACACAATGCAGTAATTCAATGTCAAGAGAAGGTAGTTGTGCTGACTACTCCTAAAGGGGACATAATGAGTGTTGAAGTGGCAGTGCAAGCACCACCAACAACAACCATGAACCAACTAAACAAAGATGCCAACCAGCCAGAATGTGTTGTGGATGATTTTCCAGATGTATTCCCTGATGACTTGCCAGGTATGCCACCCGATCGCGACATCGAGTTTATTATTGATTTGTTACCTAGAACTGCACCCATAGCTAAGCGTCCATATAGAATGGGGGTTGATGAATTAGAAGAACTTAAGAAGCAGTTAAAGGAGCTACAGGGCAAAGGCTTCATACGCCCTAGTTCATCTCCTTGGGGTGGACTATAGGTCTCTTAATGAGGTTACCATCAAAAACAAATACCCTTTACCTAGGATTGATGACCTGTTTGATCAGCTGAGAGGTGCTTGTGTGTTCTCAAAGATTGATCTTCGTTCGGGCTATCATCAGTTAAAAATCAGACGTTCAGACATTCCAAAGACAGCTTTCACCACAAGGTATGGGTTGTATGAATACACAGTCATGTCATTTGGGTTGACTAATGCACCTGCCTATTTCATGTATTTGATGAATAAAGTATTCATGGAGTATCTAGACAAGTTCATAGTGGTGTTCATTGACGACATACTCGTATTCTCTAAGAATGAAGAAGAACATGCCGAACATCTGAGATTGGTTCTACAAAAGCTTAGAGAACACAAGTTGTACGCCAAGCGGAGCAAGTGTGAGTTTTGGTTGAGGGAAGTATCATTTTTAGGTCATATTGTCTCCAATGGGGGAATAGCAGTGGATCCCAGCAAGGTAAAGAATGTGCTAAACTGGAAGCCACCAACCACTGTGTTTGAAATCCGTAGTTTCTTGGGATTGGCTGGTTATTATAGAAGGTTCATTGAAGGGTTTTCCAAGCTTGCCAAGCCCATGACTGCCCTGCTGGAGAAGAATGCTAAGTTCATATGGTCTGAGAAGTGCCAGGCTAACTTTGAGGAGTTAAAGAAGAAGTTAACTACGGCTCCTGTACTGATTTTGCCTGATTTGAGCAAGAGTTTCTCCATCTATTGTGATGCGTCTCGTCAAGGACTCGGATGTGTTCTTATGCAAGAAGGATGAGTGGTGGCCTATGCTTCCCGACAATTGAGGAAACATGAGTTGAACTATCCTACTCATGACTTAGAATTAGCAGCAGTTGTCCATGCCTTGAAGATTTGGAGACACTATCTGATTGGGCACAAAAGTGACATCTACACAGATCACAAGAGTTTGAAGTATATCTTCACCCAATCCGATCTGAATCTGAGGCAACGACGGTGGTTGGAACTAATTAAGGATTATGACTTGGAAGTGCACTACCATCTTGGTAAGGCCAATGTGGTAGCTGATGCTCTTAGCAGAAAGAGTTATGCTAACAAGATCCAGATAATGCCAGAATCGGAAGAGTTGTTGCAGAGTTTAAATTGTTGAACCTAGGCATTGTCACCAATGCAATGGGAATAGAAGTGACACCTACCTTGGAACAGGAGATTCGTAAAGGTCAACAAGAAGATGAGAAACTTAGGGAGATTATTGCAAAAGTACCACTTGGGAAAGCATCAGGATTCGGGATAGATGAAAATGGCACTCTATGGTTTGGAAAAAGGATATGTGTGCCAGAAGTAAAGGCTATCCGAGAAACAATTCTGCGAGAGGCACATGAGTCAGCTTACTCCATACACCCCAGAAGTACCAAGATGTACTTGGACCTTAAGGAGAGATATTGGTGGTATGGGTTAAAGAGAGATGTGGTAGAATATGTGGCATTGTGTGACACCTGCCAGAGGGTTAAAGCTGAGCATCAGAGACCCGCAGGGTTATTACAGCCAATGAAGATACCCGAATGGAAGTGGGAAGAAGTCGGTATGGATTTCATTGTTGGATTACCTCGCACTCAGAGAGGTTACGATTCAATATGGGTAATCGTGGATACGCTTACAAAAGTCGCTCACTTCCTACCGGTTAAGACCACTTATAAGGGTGCAAGATTAGCGGAGTTGTATATGGAAAGAATAGTGAGTCTGCATGGAGTCCCAAAGAAGATTGTGTCCGACAGAGGGACACAGTTTACATCGCAATTTTGGCAAAAGGTACACGATTCTTTGGGAACTAAGTTGAATTTTAGCTCAGCCTATCACCCTCAGACGGACGGGCAAACTGAAAGGATCAACTAGATTCTAGAAGATATGCTGAGAGCTTGTGCATTGCAGTATGGCAATAGTTGGGATAAGAGTTTGCCATATGCTGAGTTCTCATATAACAATAGCTATCAGAAGAGTCTCAAGATGGCACCATTCGAGGCCCTGTATGGACGAAAATGCAGAACCCCACTGTTTTGGAATCAGACAGGGGAGACCCAGGTGTTTGGACCTGATGTTCTTAGAAATGCCGAGAAGCAGGTGCGAAAGATCAGAGAAAACTTGAGAGTAGCGTAGTCCCGACAGAAGAGCTATGCTGACACTAGAAGGAGGGAATTGACCTTTGAAGTAGGGGATTATGTGTATTTGAAAGTGTCTCCCATGAAAGGTGTGAAAAGGTTCAATATGAAAGGAAAGTTATCACCAAGGTATATTGGTCCTTTTAAGATTCTCGAGAGACATGGAGAAGTGGCCTACCAGCTAGAATTGCCTAAAAATCTATCTGGTGTGCATGATGTGTTCCATGTGTCACAGTTAAAGAAGTGTCTGCGTGTACCAGAAGAACAAATACCACTAGAGGAAATAGTTGTTAAGGAAGACCTGACATATAATGAATATTTCGTAAAATTTTTGGAAACAGCAGAAAGGGTTACAAGGAGTCAGACCATCAAAATGTGTAAGGTACAGTGGAATAGGCACACGGAGGAAGAGGCTACATGGGAAGGAGAGGAGGAGCTGAGAAAGGCATATCCCCAGTTGTTTGAGTAAGCACCATCCAATCTCGAGGACGAGATTATCTTTAAGGGGGGTAGAATTGTAACACCCAAAATTTTGCACATTTTAAAATAGAGGAAATTTGATTTTTATGTTTATTTGTGGGCATTTAACATAGGAGAAATAATAAAATTTTATGAAAATAAAATCAAATTTAAGGCTAGCTACATGTTGTTGCACTCATGTTGCTGCATATTTAATTATGTGATGTTTGCTTTTTACTCAACTCAAAAAGGAGTTCAAAATCTCTTGGAAATGAATTTACAAATTTATTTCATAAAAGAAAACGGAATCCTTTATTTTTCTTCTTCCTCCCTGGTTTTGGCCTGCTGGCCCAACCAGCCCACTCCCCCCCTTGCTTCCGCAGGCCCACGTGGGTGCTGCCCTCCCTCCCTTCGGCCCGATCAAAATCGGCCGCCAGCCCCTCTCCTTGGGCCGGCCCGCTGGCCGAGCCACGCGCGCGCTTCCCCCTCGCCTTGGCCCGCTGACGCACGGGGCCCGCGTTCACCGTCACTGTCGAGTGGGGCCACGGCGTCAGCCGTCTCTTTCCTTCCGCCGTGAAGGAAGGAAGCTTTCCTTTCATGCCGCCGCCGCGATTCACGAGATTGCGCCCGCTCCTTCCCTTCTTTGGTCGCCCCCGGGGCTATTTAAGCTGAGTCCCGAGCTCCTCCGCCCCCTTGTGCTCCCTTTTCACCTTAGCCATCACCCGGAACGGCTGCTCACGCAGCGCCGCCCTAACCGGTAGCCATCCCGAGCACCACGTGATGCACACTCCGTCCCCGCCTCCCTCATCTACGTGGGTGAGTTCGCGACGAGCTTCTCCATCGTTTTGTACCCACGATGCGTCAAATGGTGGCCGGAGTCGTGACATTGGAAAATGCCAGCGAGCCTTGCCTTTCCCGGCCATGGCGCCGCCGTCGGCCGGCCGACAGCCGCCCTCATCCCCCCTCTTTTAAATCGGGGCCGTCCGGATCTAATCCGACGGTCCAGATCACTAGATACCCCTTCGGGGGTAACTTTTGTTACAAAGCCCCCGGAACTTCTTGAATAAAACCCACAGTCCAAAGCGTAGTTTCCTGAATACGTTTTCTTCTTTTGAAAGCGTAGCTCGTCTCGGTAAACTCAAGAAATATGTTTTCAGTTATTTACAAGTTTGCCACTGCTTTTGTTTTGGCAATAAAATGCTCATTTTAACTCCGATTTGACCCGTTCAAATTCCATTAGGTTCATTTTCGTGAGCTTTACATGTTAGTACTCTTTTACAGTAGATTTGCAATATTTAAATTTCGGATTAGTATTATATTAATTATTTATCTATAGGAAATCTTGGTAAATTCGTAACTTTCGCGTTTCAACTCCGTTTTTCGTGATCTTTATATCTGTGTGATCGTAGCAACGTGTAGAATAGTGTTTTAAACCTTTTATATTGATTTCTCTCTATTGATGTACTGTTATAATCTAGTCTTGTTTGCCTTGCATGGATGATCTTGGAATGCATGTTGTTGATTGTGGTTCGAGTAGACGGTAATTGCTACGCGGGAGACGAGATCTTCTTCTGTGATAATCCAGACCAGCAGGAATTCTACGAGCAAGGCAAGTATAGTATGGGATATTCTTTGTTGTCCTATTCATTATTTAATTAGACATTTGCATGGGTCAATTTGCTCAACATAGGATGTCCTAGTCTTTGATTATCTTGTACCTTGTTACCGATGGGTTACACTTGCATATGGGTAGTTGCTAGCGCTCCACTTAAATACTATGAATAAGGACAATGACTACTGATTATATGAAATCCTTGTTAAAACTTGATTTTGAGAAACATGAACGTAGGGTGAGAGCTTGTGTATCACGATGCTCTTGGCCCTCCATAAGGACTTATTCATTGGCAAAAGCTGGGAATTACCGTACAACTGTGAAGACCTTTTCTAGCATGTTAGAGGTTACCCGAAAGGGCGCAAGAGGGGTCTGCCGACTCGGGTATAGTTTGGCTCCTGTCCCTATGTGTATAGGCTGCGTGTCATTGTGCCATTTAGGAAGGGGGAACCTATATCTATTTGCCACCGAAACCTAGCGGCCCTAACATGTTAGACGAACTTTTGAAAGGCTTCATAGTGTACCCTGCCCACTCACCTTGGAAGTGTTAGGGGGTCAACGGGCCCTGGGCATATGGGAATCATGACTCATAGTGAAAGTGTACACCTCTGCGCAGAGTTTAACAAATTGTTATAACAGCCGTGCCCACAGTTATGGGTGGCCCGAAAAACTGATGGAATAAATGAATCTTTACTGACGATGTTAATGATAATGATTAATGATGATGTGTTACTTGTTCATGATATTACTATGGGTATTGGGGCTTAAGCATAACCATAACTTAATTAATCTTAGGAGTATATATACATAAAAAGCGAACTGCAGTATAACCAGTGTTAACCTTTTGAGCCTCATGAACCCCATATTATCTTGTTAAGTACGAGATGTACTTATGCTTGTTTATTTTTCATTATTGGATAAAAATCCCGGATGGGTACAGATGGTAATGATTACGACGACTACTTTGAGGACAACTAGGTTTGTTGTCAACCAGTCGACCAGATCCTGTGGACTAGGAGACGCCCTTGGAGTGTTTTGTTTATTTTACTAGATCACCAGACTTGAGATGTTTTTTTTTATTTAAGTAATGAAATATGGTTCGTTATTGTAATAAGGCACTGAGTATGATACTTCTCCTTCACAATTTGTTCTATATGTTTTATACATATGGTTTACATCCAAATTTTGTGTATTCAAAATATGGGCGTGACAGTTTTGACTCATGAAAAGATTGATGAAGAGATCAAGGAAAAAGATTAAGCTCACGGAAATTGAAATTTTAAATCCAGAAAATACCAAAAAGTTTTCCGATGAGAAGTAAATGTCGTCCTATGGTATTTTAAAAAAATAATAGCACTCACCAACACCAAAGACAAGCATCACACAAACACCACATTATCAAATTAATATGAAAAAGTTTAAAACCATAATTTTCTATATTTAAATTAGCAGCAACTTAACTTATCTAATAAATTTATTCAAATATTGAAATCATTTATTTTATTTAGTGTTTTTCATGCACAACCCAAAATAGGAAATTTTGGGTGTGACAATTCTACCCCACTTAACAGGAATCTCGTCCCAAGATTTGGAGAGACTAGGGAGAAAGATAAAGTTGATCTGTAAGTCTTCACTCTTTCCTAATCGACTCTTATCTAATGATGATGATGCCACAAGCTCAAATCCAACTTTGTAAATGTCTTCTTTAGACCCTTACGATCCTTGTAGATGTATCTAACAGGTTACCAACCCTGAGAAAAGATACCTGCGCTTGATAATGACTTTGCAACCATGTAGATAGCTGATGCTTCCAAGTGACGAAATAGAACATATAAAACCTCCATCTTGTGTCGTCTTTTAGTTTGGCAACTCCCCTTAAGAAGAGATCAACTAGAGAACACCGAAGGATAGCTTGCATTTATTTCTAAGTGATAACTACCATTGTGTCCTTCTGGCATCAAAGAGATTCATGAGCATATGCAAGAACAAGTAACCTGCACTTCCTCACGAGCAGAAAAATGACAGTGCAGAAATACAGTTATAACTCAAGTTTTACAAATCCGATTATATTGTAGCTTATACCGTTGGAAAGCTTATCAAATTTACTACAACTTTCTTATAGAACACTTCTCCAGATTCTACAGTTAAGCTAGTCGAAAACTGTGCACAACAGGAACTATTCCAGGTTGCTGACAGCACAGATGTGTCGCCTTGTGATTTTCATAACTCCCAAACCATAATATCTATCAGGGCGGTTCTTACGGTCAGAGAAAGATATTGAAGTCTACGGTTGTTCAGAATTTATCCATGATTTTTGGGCGTCCAAAAATATAGGTATAGACTAAGAAAGACAGACTTGTTCTGAAAAGACAGAATAAGGTAGAAACGAGATTCAGAGAGACTAGAGAGATAGATAACACTAATCTTCAAGTCTTCATGCTTCGTTGATTTGTGTTGATAAGATATAAGACATGGATCAAGGATAGCCAAAAGATGATAACAAAGATAAAGTTTTTTCTTCAGTTCTTCGTACCTCGTCGCTTGAGATTAATGATGGTAGCGGACACTACCCCACTTAACAAAGATTTTGTTCCACCTGACAATGTCATTGAAGGCAACACTTTCTTTAAGGCTTGCTGCTAATGATAATTCCTTCACTTAAAACTTACTAAACATACTTGATATGGGGGTGATGTCATCTAAGTTTTCATGAAACTAACTATAGACTTCCAACATCTCCTTCCTATGTCGTCCATGCTAACTTGTATAGAGTATGTTGAATTGATTGTTGAACTCCCAACTAATGATAGCTTGAAGTGAAGACCAGTCCTAACGAATACCCGAGCTTCTTGTAGACGATCCCACAAAGCACTAATCCCAAGCAAACAACACTAGCACATGAGTAGACTTCCAATCATAGAGATAACCACTTCTTCCAAGTGAAGCACTAGGACATACGAAACCTTCATCTTGCAACACTCACAACTTTGCTATCCCCCTTAAGAAAAAAAACTAGGGGACACCAACATAACTTGCATCTCCTTTTATACTAGATAACCATAATCATCTCTAATGTAAGATTCCAAGGCAAATCAATGAGATTCAAAGATATCCAATGATATATTCACTTATACAAGATAAGGAAGTAATACAGAAAATTTCTGGGCGAATTCCAATTTTAACAGTTCAGTAAATCTGGCATAACTCGAGCTACAAAGATCAAAATGAAGTGATCTTTACATGGTTGGAAAGCTTATGAAATTATCCACAACTTTTATTAATAATACTTTTCCAGGTTCTGTCATTAAATTAATAAAAAACAGAGCTTAGCAAAACTGTTCCAGAATTCCAAACTGTGTAGTAACCTCAACTTAGAACAGGTATATCTCTTAGCTCAAAATAGATAAAAAGGTAAGTCCAGTAGGTTTGGAAATATACAGAAGTCTAGTTATTTTCAGTAAAATTTCATAAATTTCTCATGTCCATATCTTGAGATATAACAGAAACATTGCAGACTGCTATAGAAATCAGCATGCAGAGTATTATGTAAAACCTACCCCACTTAACATGGATCGAGCTACTTCTCAAGACGAAACCTTCCGGGCCACTTTCAAAATACGAGAACAAGGACAAAACACAAGCAACACATCAAGAAAAACAAGCACACATCACATCATCGGTACTACACGTGCTTCTTCAACAATGGTGGTCATCCTAAGGGAAGAGTATGGATGATGAAAAGCCATCGAACTTTTGAACAAGGTAAGATCAGAAAACTTTTGGGAAAAAACAACACAAATCAAAAACCAAGGAAGTAAGAAATAATAGCTCAAAGGAAGCTATCACGGAAGGGATACAACAAGACAAGGAAGAGGATTGGTAGAATTTATTGTGCACTTTTGATAGGTGTTCATAATTCCGCCTAATTATCTAAATAAATTAAGAAAATGCATTAAAAGAATTTATTTAGTAATGGACACTATGTTTTCTGGTGTTCATTAGTGTCACACCCAGTTTTAAGAACAAAACCAGATATGTACTATATGTGAAATAAAGGAATCAAATCTCACGTATAGCCACAGATAAGTGTAATACCAAGAGGCAAATGCTTAATATACATAACTCAATAGTATAAAATATACCTTAGAGAGCAACACAGCGGAAAGACAACTCTAAACATCGGGTGTAGACTTCACTCCAGGAACAAACTGACTGGTTGATCACAAGACTAACAATTCCAGAATCTAGCAATATGGTACCCTTCCTGAGATGTGGGGGAAATAGCAAGGGTGAGTCCATGTCGAACTCAACAAATATATCATGGGGTTCATGAGGCTCAAAAGGTTGACACTGGTTTACTGCGATAGCTTTTAGTGAGTCATCTTTTTAGCATTTGAGTAGCACCAAGTTATCATAAGCCCAAATAACCTCATGATCATGTAAACGAGAATAATGTATAGCAAGAAACAATAATCATTAGTTAGCATCAACATCATCAGTATTATCATTATCATCAGTGTTCATCATTTATTCTGTAAGGGTCCAAGGCCACTCGTGACCGTGAGCACGGCTGTTATAACAGTTTTACACTCTGTAGAGGTTGTACACTTTCACTGTGAGTCATGATTACCCATATGCCTGGGGCGGCCAATCCCCAAAACACTCCCAAGGTGAGCAGGCAGGGTTCACTATGAAGCCTTTCAAAGGTTCATCTAACAAGTTAGGGCTGCTAGGTTTCAGAAGTCAGTCTGTGTGATACAACCACGCAGGGATCCACAGTCTGCTTTTCCCCATTTACGCCACAAGGGTAACCTCTAACAAGCTAGAAAAGGTCCTCATACTTGACTAAAGCCAGAGCCATATAGCCCTCACAGTTGTACTGTAAGTCCCGGATGTTCGCTTACAGATAAGTCCTTATGGAGAGAAACTAGAGCACCATAAAAACAACCCAATGCTCTAGCCCCCTTGAGCCATGTTGCTATAAAGCATCTTTTAAACATTTATTGCGTATACCATTAGTCATTACAGATCATGGTTATTTATCTTGAGCACTAGCATGAGTACTACCCAATGCAATGTTCCACTGGTGTCAAGGTACAAGATACAAAAGCTAGGATATCCTTAGGGGTAACAAGGTAGACACATGCACATGAATTAAGTATATTAAAGGTGAATAGAAAACAAGGATGATCCCATGCTATACTTGCCTTAACTTAGATCCTTCTTCAAGTCCAAACCTCAATGAACTGCTTCTTGATCACCACGTATAGCTCACCGACTAGACAAGATCATAAAAGCACCACACAAGCATCCATTCAATCATACACGAAGCAAACAATAGAAATAAATTAGAATAGTACACCAAACATATGAAACAACGTGTGAAAAGGTTTTAAAGATGTTCTACGCGTTGCTACAAACACACAGACATAAAGATCACAAAATTCAGATTTAAAACGTGAAAGTTATGAATTTTCTAAGATTTCCTATAGATAAATAATTACTTTAATATAAACTCGAAAATTAAAATTTCCAAACCTACTGTACAATACTACCAACATGTAGAGCTCGCAAATACGAACCTAACATAATTTGAAAGGGTCAAATTGGAGTTAAAATGTAGAAGATATGGCCTAAACAAGATAGTGGCAGTTTTGTAAATACCTAGTTTCGAAAATAAATCAAATTCTGGTTTTTAATGTGATCTAGACGGTGGAATTCAAGTAAATACCTCTTCTTCGTCTTGGAGTAGAACGCCTGGTGGCTTCGTCGGACGGTGATAAGAGAAGGAGGAGAAAATATAATTTACTACACGAGAGATTTCCCAAACTAGAGGCTCCTCTACGGTAGTTTTGGTGTGCTTTACCCATAAGATAGGTACGTATATATAGGAAGGAAAACTCTCCACCTCCATGTCAACTAGCGATATAGTGCTAATTGACGTTGCACCATCCACCTCCACTAATAGGCCTAAGTAATCATTTAAGCCCATTAGTAAATAAATGTATGGCCCTTTGAGATTTATTACGATTATTGCACATGGGCTTTGAGCGTTGGAAAATAAATGAGAGATTTATTATTTTCGGAATTAATTATTTTCATGGATAAAATAATTCTAGAAAGTCCAGAATTATTATTTAAGCCGCGAAAAATACTTCAAAAGCTCCGAAAATTCAGGGAAATTTTCCAGAGACATTATGGAACATGAGGAACCCAAATAAAGTATTTGGAGCTCACTAAAAGGTAATTTTGGAGCATCTAAAAATTAGATTATGCTCACAGATAAGTGGAAATAAGTTACATAAAAAGTCGGAAAAATTCCCGAGAAGTTTGTAGAGATTGATTGATGGACGAGAGACTGAAAGGAGTGATCCGAGTTACAAAGAAAAGATTTTGAGAGGCTCCAAACGAAAACTTGAGCTGAGAAACATGGAATTTGATTGCAGAAAAAGATAAAGACTTACTAGAGAAGGAAGATCGACCTACTAAACGCATTTTAAAGACTTTGCTCACCCTCAACACATAAAGAAACAATAAGCAAACGTCACATCAAATCATATGCACCAGCATGTATATACACAATGTTGCTAAACCCTATGATAAATTTTAATGTAATGAAAAATATTATTTTCCTATGTTTTCATGAGCACTATAATGCAAAATTAAATCACTTTGCATCTATTTTGAAACAAGCAAATTTTAGGGTGTTACAATTAGTCATGTGTGACATGTTGGTAAAGTTGGTTTTATCCAATTATATGTTTGCAACATAAGTTAATAATTATTTCTTGCAAATGAGGTTTCTGGACATATCTGGGAACTTAGCAAAGTTCTTCATGATAATATGCTTTGTTATGAAACTTTTTTATACCAAAGTTGTAGATAATTTATGTATCTAGCTGTTGTTAAAATTTGGTGGCATTTGGCTATATGGTTTAGGAGTTATAGCTGTTTAAAGTTGGGTTACAGAATTGCTTGCTCTCTGTCTAGTTAGACCAGTTTCTGTGTTTGTGTAAATTTGACATGATTAACTTTGGAATCATATTATGATGATTATAAATTAAATGTAGGGAATTTGATAAGCTTTCCAGAATGTCTTCTTGCAAGTCATTTGGATTTGTGTAACTCCAGTTATAGCTAAATATTGTAGCTGCTATTTACGTGTCCAGAAATTGACAGATTCTAGTAATAGTTGTTGCTTCATCATGACTTGCTTTGCATGTTGCTAAGTGCGGTTCACGTCCTTGGTAATTAAGTTAAGTACACCTGAGATCATGTGGAACTTGTATGCCACGCTGAGTGTGCCCTCTGTGCTATCTTAGCATGTTGGTTTGTGTGATGTTAATTAAGCAAAGTGATGTGCATGTGCTTAAGTGTCTTTAGTATATAACCTTGTACTTACCTTGATTAGTGTGTGATGCATCATCTATTGTATTTCCATGTATTCATGCACTTGCATTTTGCATCTCATCTAGGCACGCTAGATGCACCACGTGAAGGATGAAATGTGGAGTCGAACCTAAAGATGATGCTTGGTGGATCCATCCCGAAGATGGAAGGCGCCTGGAGTGCATGCCTGAAGTGGAGATGTTCCGCAAGACGGTGCAAGCTAACTTGACTAATTTGAGTCGGATCCCTGGCAAGCCCCGGAGCATTATAAGCCTCCTACTTTCAAAGCAATTAATTATATATGTTATATGTATTGTTGCATTAAGTGGTAGGAGTTGTTTAGAACCCTTGCTGCATTATATCATTCCTTGTCCAGATATACGAATCCATGAATCCTATGTAGACAGGATCGTCTATATGCTTAGCCCTGCTTAATTAGAATGGTAATGTCAGGTGATCTCCAATCACCTACAAAGTAGGAAGTATTTGACCACGGTTGGCTATATTTGCTATCGTGAAAAAGAACCAAGTGTTAATAATGAACTTAGACCGGGTGGGATGTTGATAGTGAAGCAACAAGGCATGGAGGTCTTGGGTGTGGATCTATCCCCGTCTGTGTCGGTTAAGGACCGATCCGCTGTACTTCCTTTGTCATTTTGAACGCAGCCTAACACTTAGCTGGCCGGCCTGAGGGTACCGACCGTGAAGCCGAGTAGCTCAACTCAGGCTGCGAAGCTGAAAAGTGTAAGTCGCCTCGGAGGGCAGCCAGGTGGGACCAAGGGCAGGTGAGTTAAAAGTCCTGAGCTTCCTGGCCACTGGAATCCCTGAGAGCGCGGTGTTGTTCGGGCCCATCCTCAGTTGTACCAAAGGTGACTGTTGACGACTCTTGCAAAGTATGCCTGGTTGGTGTTAGGAATACCCCCTCATCTGAGTTGGAATCGATTCAAATCGCTGTCTCTCCCGGTTAGTGAGAAACTTGACAGAGTAGAGGCAACGTAGATTTCACTAAATCTACTGATGGTTCTGAAGATGATGATGATATGTCACACCCAAAATTTTCAATTTTAGGTTGTGCTTAGAAAACACAAAATAAAATAAATAATTTTAATATTTGAATAAATTTATTTGATAAGTTAATTTGCTGCTAATTTAAAATATAGAAAATTGTGGTTCTAAACTTTTTCATATTAATTTGATAATGTGGTGTTTGTGTGATGCTTGTCTTTGGTGCTGGAGAGTGCTATTATTTCAAAATACCATAGGACGACGATTACTTCTCATCGGAAAACTTTTTGGCATTTTCTAGATTTAAAATTCAATTTTCGTGAGCTTAATCTTTTTCCTTGATCTCTTCATCAATCTTTTCATGAGTCCAAACCTATTTAGTTGAGTTCCTTATCTTTCCAAGAGTCCCCAGGATTTTTCCCGTGATTTTTCTTAGCTCCGGGCTATTTTTCGCGGCTTAAAAGATAATTCTAGATTTTTTGGAATTATTTTTATTCGCGGAATTAAAATAATCCCGAAATTAAGAAAATCCGAAAAGTTTCCAAACCCTACAACTATATATATATGCCGATGTAGCCCTCGACGCCCTAGTTTCAGAAATACAACCCTTATCATGAGCCGCCACTCGTAGCTCCCTCCACCTCTCGTCGAAGTTCTGCATCTACAGCTTGCGTTCCGGTGAACTCTCCGACGAGCTTTTCCGGCCAAACCATCGCGTCCCGACGTCAGCCACAACCACCAAGAGGCGTCCCTCGTTGTTCTCTACATCGTCGTATATCCGTTTGCGTGAATCCATCGCTGTTTCATCGAGTTCCCATCTCATCTTGCTTCTCTCCGACGAAGTTCCACCATGGCTGACCAGAGCTCCTCCAAGCTCAAGGTAGAAGATGATACTATTTACAGTTTTGCCACTAATCTTGTTTTGATTATAAATCTCCGTTTTAACTCCGATTTGACCCGTTCAAGTTGCGTTAGGTTCGTATTTGCGAGCTATACATGTTAGTATAGCTGTACAGTATGTTTGGGAAATTTAATTTTTGAGTTTATATTTAAGTAATTATTTATCTATAGGAAATCTTAGAAAATTCATAACTTTCACGTTTTAAATCCGAATTTCATGATCTTTACGTCTGTGTGATTGTAGTAACGTGTAGAAGAGTTTTTACAAACTTTTTATACTATTTTGCTACTGTTGGTGTACTATTTTAATTATGTCTCTTTGTTTGCTTAGTGTATGGTTGCTCGGATGATTGTGTGTTGATGCTTGATGATCGAGTATAGACGGTGAGCAGTTTCTTGATGATCAGGAGTATTATTTTGAGCCAGACCAGCAATATCATCAGGAAAGCTTTGATCAAGGCAAGTATAACATGGGACCATCCTTGTTGTCCTATTCACTGAAATTATCATACATATGCATGTGTTCTCCTTGACAACCATAGAGATTATAACTTAGCTATTGATATCTTGTTCCCTTGTCACCTATGGGCTATGCATTTGGGTAGCTATTGCTAGTGCTTAATTATGAACAATGATCTTGTAATTTGACTAATGGATTAAGCAACCAACCATTTAAAGATGGTTTTATTACTGTAGAAAAGGGGGCTAGAGCATGTGGGTTATTTTGATGCTCTAGTTTCTTTCCGTAAGGACTTATCTATACGTGATTTATCCGGGACATACAATACAGCTGTGAGGGCTATATGGCTCTGACTAGTTGTTCAAGAGACCTTTTCTAGCTTGTTAGTGGTTACCTTAAATGGCGTAAGAATGGCTTTCCATGTTGGGTGTAGGACAGCCTCTAGTCTATGAGTATAGCCGAGAAGGAATTGTGCCATTTGAAAAGGGGGTTCCTACATCTGCCTGCCGAGTGAATCTAATGGCCCTAACTTGTTAGATGAACCTTTAAGTGGCTTTATATGGTTTTCAGTGTTTTGGGACTAGCTATCCCATGCATTTGGAAATTATGACTCACAGTGAAAGTGTACACCTCTGCGCAGAGTTAAAAACTGGTATACTAGCCGTGCCTACGGATACGGGTGGCCTTGGAACATTTATAGATAGATGATCACCATTGTTATATCATGCTTAATTACTATTGTTATTATTATGCTCATGTTAATGCTATTCATTATCCTTATTACAAGTGATCATTGGTTCATTAATGGGAATTGGTTCATCTTGATGCTGCTGAATTGCTAATTACATGATGAATAAAAGCTAAATGCAGTCAAACAGTGTTTAGCCTTTTTGAGCCTCATGAACCCTATGCTATACTTGTTGAGTTCGACATGGACTTACCCTTGCTATTCCCCCACACTCCTGTATGTAGTAAGGTGCTGCTTAGAAGAAGGATAAAGAGGTAGTGGAGTTTCCTGAAGTCTCTCAGAAGTGTTTGGCATACGGAGCCCCCAGTCAGCCGTCTCTGAGAAGAATGGAGCCTGACGTTTAGTCACCGTTCTGTGATACTCTGATGTAAGTGTTAATATAGCTATGTATATGTAACACCCAAATTTTAGAGATAACAAATTTTGAATAATTTAGATAATAAATAATGGCCAATTTAAAATAATAATAAAATAAGTTTGATGTTGCATTCATGCTGTTGCATTTATTTTTATGGTGTGGTGTGGATTTGATTTATTTTATTTTGGATTAGAATGTGTTTGAAATGTTTTAGAAAACAAGTAGAAAAAAAAAGAAAAGGAAATTCTTTACCTATTCAGCCTGTGCAGCCCAGCTAGCGGCCTGTTTCCCCTTTCTCAGTTTTGGGCCGCTGAACCGAGCCGAGCCCAAAGTTCCCCGCTCCACCTCGCGCTCGTGGTCGCATGGGCCGGCCCAGAGTCGCGACAGCCGCGCCCTCTCCCTCTTTGTTTCGCTGACCAACCGGGCCCCCTTGTCAGCGCCCTCTTCCACCTCCGGTTCGTGGCCGAGACGGACACTATCACCGGTAGATTTCGATTTCCTTAGCTTCAATGACTTGTACCGCAAGCCGTTTATCCCTATAAGATCATGATGACCCCCGCGTTCCATTTTTTTCTTTTCACGCGCTGCCCTAGGTCTTAGATTCGTTGTCGGGAGTTGGGTTTGGATCTCGTCGGGTTGAAGTCAAGGCCGCCGCGGTTGAGCTCGACGGTAGCTGCCTCTTTGCTATCAAAAGTCTTTCTGGTGCTATTGTCTCGAGGTGAAGTGTCCGTAGTAGCCTTATTTTTCTTCCTTTTGTTCTAAGAGCTCATACTTCGATGTCGGGATTCACAGGGGGGGATTTCCGCCTATTCAAGTCAAGCATCACCGACGAGTTCTTTCGGCCTAAGAAAAGACCCTAGGTGAGTTCGTGATAAGTTTCTTTTTCGTTTGGGACAATTCATGGGTCGATTGGTGGTCTGAGTCGCGAGATTCGTTGTTCCGGCGAGGTGGCTTATGGCGGTAATGGCGGCCGTCGGCCGGCGTTGAAGGAGACAACCGGGTTCTCTTTCTCTCTCCTGGGTCAAATATTAACCGTCCGATCTCAGATCAACGGTTGAGATTAAAACATACCTCTTCGCGTGGCAAATTTGTTAAAGAGACCCTCGGGTTTCTGGGAATCAACCCGCCGTCCAAAGCGTAAAGCTGGAAATATGTTTTCGTGTTTTGAAAGCGTATTCTTTTCCGGTTAAATCAAAAATACGTTTTCAGGTATTTACAGTTTTGCCACTAGGATTGTTTTAGTCATAAAATCTTCGTTTTAACTCCGATTTGATCCGTTCAAATTGCGTTAGGTTCGTATTTGAGAACTCTACATGTTAGTGTAGTTGTACAGTTAGTTTTGATAATTTATTTTTCGAGTTTATAATTAAGTATTTATTTATCTATAGGAAATCTTGGAAAATTCATAACTTTCACGTTTTAACTCCGAATTTGGTGATCTTTGCGTCTGTGTGATCGTAGAAACGTGTAGAAGAGTTTTATAAACTTTTATTACTGTTTTGTTACTGTTGGTGTACTGTTCTAATTATATCTCTTTGTTTGCTTCGTGTATGTTTGATTGGATGCGTGTATGTTGTTGATTGATGATCGAGTATAGAAGGTGAGCAGTACTTGGACGATTCGGAGTATTACTTTGAGCCAAGTCAGCAGTATTGTTTGGAGAGCTTTGATCAAGGCAAGTATAACACAGGACTATCCTTGCTACCTATTCATTGAATTATTATACATATGCATATGCTTACCTTGACAACCTTAGAGATTATAACTTAGTGATTGTTATCTTGATTCCTTGTCAACCTTGGGAATGCATATGGGTAGCTATTGCTAGTGCTTAAACTAAGAACAATGATCTTGTAATTTGATTAATGGATTAAGCAAATCAACCATTAAGATGATTTTATTACTGTTAAAAGGGGGCTAGGGCATGTGTATTTATTTTGATGCTCTGGTTTCTCTCCATAAGGACTTATCTGTAAGTGATAACCGGGATATACAGTACAGCTGTGAGGGCTATATGGCTCTGGCTTTAGTTGTTCAAGAGACCTTTTCTAGCTTGTTAGTGGTTACCTTAAATGGCGTAAGAATGGCTTGCCACGTTGGGTGTAGTGCGAGCCCCTGGCCTAGTGTGTATAGGCTGCGGTTGTTGTGCCACAGGGAAGGGGGGTTCTACATCTGCCTGCCGAGTGAATCTAATGGCCCTAACTTGTTAGACGAACTCTTGAGTGGCTTTATGTGGTTCTCTACTGTTTGGGCTTGATCTCCCCACTCATTTGGAAATCATGACTTACAGTGAAAGTGTACACCTCTGCGCAGAGTTAAAAACTGGTATACTAGCCGTGCTCATGGATACGAGCGGCCTTGGGGATTCTTATGGAATAGTTGATCATAACTGTTATATCATGCTTAATTATTGTTGATATATATTATGCTCATGTTAATGCTATTCGTTATCATTATTACAATTGATCATTGGTTCTTTAATGGGAAGTGGTTTATCTTGATGCTACTCAATTGAAAATTATATGATTAAAAGCTAACCGCAGTTAAACAGTGTCTAGCCATTTGAGCCTCATGAACCCTGTGTTATATTTGTTGAGTTCGACATGGACTCACTCTTGCTATTTCCACCATAACAGATGAAGATTATGAGGAAGATTATCGTAATGAGTACTAGTCTTGGTGTCAACCAGTCAACCGTGTCCCTGTGTGGAGTTTCCGCTGGAGATTGCTATTAGTTATTATTATTTATCGTTCAAGACTATGTCTTAAGTATTTATTCGCTATGTAATAAGCACTGTGATGATACTATGTAATTTGTCTGCTTATGTGTGCGATCATGACCTGGGGCGCACATGAGTACTTTATGCATCCTATTTTTGTCCTTAAAAATGGGTGTGACAGTATACGTTATATAATAACATTGTTTCTGATACTTTTTTATTCTGACATATGTGTGGACTTCCTGGGCACACATATGATTAGCCTAGTTTTGTTCTTTAGAAAACCGGGTGTGACAGAGTGGTATCAGAGTGGTGTTGACTGTAGGACGTATGCTAAGTAGCACTGGACGTATTCTAAAACTCATTTTACTATAAAACTATTTTTGGTCATCCCTTGACTCATTGAGTTTGACTATTTCCTCTTCCTTGTCCTGTTGTATCCCTTTCTTGATAGCTTCATTTGAGCTATTATTTCTTACTCCCTTGGTTTTTGTTTTATGTTGTTTTTACTAAAAGTTTTCTGATTTCATCTTGTTCTAAAGTTTGATGGCCTTTCATCATTCATACTCTTCCCTTAGGATGACCACCATTGTTGAAGAAGCACTTGTAGTATCGATGATGCGATGTGTGTTTGTTTTGCTTGATGTGTTGCATGTGTGTTATCCTTGTTATCGTGTTTCAAATGTGGCTCAGAAGGTGTAAGTCTTGAGGATTAGCTCGATCCATGTTAAGTGGGGTAGTATCCTCTCTTGACCTACCTAACCTTTGATCAATCCTAATTCTTGTTGTTTTTTTTCCTATATCGTCCTTGCCTACCCTTAGTTGTCATGCTACCTTATTTATCTCATCTTAATGGAGGATCAACACATGAAGGATTCATCAATAGCAACAAGCTTTAGAGAAAGTGTTGCCTTCAATGACATCGCCAGGTGAAACAAGATCTTTGTTAAGTGGGGTAGCATCTGCTGTCAACAACAACAATTCCTGAATATCTCAAACGACGAGGTACGAAGAACTGAAGATCAAACTTTATCTTTCTTGTCATCTTTTGGCTATCCTCGATCCATGTCATATATCTCATCAACACAAATCAAAGAAGCATGAAGACTTGAAGATTACTGTCATTTATCTCTCTAGTTTCTCTGAATCTCGTTTCTGTCTTCTCCTGTTTTTTTCAGAATAGTCCGTCTTCCTTAGCTTATATCTCTATTTTTGGACGCCCAAAAATCATGGATAAATTCTGGACAATAGTAGACTAATATTTTTCCCTGACCGTAAGAACCACGTTGATAGATATTATGGTTTGGGAGTTATGAAAATCACAAGGCGACACATCTGTGCTGTCAGCAACCTAGAATAGTTTCTGTTGTGCACAGTTTTCAGCCACCTTAACTGTAGAATCTGGAGAAGTGTTCTATAAGAAAGTTGTAGTAAATTTGATAAGCTTTCCAATGGTATAAGCTACAATATCATCGGATTCGTAGAACTCGAGTTATAACTGTATTTCTGTACTGCCATTTTTCTGCTCGCGAGGAAGTGCAGGTTACTTGTTCTTGCATATGCTCATGAATCTCTTTGAGATGGTAGAAGGACATGATGGTAGTTATCACTCAAAAACAAATGCAATCTATCCATTGGTGTTCTCCAATTGATCTCTTCTTAAGAGGGGTTTGCCGAACTAAAGACGATACAAGATGGAGGATTTATACGTTCTATTTTGTCATCTGGAAGCATCAGCTATCTACATGGTTGCAAAGTCACTATCGAGCGCAGGTATCTTTTTTTAGGGTTGGTAAACTGTTGGAACCATCTACAAGGATTATAAGAGTCTAAAGGACATCTTTACAAAGTTGGTTTTGAGCTTGTGGCATCATCATTGGACTAGCATAGTGCCCGTGCGTTGCCACGGTTTCATTTGAGGGATGTATATGAAAACAACTAATTTTGTGACATAAATAGAGTACAAAAGGCATATATTTCCGAGTTATTAAACACAAATATAAATCAATGGGATCATTTTTTAGTCGATCCCATCATATAGTCACCATCAATGCAAACAAAAAAAACTGAATACATAATCAGAATATACAACATGGTTCTAAAGCGTTGTAAACCTGAGAAATAGAACAGTAAAAGAAAAAAACCGGTGCGGCTTCGTATCGTGCATAACGTCTATGGCATACACCATGACTTAGCAAGAGGTCAGGATAATGGAGTACCAACTGATGCCATGTAAAAACTGAAAAAAAAGAAAAAACATAGAGCTGAAAAGATCTAGTTAGCTGTCTTCATATTAAAAACCATAGAGCTCCACACATAATCCAATAATTAGAATAATGTCAAATTCCATTTTTTCACATAAAAAAAGTCAAAATGCAAATCATGATATGTCCGTGTCAATTGGTATTTAAACCAGAGAGCACAATTGATATTTATTGCTTGAAAATGGTACTGCAGATGTTTAAAACCAGCATATTACATCGTTTTAATTGGGATTTTCTTCCATCATGGAGTAGTCCTTCTAGTGCTTTGTAAAAGTTTTTTTTCTGAAGTTGGTCAGCAAGCTCTTTGCTGGCTCAGTGCAATATAAAAGTTTTAAAAAATTGCCAGCATATCCTAGAACTTTGACAGGCAAATTTAAATTGCAGTGTTTCTATGTAGCTTACCAGATTGTTGGTCGCCACAATGAACTTGAACTGAACCGCTTGATTTATATCTCCAGGATGACGACTGCAAAGCAAGAAATTTTATTCAGTGATCCATGCTTACTGGGAAAGTTCAATGCAATGTTCCCATACACTCCTTTTTTAGGAAATTTCCATAATACATAATGGATTATTTACTTTATAAGTAGTTTTTAGTCCTTACTTGTCTGATGAAACTGTACAGATTGGAAAATCCAACCAATTATAGCATTCACAATACTCATCACACACACACACAGAGCAGCCATGTTCTAGTATAAGTTAATTGAAACCTAGAGTTGTGCCATTTAGGCCTAAACCTTAGTAAATCCTCTGCATTCATCTATGATATCCAAATGAGAGGACCTTGAAAAACAATAGTAGAAACAAATCACCCAGTAGGCCTTTGAATGCATTAAAACATAGGCAAGTGTCCTCCACCAGTATAGGCCCATTCTGCCATTCACCTATATGAAGAACAAGACACAGATTAGAAAGCTCATGGAATTTAGAATTTAAAAACATGGAAGTACAGATTCTCAGCTATATATGTCAAATCATATCACGGTACTTTGCAGAGTTAGCAATGCAAGATCAGGCTTCTACTCGAATTCTTGCCAATTCTTTCAATGTGATAAATTTTTGCTTTCTTGAAACTAAAATTCAGAAGCAAAATAAAGCAAGATGCATGCACCTTCTTGCCTGGCTTGACATGCAATGTGACTAACATGTAGAAAAGCATCACTTTTGCCCATCACCCTAAAAAGAATATATGCGACCAAGTGTAAGAAACAGATAATTTACTTACATATGGTGTATATGCTTTGTGATTTTGCAAAATCATCGATCACATATTATAATATTATAGAATAAAAAAACAAGAAGCTTTTACAATACCAAGAAAGAAAAAGTGAAGGACTCACCGAGGCAGCAAGAAGTTTGTTTCCAGCAATGCCAGACCTAGTATATTGCCACATTGAGTCCAAAGTTAATTCTATGGAGAGATACCAGTGTCTTTACCCTTGCTAATCTATTGCCTACAAAACTATAATGACATAATTGCAATAAATTGCTTTTCAGGAGTGGTGAGGATTAAATCAGCATCACATATGGTTTTATTGTTGTAAACAAGAGCCATTACTATTACTGTATGCCATTTTTGAATGCCATCATAACCGCCTTTTAGCTCTTTCCTGCATGCAGATCCAAGAAACATGGGTTATACATTCAGAATTAGACTGATAAGTCATAAATATTCAAGATGGAAGTTTATACCTTTATCACCACATTCTAATTACTCCCTCCATCCCAAATTATAAGACATTCCAAGAATCTTGGAGAGTCAAAGGATCTCAAGTTTAACCAAATTTATATGATAAAATAATAATATTTATGACACCAATTAAGTGTCATTAGATTCTTTATTAATTATATTTTCATAGTATACTTATTTGATGTTATAAATTTTTGTAATTTTCTCTATAATTTTAGTCAAACTTAAGATGCTTTGACTCTCCAAGATTCTTGGAATGCCTTATAATTTGGAATGGAGGGAGTACTTTTTGAACAGTAATATCAATGCTGGATTAGGAATTTTCGCTAATTTAAAAAGAAGGCTGCACAACAAATATATCCATGCTATCCTGATCGACATGTCAGCATTTATATTTGCTTCTACTTATCAAAAAGAATATATATTTGCTTCTTGACCAGATAAGTAACCACAATGTCTAGCATATTTATTTGGGAGAAAAAGAAACTGAGTAACTATCTAGGTCATCATACAAAAATAGCCCATGGTTGCCAAAAAAACTGGAGTCCCAAAATTTTGCCTTAGTTAGCTCATAAATATATATACGTTCTAGTGCATATTCAGAGATACATTTTGCAGTCTTGCTGGGGCTGGTCTCTATAGTTTGTACTGGCCTTCAAATTCTCTTGAGATTCCAATAACTACCTCTATATTGTTGCTTGTCGCCTACCAAAGGAAATGACCAAAAAGCATGATTTAGAATCAGTAGCTAGATGACCAAGCTACCAATCTGGAAGAACAAAAAATGAAGAGCTTAACATACGCATATATGCACACTCGCACAACTTTGAGCTCTTTCAGATTTGAACACTCGCACAAATTTGAGCTCTTTCAGATTTGAACTCCTCCAGACTTACAAGTATGTTTGCAAAAATATCAATTCCAGATGAGCTGAAAAGAGAAAACTTGCATAGAGAAGGTGCACCAGAGATGATCTGACTAAACCATTATCAGAAAGCCGAGGGAGCCGATAATTTCTCTTCAGAGATATTTTTCTCAACAATGGCATGCATCTCCCAGATATATCAAGTTGTAGGTCCTACATTAAGACAAACACTGAATGAGTTCTCAGAAGTTAATTTACCCAAAAGAAATAAGGTCGCCTTGAAAGGAATAAATAATGTGTCCATAGAACAGAAACTGCAGAGTAAACATATAGTACCTGCAAGCGTCCTTGTCCTCGTCCATAGAGCTATCTAGCTCCAGCCTTGATTGAGCTGTGTGAACTTTGGCCTGCGTTTGGACAGCAATACTATCATCGCCATTTTGATATTGGATTTAGCCATCAAGGATATCCGCGTGACCTAGCGAGGGCCCCGCTGTGTGGCCTGGGCCGGGGCTGCGAGCAAGAGTCCCGAAACCCTGATTTTCCCCAAATTTGGAACCCTAAATCCCGAACTGAGGCAAGAACCGACGGATTAGCACTTACTCCAGTATCAGTGATGCCTCGCTGCCGCTGCCAGGAGGCTCCCCACCTGTGCACACGTTCGCGCGCCGTCGACATCCTCTTGTGCACGCGGCCGCTGCAAGACCAAGGCCCGCCCGGATGTAGTCTCCTAGGTGACCGAGGCCATGGATGACTACGACACCGAATGCGCCTCCTGCTGCAAGGTCGTCGAGGAGGAGAGTGGGGGCGGCCTGGACCGATACCAGGAGGCGAGGGTGGAGGACTAACGAGGTGGAGGTTGGAGAGGAAGCACGCGAGGAGGGGCAGCGTCGAGGCCTTGGGGAGCGCCACCGACGTCTCGGGGAGTGGAGTGGGCGCGGTGTCTCTGGGAGAGGGAGAGTCGTGCGTGAGAAAGGGCGTCGGGGAGAGGGGGAAGTCACGCATGCGGTGGGCGTGGGACCAGAGGAGGGAGGCGGATCTCATCCGTTGGATATGAGTGAGTGAGAGAAAGAAGATGGCAGAGTAAATCTCATCCTTTCATTTGGAAGTTTGACTCTTACTGGGTGCAATTTTCTTGGTGTACTTAGTATAGCTAATGACTGTGGTGGATAATTTATTGTGTGGCTTTAGAAAAGTTCAAACTGGTGTATTATTAGTAGTAGAGATAAGAGTTGATGAAGGAAAAGTGAAGACTTGGAAATCAACTTTATTTTTCTCCTCAGTGTCTCCGAATCTCGGGGCGAGATTTCTGTTAAGTGGGGTAGAATTATCACACCCAAAATTTTCAATTTTAGGTTGTGCTTAGAAAACACTAAATAAAATAAATAATTTCAATATTTGAATAAATTTATTTGATAAGTTAATTTGCTGCTAATTTAAAATATAGAAAATTGTGGTTCTAAACTTTTTCATATTAATTTGATAATGTGGTGTTTGTGTGATGCTTGTCTTTGGTGTTGGTGAGTGCTATTATTTTCAAAATACCATAGGACGACGATTACTTCTCATCGGAAAACTTTTTGGCATTTTCTGGATTTAAAATTTCAAATTTCGTGAGCTTAATCTTTTTCCTTGATCTCTTCATCAATCTTTTCATGAGTCCAAACCTATTTAGTTAAGTTCCTTATCTTTCCAAGAGTCCCCAGGATTTTTCTCGTGATTTTTCTAAGCTCTAGGCTATTTTTCACGGCTTAAAAGATAATTCTAGATTTTCTAGAATTTTTTTTATTCGTGGAATTAAAATAATCCTGAAATTAAGAAAATCCGAAAAGTTTCCAAACCCTACAACTATATATATGCCGGCGTAGCCCTCGACGCCCTGGTTTCAGAAGTAGAACCCTTATCACGAGCCGCCGCTTGTAGCTCCCTCCACCTCTCGCCGAAGTTCTGCATCTACAGCTTGCGTTCCGGTGAACTCTCCAACGAGCTTTTCCGGCCAAACCGTTGCGTCCCGATGCCAGCCACCACCACCAAGAGGCGGCCCTCGTTGTTCTCTGCACCGTGGTATATCCGTTTGCGTGAATCCATCGCTATTCCATCGAGTTCCCATCTCATCTTGCTTCTCTCCAACGAAGTTCCACCATGGCTGACCAGAGCTCCTCCAAGCTCAAGGTAGAAGATGATACTATTTATAGTTTTGCCACTAATCTTGTTTTGATCATAAAATCTTCGTTTTAACTCCGATTTGACCCGTTCAAGTTGCATTAGGTTCGTATTTGCGAGCTCTACATGTTAGTATAGCTGTATAGTAGGTTTGGTGATGAGGACATCGCCGAGTCGAGGATGACTCCAATTCAAGAAGGAGAGGATGATGAGGACATCGCCACGCTGGACACACCGATGCTATGGTCTTCTCCAAGTTGCAATTCATCCCCAACTCAGCTGCCACGTCACCCTCGGATTCAGCAGACACATCGTCACTGTTTCGGTCATAACTCTCTCATACGACATCGAAACGGGGCGTTCTTGGATGCGTTGGAAAAGGGACGACGACGCCGTCGTTTTGGATCTGGTTCCAGCTCCAGAAGGTCCGTGGATCATTCTGTGTGACCGCGGCAAGGTGTTGCGTCACCTATTTGGGCCAACTTGGCCATGTATCGTGTCGGGCCTTAAGCCCAAGTTGTGGGCGCCCAACCCCTGGCCGTCCTCAACCCTAGGTCGAGTCTTAGACTATAAAAACAGCCGCCACCGCTGCTAGACAATTGGGTTTTGTTTAGAGTTTAGTTTTCCATCGAGAAACTGAATCGTTCATTGTAACTGTGGTGACAAATCCTTTTACAGTGATCCAGGGCCCCTGTTCTTGATCTCCTCCACTGTGTCGATTAGTCCTTTGGAACCGAGTTCTTGAACCCTCAATTGATATTCGCATTCATTCATATTTGCAATTTTAGATTGCGTGTTTTACCTTCTTGCTTGTGTTCTTCGATTCGCTTGCAGGAAAAGCCTTCTTGGCGAGGTCAATCAAGTTGTGCTTGGTTGATAACCAACGAAGCAGTGGTGTAACGGTTGCAGGGTTCGAATCGTGTTTGATTTGAAGCCGGATCACCAACGTCGAGATCTCCACAAGTCGAACTTACCGGTTACCTCTCGGAAGATCGGGCCTGTATCTCATCAATTGGCCCCTCCTTCTAGAATTGGAGTCGCCCTCGACTTCATCCCATCATCATCGAACTCCTGCAAAAGGTTAGTGACAGCAGGCAATGCACCAAACATAATAGGTTGACAAAACATAGTATAACATGGTGCATCAGGATTATCACATAACTCAGCAGTAGCAGAAGTTGTAGCAAGAAAAGTACCTCCTTTTAACTTAATCCCATTATTTTTAGCAATGTTAGTTGGAGGTTTATTTTTAATCTCTTTAGCATGTTTAATAATTTCCGTAGGAGACAAAGGCAGCAATGTAATTTTCTTATCCTTATGTACGATAGTGTATGTATTAGTTCTACCATGGTGTATAGCATCATTATCAAATTCCCATGGACGACCTAACAAAATAGAACAAGCTTGCATAGGGACAACATCAAAATCAGCAGTATCATGATAAGAACCTGTGAAAAAGCTAATGCGTGCTGATTTAGTTACCTTATTCTTACCACTATTATTGAACCATTGAAGTTTATATGGATACGAATGTTGTCGTGTGGTCAAGCCAAGCTTCTCAACCAAATCTGAACTCACCAAGTTATTGCAACTTCTGCTATCAATGATAGTGAGAACACGACAACCCTGCACAATGAAATACATGTGGAACAAATTGTTTCGTTGGATCTTCATCTCGTCTTCATGTCCCACACGTGTACTTAACACACGCTGCACAAGAAGGCTAGGGTAATCCGCAGCAGCAGCCACAGAGTCAATGATGATAGCCTCCTTGTCTTGATCACCCTCGGTGGAATCTGCATCAATGTTAGCAGCAAGGGCTAAATCATCTTCAACATCACTAGTACTTACATATCCATCCTCGGTAGCAATGAAAGCACGACGACTGGGGCAATCCTTCATGACATGTCCCATGCCTTTGCATCGGTGGCAAATGATTTTAGCGCTAGACGAGGAGGAGCTAGTAGAAACACCTGGAGTGGCACCTTTCTTCTGCACATCAGACAATTTACTTACCCCATGTGGTGCAACAGAAAGCTTGGGCGTCTCCGGCTCAGAGCGCTGCTGAAAATTCCTTCCATTGTTAGACCTGAAAGGCTGGTGTTGTTTGCGGCCCTGTACTTCACGTTCTGCCTTAAATAGCAAGATGATACAATTGGGAAAAATTGCGCCATTCTTTGTAATCAAGTATGTTCTGGATATCATGGTTTAGACCACCAAAAAATCTAGCACTAGCATCATTATCATCTTCATTTATACCACAACGGGCTAAACCAATAAGCAATTCTTGATAGTAAGCTTCAACTCCTTTATCACCTTGTTTTAAAGTTTGCAGTTTCAAACGTAAATCACGTTGGTAATAAGGAGGAACAAAACGAGATTTCATACGTTGCTTTAAAGCATTCCAAGTTTGAGGCACAGCAGCAGCATTATTAGCATTGCAAAGATCACTCCACCAGAATAAAGCAAAATTAGTAAACTCACTAGTAGCAAGTCTAACTCTATGCTCAGCAGGAACATTATGAGAATCAAATTTTTGTTGAACAGCAAGCTCCCAATCTAAATAAGCCTCTGGATCAATATTACCAGCAAAAGGAGGAAGGCTAAATTTAATTTTAGCAAAAGGATCATTATTACCATGATTATTACCTCCCATACTGCGATGGTTGAAGTTGAGGCGGCGACGGGCATAACCGTCAGCATTCACATCCGCATCGTCATCACCAAAATCATCCGCATCGTCATCAACAGCACGATAAGGTGGAGGACGTTGCTCGAGTTGTTCAATGCGGATGACTAGATTGTTCACATTGCGCGTCAACTCGGTCATAAGATTGCGTTGTTCAGTCATGAACGTTGTAAGCTCGCCCTTGGACACACAATCATTGAAGTCCGTCGGAGATCCTGCCATGGTTAGAAGATAGAAAAAGACAACACTAAAGTATTATCCCTATCAACTAAAAGGAACCAAGTGGTGGTGGTGGTGAAAGTGGAATGCAAAATCACAAGCGGCTTACCACCGTCTTGCCTGTATTCTTACCAACGCCAAACAAGAGCAAACCAACGTGGCGAAGCAATCTATTGTTAAGCGTGGGTAACAGTTGCAAGATGAACCTGTGCTGACAGAAGAATATGTGGAGCTATGGGTAGGCACACAATATGACAGCAAGGATTAGCAATTATCGAAAGCAGATTAGCGATTGTTCAATTCAGATCCAAAGTACAAATCACAGCTGCTGGCTAAGACGTGTCGAGACGTAGCGCAACAAGGTGAAAACAAAGGATGATGGAAAGAACTCACAGAACAAGCAAATAACCGAATTTTTCTTTTTTCCTGAATTTTTCCCTGATTTTTCCAAAAGGCACTAGTAGGAATCAAACTTTTTTATTTTTTTCACTATTTTTTTTATATTTTTCTCTGAACAAGGATCACAAAAGATGCAACCACAAAAATTGGCACCTACAACTGAGGTGGGATGTGGTCTACAGAAAAATAGCACGTTATCTGAAAAGCGTGCAAAAGCTTTGATAATTTTTTTTCTTTATTTTCCTGATTTTTTTTGGCAATTTTGACAAAACCAAACATGGTGAAATAGAGTCAAGAAGCTGCTGTAAAAATTTCAGATTTTTCTGATAAACGAGCGAAAAGTTATGCCTGTTTTACCGAAGGTATCTCAAGTTATGTTTTGACTGGAGGCACAACACGAAAGCGGCAGTTAGGGCAAAGCGTCCCTAAACTCCAACACCGATCACAAGATCGTCCCTGTGACTCCAACAGCGACAGTAGGTATTTGCCTGATGATGTAAAGAGGGTTGTGATGCAGGCAAAATAAGAGCGGCTTGCAACCTATCTAGGGTTTGCGCGGCGGCGAGAAGTTACACAAGGCGGCTAGCGGGGGCAAGTCGAGTAATGTGGTGGCTTCGACTTGTTGTTTGGGAACGGTGGATGGGATAGCGGCGGAAAACAAAAATCACAGCAACGGGCGATTGAACTACGACCACGAACACAATCCTAAACCAGCAACAAGACTCAACCACGGACACAAACTCAACAACGTGAATCTGAAACGAAATTGCAAAGGCACAAAAGGTGATAGGACAGCGGAAATTGAAATATTTTTTTGGGCTTTTTGTGGACACTAGGTAATGAACAAATATGAATCTAAGGCAAACGAGAATATACCTCGCGGTAAACCTAAAAGCTCTGATACCAATTGATGAGATACAGGCCCGATCTTCCGAGAGGTAACCGGTAAGTTCGACTTGTGGAGATCTCGACGTTGGCGATCCGGCTTTAAATCAGACACGATTCGAACCCTGCAACCATTACACCACTGCTCCGTTGGTTATCAACCAAGCACAACTTGATTGACCTCGCCAAGAAGGCTTTTCCTGCAAGCGAATCGAAGAACACAAGCAAGAAGGTAAAACACGCAATCTGAAATTGCAAATATGAATGAATGCGAATATCAATTGAGGGTTCAAGAACTCGGTTACAAAGGACTAATCGACACAGTGGAGGAGATCAAGAACAGGGGCCCTGGATCACTGTAAAAGGATTTGTCACCACAGTTACAATGAACGATTCAGTTTCTCGATGGAAAACTAAACTCTAAACAAAACCCAATTGTCTAGCAGTGGCGGTGGCTTTTTTATAGTCTAAGACTCGACCTAGGGTTGAGGACGGCCAGGGGTTGGGCGCCCACAACTTGGGCTTAAGGCCCGACACGATACATGGCCAAGTTGGCCCAAATAGGTGACGCAGCACCTTGCCGTGGTCACACAGAATGATCCACGGACCTTCTGGAGCTGGAACCAGATCCAAAACGACAGCATCGTCGTCCCCTTTCCAACGCATCCAAGAACGCCCCGTTTCGATGTCGTATGAGAGAGTTATGACCGAAACAGTGACGACGTGTCTGCTGAATCCGAGGGTGACGTGGCAGCTGAGTTGGGGACGAATTGCAACTTGGAGAAGACCATAGCATCGGTGTGTCCAGCGTGGCGATGTCCTCATCATTTGGGAAATTTAATTTTCGAGTTTATATTTAAGTAATTATTTATCTATAGGAAATCTTAGAAAATTCATAACTTTCACGTTTTAACTCTGAATTTCGTGATCTTTACGTCTGTGTGATTGTAGTAACATGTAGAAGAGTTTTACAAACTTTTTATACTGTTTTGCTACTGTTGGTGTACTATTTTAATTATGTCTCTTTCTTTGCTTAGTGTATGGTTGCTCGGATGATTGTGTGTTGATGCTTGATGATCGAGTATAGACGGTGAGCAGTTTCTTGATGTTCAGGTGTATTATTTTGAGCTAGACGAGCAGTATCATCAGGAAAGCTTTGATCAAGGCAAGTATAACATGGGACCATCCTTGTTGTCCTATTCACTGAAATTATCATACATATGCATATGTTCTCCTTGACAACCATAGAGATTATAACTTATCTATTGATATCTTGTTCCCTTGTCACCTATGGGAAATGAATTTGGGTAGCTATTGCTAGTGCTTAATTATGAACAATGATCTTGTAATTTGACTAATGGATTAAGCAACCAACCATTTAAAGATGATTTTATTACTGTTGAAAAGGGGGCTAGAGCATGTGGGTTATTTTGATGCTCTGGTTTCTCTCCGTAAGGACTTATCTGTACGTGATTTATCTGGGACATACAGTACAGCTATGAGGGCTATATGGCTCTGGCTCTAGTTGTTCAAGAGACCTTTTCTAGCTTGTTAGTGGTTACCTTAAATGGTGTAAGAATGGCTTGTCACGTTGGGTGTAGGACAGCCTCTAGTCTATGAGTATAGGCGAGAAGGAATTGTGCCATTTGAAAAGGGGGTTCCTACATCTGCCTGCCGAGTGAATCTAATGGCCCTAACTTGTTAGACGAACCTTTAAGTGGCTTTATATGGTTTTCGGTGTTTTGGGACTAGCTATCCCATGCATTTGGAAATTATGACTCACAGTGAAAGTGTACACCTCTGCGCAGAGTTAAAAACTGGTATACTAGCCGTGCCTACGGATACGGGTGGCCTTGGAACATTTATAGATAGATGATCACCATTGTTATATCATGCTTAATTACTGTTGTTATTATTATGCTCATGTTAATGCTGTTCATTATCCTTATTACAAGTGATCATTGGTTCATTAATGGGAATTGGTTCATCTTGATGCTGCTGAATTGCTAATTACATGATGAATAAAAGCTAAATGCAGTCAAACAGTGTCTAGCCTTTTTGAGCCTCATGAACCCTGTGCTATACTTGTTGAGTTCGACATGGACTCACCCTTGCTTTTCCCCCACACTCCTGTATGTAGTAAGGTGCTGCTTAGAAGAAAGATAAAGTGGTAGTGGAGTTTTCTGAAGTCTTTCAGAAGTGTTTGGCATACGGAGCCCCCAGTCAGCCGTCCCTGAGAAGAATGGAGCCTGATGTTTAGTCACCGTTCCGCGATACTCTGATGTAAGTGTTAATATAGCTATGTATACGTTATATAATAACATTGTTTCTGATACTTTTTCATTCTGACATATGTGTGGACTTCCTGGGCACACATATGATTAGCCTGGTTTTATTCTTTAGAAAACTGGGTGTGACATGATATAATGATGGCCTTATAAACCTGATATGGTTACTATTGTTTGCTTAGCTGAATCAAGTGACTGCTATAGTACAAGTACTAATCTAGAGGATAGGTTAATAATGATTAACTTGATGCTTAAAGTAATAATGATTACTTATCTGTACTTAAGCTTTTATGCAAATGTGTCAAGCTAGCCCACTTATATAAAGCCTTGCATACTCCTTGGTGTCATTTTATTTCTGGTTTTTGATGGGTAAGTCTAGCTGAGTACCTTCTCGTACTCAGGGTTTTATTCTCACTTGTTACAGGTTGTGATGTATCATGGCGCCTACAAGAATTGGATGGCTGCTGCCGTAGTGGCGGAGTGTGATCATGGGCATGATCCTTCTGAGTTATCTTGTCTCTAATGCTTTTGTTGGAAGTCGACCTTGGTACTGGCATGTATTTGAAATAAGAGTACTGTTAGTTTCAAATTACTTTGCTTCCGCTACTTTCAACTGAAGTTATAATAACTATGTTGAACTCCGTTGTATATTGAATTACTTGTTAAATGGATGTAACATGTGACTTGTTATGTTGAATCACTACGATCTTGGCTTGTATGTTGGTTGGTTTGAAATCCCTCGTGATTTCATTGGACTACCAGAATTATATGGGCTCAAGTGTGGGAATTTAATCACTTCGGTGATTGTTTTTGTACTTGTGCTCTTATAATTTGGACGGTTCCGTGACAGCTGGTATCGGAGCAATATTCAACATTAAACTTGTCATATGTGTATTTAAAACAAAGGTTTTTGTTTGCAAAATTCAGTTTTTGACAACTTATAGCCACTATATATATTGGTTTGTCAAATATAAATTATAAACCTAAGTATGCCAGTGGTCAATTTCCTTATGCCCATATAAAGATTAGTAGGTGGCTTATTTAAAGTACTAACTTTGGGGGTTGATTGCTTGCTTTCTATTTCGTTGTCCATACGGCGTGCTATTGTATGGATGCCATCCGCTTGGGTGGTAATGTATGGATCAATTGCCTCTACGCTCTGGTAAGTGTGAGTTGTGAGAGCATGACCGAACATCCATCGGTCTAGGGCAGTGATATATATATTTTGTGGTGACTAGAATAACCTACATGTTGTAAACCATGTAAGTTAGGAAGGTACCAATTGTGTGGGCGATCCTCTGGTGATCGAATGATTTGGGTAGTTTGGTGCTACATGTGCATATACGGGGGTATATGTATATGGAAGTACTTAAAATTTTATTTACTGCTTTCATTGTGTGCTATATTTGGGGAATCGTTGGGCTGCAATGAAAATTTTCTGCAGGTACACTAACTACGAATGCGTAAGTTGAATGTAGCTGCCGACTAGCTATATATCGAGAGAGTGCGTGTTATGCCACCGACATAGAACGTGATTGCCACCTTAGGTTGGTAATCTTGTGAGGACGAATAGGATGAAGCATGCATCATCATGATTGTTGATTTATGCATAGCTATGCTCCTCTCACCTTTGTTCTTTAGTAAGTAACTTGTGATTGATGTGATGCACTATCTTCCTTGTGTGGAGTCAAACAAGAATGCCTTGTTCCATGTTGCTTGAATAGGAAGTGCTTGAGAAAAATGTGTGCTTAGCCTTGCTAGAAATAAGTGTGGTTACATGCTTGAAACTATAGTGGTCCTCTAGTTTAGCCAAGTGGTGGATGTGTTGTTCATACAAGCATTTGCAAATATTTTAGACCTCACTTAAGTAATTTTGATTCTCATGAACGAATTAAATTATTGTTGGTCTAAGGTAATAATGTTTAGAGTTACTAGAATAACATGTTTGTATGCTCTCTTGGTAAGTTGAACAAAGGCAAGTTTGTTTTGCTTGTTGAGCATTGGCTGCTAGAACAGTTTCTGTTGTAGTGATGCTTTCATGGTCATAATGGTGTTTTTTGTAGTTATATGGAATACCAAAGTTATAGCTAACTTACTTATCTACCTTGTCCTAAAATTTCATGACACTAGGCATTATGATTTGGGAGTTATGAAATTTAGAAGTTTGTTGTCAGGTTTTGCTTATGATCTGAATAGATCTTAATGTTTGGATTGGTTGACCTGGGTGCATATGGAATCATGTCTTGGAGATAATAGAAGAAGTGTAGTCCTTTTTCTAAGCTTTCCAAATTGTCCTATATCACTAATTTTAGTGGTCTAAATCTCCAGTTATGAGCTTACAAAATGGAATGATAGAATCTGTCCAAATCTGACAGAGATGTCTTCTTTGTTATGTTTGTCCTTGTTAGCTGTAGAATCATCTTAATATGATAATAAGAAAGTTATAGAAAACTTCATAAGCTTTACATAAAGTTAAGGATCACTTTTGTTGGGTCCCTAGAACTCCAATTATGCATTTTTGAAGTTCATGTCAGTTTTCTGTCCATGTTTATACTGATCTGAAATATTAGCATGTTTGGTCATGTTAACCTGTGAATTATCTGTTGGTATGAATAACAAAAGTGTGGAAAACTTCCTAAGTTTTCTAGAAAGTCTAGGATCACCTTGGATTGATGCCTACAACTTCAGTTATGCTTGAAACATGTGCCTACTGTACTGCTGTTCAGTTTTCTGTGCATATACTAAGTGGATGCTTTAGCTTGCTTTGGTTTTGGGCTAAACTTGAAGTTAGTTCTTGCTTTAGAATATGCTTGTTGAGTAAGCCTTGTGCTTAGTATTTGTTGCTTAAACTAATTTGATTGAATCTCTCAAATGCTTGACTGTGATGTTTGTATGTATGCTTGTTATCTAATTAGTGCCATAGTTGTCACCTCGTTTGTCCTCGGTGAGCATGTGAGTGTCGAATAGCTTTATCTTAGAGCAACACTCGAGTTACATGAACCAATCTCTTGGGGTCGTCTACAATTAGGTTCTTTCCCTTAGGAGCCTGAGCTTATAGCCGTGGTTGCTTGCTTTGAATGTTTGTGCACCATGCCTTTGCTTGATATGTAAGCCCGAGCCTGGACCCTTAAATATTCATGTATACCATGGCTATCTTGCACCCACACATGAATACCTTTGTTTGATCTACCAACCAAGATAGATTCTCACAAACGCCTCCTATTGGCCATAGTTATTCGCTGCCAAGTTGTAAGGCCCATAACCGAATCCATGTTGGACCTACCGATTGCCTCTCCTATAGGTGATCTGGTGTAATGCTAATCTCTCGCCATCTGATCTCGAAATCTTCATGCAAGTCATGTGGTTGCTTTATCAATTCAATCTCTGATTGGCATACCGGTTCCTGCTTTGAAGTTTGCTTAATCCATCTCCAACCTTCCCAAGTCTCGGATGTTTATCAAGTCTTGATCTCATGTTGTTGTTCAGCATGACCAAATCTCATGGTAATCTTTCAACTAGTCATCACTTTGGTGAACGCAAGGTGTGCGTGCAATTAAGCAAAAATATCATGCTTAGTCGCCTTAGTCAATTGAGCTATGTTCTCTTGTGCTGTGTTTTGGTCTACGGATAGCTTCCCTATTGATTCTAAACCTTGTGACTACCTTTGCTTGCTATCCCTCCTTGCATGGCACTTGTTCTGACAACCCAATCTGTGCCACTTGTAATTTCTCATCGGGCGTATGTTCGGTAATGGCATTACGATTAGCATGCTGCGGTGCCACGATGAAACCTAGGGCCTCCTTGTGACCGGTCGACACATGGTTGTGCTGCTAGGCACGCGCTGGTATCGAGGTTGCTAGTCATGACCCATTATGGAACTACATCGATGTGGGCTTTCTTGTGAGATGTCCCTTGGTTATCTTCCCATATCTTATCGTAAGATCTATATCTCAGACCAAAAGTAGTAGAGCCTCCATCTGAAGATACATTAAGGATAACCTTTGAAGAATATGTCGCCGACATAAACATTAACCAATTGCAAGAGGTGGTAGACAAGTGACTCTACTTAGTTGTCCTAGTATTGATGACCACCATCTAGTGAGCAAGGTATCTCATCTCTGTTGGATAAAAAGGGCACACAACACTTAATGTTGGACAAGTTATCTGTGGGATGAGAATCGATTGTCACATTGTGCATATGAATGGGTTATCCAAGTCTTAATCTTTGTATGCATGATGATCGTACAGTCGAAATCAATCATCTCTGGTGTGACTCCTTATCTGCTGACTTCGATGGCAACCATCTGTTCTGCATCAAACACGACTATTGTGGTCAAGAGTGAAGATTTAGAACTTTTTAGTGTTTAGAGGCAACTAATTAGTTATCAATAGAAAGGTTAATCTCTAGAAGGTAACAACTCATTGGTAGCTACGAAGGCTATGTCTTACAGAGCAATAGCCAACAGTAAGTTAATCAACTAGCCAACCACTTGAGTGATACTCTATCTTCTAGAGCCATTGTGACCAAGTCAATTCCATCTTGGACAATCACACAGATAGTGCAAGGTGTTGTATCAGCTAGGTGAAGAACTGGAGAAAGCAAATTGAAAGGTGTCAAGCAACATATTTCCCATCTTAGAGCTGCTATTGATCCTAAAGAGGAAGCCTCAAGGTGAAAAGTTAGTCTGACAAATCTAGTTTTGCTACGCTGCAAGTCAACTCAACTTACTGTGCAACTGCATCATGAAGGAAATTGTACTCAACTTGCTCGATAGTGAACTATTTACCGAAGTTGGTAAATATTTGTAACTTTTGCTGTCGCCCAGACCTCGTTATATCCTTCTTTAGCAATAATTGCTAATACTCAATGATCTTTGGTATTTATAAGTGTTTTTACCCAAGAGGTTGACTGTTGCCTTTGAATAAGGAAATCTTCTTAGGTAACATTTGGCAGAAATACAGAACCTATAGAGTCAGCTATCACATTCACTAATCCCTCAACAGACGCAGATAATATAGTGTTGCTATCAGAGAAAGAGAACTGCACACATGGAACCATATGTAGCTTTCCATCGGCTGGTGTCTGACTGATTGTGCGTTCATAACCAACACAGACCTAGTTTGATGGTTAGTCATATCTTCTATCATCTCTGAGGATGTTTGTCATCTGTGCTTCACTTATTTGGAGAGCTGTGCTCAAACCACTTTGGTAGAGCGCTTTTCAAAACTTCGTGAACATAGAGTCATTTCAATGAATATACTTCTGAAGATTTTTGTCTAGTGTGAAGTTCATATGACCTGTGCTGTGTTCCCTAAAGGATCAGATACATGTGGATGGTTAGCTCATGGACTAAATGATCTCCGTACACAAAGAATGAAGTACGGTGTTGTCTTGGATTCCTCTCAAAGTAACAATGCTTCATGAAAGCCAATGAAGGAAATTCTTCAGACAAAGTTTACTATGAAGAGCAAGTATTAGAAAATGTCTTGACCAAATTAACCTCTCTAATGCTTGAAGCTTAGTAGCCTAATTGCTATCGCAATTGTTGAAAAATGGATAACATGCTTCTCTGTCCTTGAAAGTCTTTCGCCTCGAATCTCGGGACGTGATTCTTTTAAGGGGGAGGGCTGTAACACCCTAGGTGTTTGTCACTCGTTAAGTAGTGGGTTTAAGCTCAAACATGATAGATTAAGTGGAGATGATGATGTCAAGGTCAACCTATGGAGATGAGCCTAATCTAAACTTGGATGCTGCGCCCTTGCTTTGCATATAGGACATTTTCAAGATATATGCTTGGGTGGTGTTGTTGCAATATCTTCAAGATATATGCTTGGGTCACTGGAAAAGTTTCATGGAGTTTGGAATAAAAAAGTCACATAAAATGATAAGTTCTATTCCTATTGGAATTGCATTATTAAGTGAATGGAAAGGTAGGTCATCAACCAAACCTTGCAAACTTACCCAAATGACTCTAGGTGAACTCTACAACAAAAGTCATGAAGGGTTCATGTTGAGCAAATGTCAAGAAAATGTCCCATTTGGTCTAAAACCCTAATTTAGGCTTTATCGAGTTGCTACTTTGACCAAAGTGAAAGTTTAGCTTCTGTACCAGTTATGAGGTTTGACCTTAAACAAAAGTTGTAGTTCATGTTGTGTAGAACAAACTTTATTTAATGGTCAAGAGCTAGTTTGGCATCTAACTTGGTCAAATAGAGCTCACAAGATTGAATCAGCTGCTGTTTTTGGAAGCAGAAAATATTTCTAAGTCCCTGTTTGGCAGCTGTGAATTTACATGTTCATGCCATTGTATCTTCTAAATCTATGTGGTAGCTCAATTTAATTCCTTACTATGAGTTGAAGTACTTTTTATGGTCGAGCCAATGAATCAAGTCTCATCAAGTTTGGAGTTCATTTGGATCATCGAAAATAGTTTCTAAAACAACAAAAAAGTTGTTTTATCACTATTGACCGTGACATGTTCACATGCCACGTTCTCCTATTTGTGTTAAACAACTCAAGTTGAGCCAAGAATAGAAGTTGAAGATAAATTGATGGAGAATAGCATACAAAAAGTTGGACTAAGTTTGATTCCGTTTTGATTGTCAAAACTTGGGTTTGTTTGTTCTTTGTCAACACACTGACATAACCAATTTGAAGCTTCATTACTCACTAATCCATTTCGTTAATGACCAAGCTTCCTTAATAGAAAAGGTAGAGCAAACCATGCTGAGCAAACTTCATTTTAGGCCCATGCCCAAAATCAGCCCGTAGCCGGCCCAAATCGTCTCCCACGCTAGGTACACCGTTGTCTGCCACGTGCTCGTCGAAATGCACCAGAGGGCTCCGCGCGGCCTGTGCGTGTCACCCATGCATGAGCTGGGAACCTCACCGCCCCGACGCGTACCTTCCTTTCTCCTTGCATCGGTGTGGATGCCGCCTACCCCTGGCGCTCCTCACTCCCTCTCATGCTGCCCTGACCCTTCCACTCGCTCTCACCGTCGCTGCCGCGCTCCCCATGGTCGAGCTTCGAGCTCGACGTCGCCATGGCTAGGGCGGAGCAAGGCTCCCTGCTGCACCGCTTGCTCCTTCCACCGGCCATCCTCGCGACCCTTCAGCGCTCCTCGTCGCGCCTCCAAGCTGCCGTAGCCGGCCGCACATAGCCAAGCCGGTCACCGCAGACCGTCACGCACGCACGGAGCCGATTGCCATTGCCGGCAAGCCAAGCTCCGCGGCTACCGCCCTCGCTCGCCCTTTGAGCCTCCTCCATCCCAACCGACCTCACCCTCGACCTCCCCACTCCACGCTGCCTCCTCTACGCCACCTTCCCGGTCGCATAGCCACCGGCAGCTGCCGCCGTCGTAATCCACTGGCCGTCGGGCCATTGCTCGCGTGGCCAAGCCAACTCGGGCCTCCTTAGGCCGAGCCGAGCTGTCCCCTGGGTGCGCACGACTCCCCTGGTGCTCCACTGCCCCTCCCCGGCCACCGGCGTGGCCACCTTCGCCGGAACAGCGAGCTCCCAGCGGCACCCCTCTGTAATTCGTGACCAGGGTCCTTGTACATGAATTTGACAAAAGGCAGGGGCCTAAGTGCAGAGTCTGTGACTCAGATGAATAGTGCTATAAGGACCTATTTGTGGTAGTTTTAGCTGAACTTTGGGAATTCATTGTAATTCATAAGAAATTCATAAAATAGCAAATGAGTACTTTTTAGAATCCTTGTGAAATTGTATATGTGGTAGATCTATAATATGACATGTTTTAGTTTAAAGTTTTAGCTGTAAAAATATGTTTATGCAACTATGTTTTGAATGCTATCTGCATTTGTCTTTTTCATAACTGTAGTTGCAGGGCCCCAAACGAAGTGAATTTTTGTGGCATGCTACTCATGTGATGTTTGATGTGTGGTAAAAATTTCATAAATTTTGGTTGTAGTATGAGTGAGTTATTAATTCATCTTGCTCTCACATGAATTCTTATAATAGCAATTTGTCTTTTTCATAGAGGTTGGTATACAGGTCCAAATGACTTGAAATTTTGATAGTAGATAACTGGGAGTATAGGTAGGCCACTATAATTTTGGTAGAATTTATTGTGCAATTTTGATAGGTGTTCATAATTCCGCCTAATTATCTAAATAAATTAAGAAAATGCATTAAAAGAATTTATTTAGTAATGGACACTATGTTTTCTGGTGTTCATTAGTCATGTGTGACATGTTGGTAAAGTTGGTTTTGTCCAATTATATGTTTGCAACATAAGTTAATAATTATTTCTTGCAAATGAGGTTTCTGGACAGATCTGGGAACTTAGCAAAGTTCTTCATGATAATGTGCTTTGTTGTGAAACTTTTTTTATACAAAAGTTGTAGATAATTTATGTATCTAGCTGCTGTTAAAATTTGATAGCATTTGGCCATATGGTTTAGGAGTTATAGCTGTTTAAAGTTGGGTTACAGAATTGCTTGCTCTCTGTCTAGTTAGACCAGTTTCTGTGTTTGTGTAAATTTGACATGATTAACTTTGGAATCATATCATGATGATTATAAATTAAATGTAGGGAATTTGATAAGCTTTCCAGAATGTCTTCTTGCAAGTCATTTGGATTTGTGTAACTCCAGTTATAGCTAAATCTTATAGCCGCTGTTTACGTGTCCAGAAATTTACAGATTCTAGTAATAGTTGTTGCTTCAGCTTGACTTGCTTTGCATGTTGCTAAGTGCGGTTCACATCCTTGGTAATTAAGTTAAGTACACCTGAGATCATGTGGAACTTGTGTGCCATGCTGAGTGTGCCCTCTGTGCTATCTTAGCATGTTGGTTTGTGTGATGTTAATTAAGCAAAGTGATGTGCTTAAGTGTCTTTAGTATATAACCTTGTACTTACCTTGATTAGTGTGTGATGCATCATCTATTGTATTTCCATGTATTCATGCACTTGTATTTTGCATCTCATCTAGGTACGCTAGATGCACCACGTGAAGGATGAAATGTGGAGCCGAACCTAAAGATGATGCTTGGTGGATCCATCCTGAAGATGGAAGGCGCCTGGAGTGCATGCCTGAAGTGGAGATGTTTCGCAAGACGGTGCAAGCTAACTTGACTAATTTGAGTTGGATCCTAGGCAAGCCTCGGAGCATTACAAGCCTCCTACTTTCAATGCAATTAATTATATATGTTATATGTATTGTTGCATTAAGTGGTAGGAGTTGTTTAGAACCCTTGCTGCATTATATCATTCCTTGTCCAGATATATGAATCCATGAATCCTATGTAGACAGGATCGTCTATATGCTTAGCCCTGCTTAATTAGAATGGTAATATCAGTTGATCTCCTATCACCTGCAAAGTAGGAAGCATTTGACCTAGGTTGGCTATATTTGCTATCGTGGAAAAGAACCAAGTGTTAATAATGAACTTAGACCGGGTGGGATGTCGATAGTGAAGCAACAAGGCATGGAGGTCTTGGGTGTGGATCTATCCCCGTTTGTGTCGGTTAAGGACTGATCCGCTGTACTTCCTTTGTCATTTTGAACGTATCCTAACACTTAGCTGGCCGACCTGAGGTTGCCGACTGCGAAGCCGAGTAGATCAACTTAGGCTGCGAAGCCAAAAAGTGTAAGTCGCCTCGGAGGGGAGCCAGTGGGACCAAGGGCAGGTGAGTTAAAAGTCCTGAGCTTCCTGGCCACAGGAATCCCTAAGAGCGCAGCGCTGTTCGGGCCTATCCTGAGTTGTACCAAAGGTGACTGTTGACGACTCTTGCAAAGTATGCCCGGTTGGTGTTAGGAATACCCCCTCAGCTGAGTTGGAATCGATTCGAATCGCCGTCTCTCTCAATTAGTGAGAAACTTTACAGAGCAAAGGCAACGTAGATTTCACTAAATCTACTGATGGTTCTAAAGATGATGATGATATAATGATGACCTTATAAACCTGATATGGTTACTATTGTTTACTTAGCTGAATCAAGTGATTGCTATAGTATAGGTACTAATCTAGAGGATAGGTTAATAATGATTAACTTGCTGCTTAAAGAAATAATGATTACTTATCTGTACTTAAGCTTTTATGCAAATGTGTCAAGCTAGCCCACTTATATAAAGCCTTGCATACTCCTTGGTGTCACTTTATTTCTAGTTTTTGACGGGTAAGTCTAGCTGAGTACCTTCTCGTACTCAGGGTTTTATTCCCACTTGTTACAGGTTGTGATGTATCATGGCGCCTGCAAGAATTGGATGGCTCCTGCCGTAGTGGCGGAGTGTGATCATGGGCATGATCCTTCTGAGTTATCTTGTCTCTAATGCTTTTGTTGGAAGTCGACCTTGGTACTGGCATGTATTTGAAATAAGAGTATTGTTAGTTTCAAATTACTTTGCTTACGCTACTTTTCAACTGAAGTTATAATAACTATGTTGAACTCCGTTGTATATTCAATTACTTGTGAAATGGATGTAACATGTGACTTGTTATGTTGAATCACTACGATCTTGGCTTGTATGTTGGTTGGATTGAAATCCCTCGTGATTTCATTGGACTACCGGAGTTATATGGGCTCAAGTGTGAGAATTTAATCACTTCGGTGATTGTTTTTGTACTTGTGATCTTATAATTTGGACGGTTCCATGAAATTAATGACCCAAGGTCAACATCCAATCACAAAGTCAAACAAACCCCAAACCATTAGGCACTAATTACTTGATTAACTAATTAATTAATAAAGGATAAATTAAGTATAAAATCAAATTGGTCCAATTAAGCTCAAATTTTCATTTTAAGAAGCTTACATCATAACTAAGTGGCAAAACAATTTTCATAATTTTTGGATAATTAATTAAGCCTAGAAAAATTATGGAAAAGTCATTTATCAATTAATGGAGCTAATTAATTGACATACAAAAAGTAATCAAAATTAGTATTTCATATTTTTGCTAAATAGTAAATATCACAGAGAGACTACACAAAAAATTTTATCATTTTTAAAGCTCTAAATAATTCACAATGAAATAAACAAAAACTGATACTATTTAACATTTTAGAAAATCAGAAAATCCATTTCACCAAATCGGCCTACTCCTTCCTCGCTCTGGCCCAATCGGCCCACCCCGACGCGCGCCTCTCTCTTTCAACCCCGACCTACTTCTCCCTATTCTGGCCCAACAGACTGGGCTGGCCCAGCAAGGCTAGGCCGCACCCAAGCTCTGGCCGATGGCGAGACTCTAGCAAGGCGGAGGTGCACCAACATGGCCACCACGATCCCGCGAATGCACCCATGCATAAAATACAGAAGCAGGCGCACCGGAGGAGTCCCTACACCGGCCATGGTGCCCACGGTGGCTGTCTGGCCGGCGGCACGGAGGTGAAAACGGTCCACCGGCGAGGTAGTGATTAAACCAGAGCGAGCATCACGCTTAGTAGCTCCTCGTGATCATAGTAGCATGCTTGGTGAAGGCGGAGATGGGCCGGAGGGACCAAACCACGGTGAGGCGGCTCTAGCGACGCTCGGTAGTCGTCGAGGTGGAAGACGACGGCCTCTGGTCAACCCTGAGGGAGAGATGCAACACTAGTGAGCTAGGCGAGGGCGCAGAAGCGAGGCGAACCCGGTGATGCTCTCAATTTGGCGAAGGATGGCTTGCTAGCAGCGGCGGCGAGCGGCGGAGCGATGGCAGCAACGGTGGCAAAGCAGGGGAAAGAGAGAACCCGATGGCGGCGGCTCGGGCTTTATGGGTGAGGCGAGAAAAGGAGCTGGCGATGCGCAGCTACTTGCTTGCCACCATGAAGCAGCTCGCTGGCATCGCGGGCACGCCTGGAAACAGCTAGAAGGATGCCAGTGGTGAGCTGCTCGCTACCTTGCTTGATTTGGGATAAATTACAGAAATACCACTAACCCTATTTTTCAAATTACTCAAAATTTTTCAATAGAAGTTGCTCAACTTTTCAAATCCTACAACTTTATCAATAAAAGCTTTTTCAAATTCAGCTTAGATTTTGAAATTTGAATTTGAAATCAAAAGGGGACAATTTCTGAAAATTAAGAAATTCAAAATTACTTTAAATTTTATATTAAAACATCAAAAACTCAAAATACCAAAGTTGTACATCTTGGCAAGACCTACAACATTTCTATTTAAACTATTTTCAAATTATGCCTCCATTTTGAAATTGGAATAGCAAAATGAAAAGGTGTCAAATTTGGGATTTGAATCTTTTCAAAATTACTCCAAATTTTATACTAAAACTTTGAAAACTCTAAAAACCAAAGTTGTACAACTTGACCAAATCTACAACTTTGCTTTTTGGCTTACCCTAAAATTCTTTTTAGATTTTGAATTACACAAAAGGGGGTAAAACGGGGTTTTCCAGAAATGAAGGTTTTGAATCAAATTCAAACTTGATTTGATTTCTACATTAATTGGTGATTAATTAGTGATCACAAATATCATCCAAATATACCATTGAGTCAAATCACATGTGACCTACCCAATTCCACATTTGTTTGAACCAATTTTTGAATTATAAATTCATTTTAATACACCTCCCTATTTGAATTCGAAATTGAATTGGAAACTCAGGGCAAGTTTTGGAACTCAAATTCAACCTCAAACTTGGAGTTCATTTTTAAATGTTGCACTTGAGTTTATCCCCTACACTTGACACTAGTGTAGAGCATAGCTTTACACCTCAATTTACATAGGGCATCAACCAAGTATTTGAAATGTCATCTAAACTAGGTTTTAGGATTCAAGTCAAACATCACAAGAACTCAATCAATCTATGAATATAAATTTGTTTTAGTTTATGCACATCAGAGTTGACTAAAACATGAATGCTTTGCATTGCATATGATGACATGGCCAGTTTTAGTTACCATAACACTAGGGGTGTTACAGCCCTTCCCCCTTAAAGAAATCTCGTCCCGAGATTTAAAGCCTTGGGTTAAGTAATGGAAAAGGAAACATGTCAAGCAAACACATCCAAGACTTGTTCATAAAACAGGTAGGGGGTTTTCATATTACAAAGTTTGAAATGGACGAGTCACAACTTAGAGAGGAAATTGTAACTTAGATAGAAGCAAAGAACTCGGGGAAGTTCTCCATCAGGTAATCCTCAGATTCCGAAGTAGATTCTTCTTCTGAATGTCGATCCCATTGTATCTTGTACCACTTGGTTGTTCTATTTCAAGTAACATGATCTTTCTGATCTAGAACTCAGACATTATACTCAGAATAGGTCAGATCTAGTTCCAGTTTAACTCCTTCAAAGTCAGTGACTTGATCAGGCACTCGAATATATTTCTTCAATTATGACACATGAAACACATTATGCACTTTTGAGAGTTGTTCAGGCAACTCTAGGCGGTATGCTACCTTACCACATCGTTCCAAGATTTGAAATGGTCTGATGTAACGAGGTGCTAATTTGCCTTTAACTCCAAAGCGGCTAACTCCTTTCATAGGTGATACTTTCAGATACACATAATCTCCTTTGTCAGACACCAGTGATCGGCATCTCTTATCTACATAGCTTTTTTGTCGAGACTGTGCCACTTTCATGTTATTCTGTATCTGTCTGACTTTCTCTTCAGTTTCTTTTACAAGGTCAACCCTAAAAAATCATCTCTCTCTGGGTTCTGACCAATTCAACGTAGTTCTGCATCTACGACCATATAGTGCTTCAAACGGTGCCATTTTGATACTTTCCTGATAACTATTATTGTAAGAGAACTTTGCCAAAGGTAAACATTCATCCCACTTATCAGAATAGTTGAGCACACATGACCTCAACATATCTTCTAGAATCTGGTTGACTCTTTCAGTTTGACAACCAGTTTGCGGATGATAAGCAGTACTATGTAGAAGTTTGGTACCTAGGGACTCATGCAAGTGCCTCTAGAAATTGTTGACAAACTACATACCTCTATCAGATACAATGGTCTTTAGTACTCCATGAAGACTCAGGATTCGTGTAATATACAGTTTAGCATAAGTCATAGCAGAATGTTCTATTATGACTGGAAGAAAATGAGCTAATTTAGTAAGTCGGTCAATAATGACCCAGATGGAGTCAAACCCTCTTGATGTCTTGGGTAAACCTACTATGAAGTCCATATTGATATCTTTCCACTTCCAGGATAGAATGGGCAATGGCTGTAGTTCTCCAGTTGTCTTCAGATGCACAGCTTTCGCTTTCTGACAAGTGTCACACTTGGCTACATATCAAGCAATCTCTATTTTCATCTTGGTCCACCAAAACCTCTGTTTCAAGTCATGGTACATCTTATTGCTTCATGGATGAATAGAGAATCTTATTAGGTGTGCTTCATCGAGGATCTTTTGACATAGACCAGGAACTTTCGGTACCACCAGATGATTCTTGAACCACAGGACATTTGCTTCATCAATTCTGAAACATGATGCTTTTTCCTTTCTAACTAACTTTTTCTTTAATGTGGCCTATACCCTTATTTTCTTTTTGAGTAGCAATAATCTGATCTTGGATAGTTGATTCAATGGTGATATTGGCCAAACTGCCTTGTTGAGCTATTTCTATGCCTAGCTTTTCTATCTCATGACACAAAGAAATATCTAGTGGCTTCACTGTCAAGCAATTGCAATGACTCTTTCGACTAAGTGCATCAGCAACAACATTTGCCTTACTCGGATGATAATATACCTCAAGATCATAATCCTTTATCAACTCTAACCATCTTCTTTGTTGCATATTCAAATCAGCCTAGGTAAAGATGTATTTCAAACTCTTGTGATCTATGTGGATGTGACATGTGTTACCCAACAGGTAATGTCGCCAGATCTTTAGTGCATAAACAATAGCTGCTAACTCCAGATCATGAGTTGGATAGTGCTCTTCATGTCGCTTGAGTTGTGGAGAAGCATAAGCAATCACTCTGCCTTCTTGCATCAGTACACACCCAATACCAGTGCCAAAAGCATCACAGTGTGCATCAAACGACTTCTTAATGTCTGGCTGAGCTAAAACTGGAGCAGTGGTCAACAACTTTTTTAGAGTCTGAAAAGCTTCTTCACATTTTGGTGACCAGACAAACTTGACTTGATTCTTTGACAACTCAATGATAGGTTTAGATATCTTTGAGAAGTCAGGAATGAACTAGCGATAATAACCCGCCATTCCCAAGAAACTATGAACCTGGTGAACAGTGGTTGGTGGCTTTCAGTCCAGGATATCCTTCACTTTACTAGGGTCAACAGCAACACCCTCGGCAGATAGGACATGTCCGAGAAACAGCACCCATTGTCACACTCGGTTTTAAGGACAAAACCAGACATACACTATATGTTAAATAAAGAAGTCAAATCTCACATATAGCCGCAGATAAGTGTAATATCAAGAGACAAATGCTTAATAAACATAACGCAATAGTATAAGATATAACCTTAGAGAGCAACACAGTGGATAGACAACTCCGAACACCGGGTGTGGACTTCACTCCAGGAACAAACTGACTGGTTGATAACAAGCCTAAAAACTCCAGAGACTATCCTGAGGTGTGGGAAATAGCAAGAGTGAGTCCATGTCGAACTCAGCAAATATAACATAGGGTTCATGAAAGCTCAAAAAGGTTAGACACCGGTTTGACTACATTTAGCTTTTATTCGTCATTTGCTTAGCAAATTGAGTAGCAACAAGATAACCAAATTCCCAATATAAACCAATGATCAATTGTAATAAGAATAATGAAATAGCAATTAACATAAGCATAATAATATCAACCATAATAAGCATGATATAACAATGGTGAACATTTATTCGGTAAGAATCCCCAAGGTCGCCCGTGTCCGTGGGCATGGCTAGTATACCATTTTTTAACTCTGCGCAGAGGTGTACAGTTTCACTATGAGTCATGACTTCCAAATGCATGGGGAGGCCATTCCCAAAACATCTGAAATCATATAAAGCCATTTAAAAGTTCGTCTAACAAGTTAGGGCCGCTAAGGATTCTCAATTGGAAAGCATGAACCTCCCTCAAAGGGGCGACTTACAAAAGACTGCACCCACCTTGGCAGGCCAAGACCATACTAGACATGACCCCACTTGTGCCTTACGATAACCACTAACAAGCTAGAAAAGGTCTCTTAAACAATTAGAGCCAGAGCCATATAACCCTCACAGTTGTACTATCAATCCCAGTTATCACTTACAGATAAGTCCTTACGAAGAGAAACAAGAGCAACATAAAAACATCATAATGCTCTAGCACACTTTAGCAGTAATTAAATCATCTTAATGGGTGATTGCACAATTCATTAGTCATATTACAAGATCATTGTTTATTATTAACCACTAGCAATAGCTACCCAATGCAAATCCCATAGGCAACAAGGTATCAGGATATCAAAGCCTACTTTATAATCTATAGGTCATCAAGGAGGACACATGCATATGTATTTTGATTATAGTGAATAAGATAACAAGGATGGTCCCATGTTATACTTGCCTTGATCAAAAGTCTCATGCTGAACCTGCTCGTAGTAGTATTCTTGATCGTCCATGAACTGCTCACCGTCTATACTCGATCAACACATCAACATACAAGCATCCGAGCAATCATACACGAAGCAAACAAGATACATAATTAAAACAGTACACCAACAGTAGCAAAACAGTATAAAAAGTTTGTAAAACTCTTCTACACGTTACTACAATCACACAGACGTAAAGATCATGAAATTCAGATTCAAAACGTGAAAGTTATGAATTTTCTAAGATTTCCTATAGATATATAATTACTTTAATATAAGCTCAAAATTTTAATGCTATAAACCTACTATATAGTAACACTAACATGCAGAGCTCGCAAATACGAACCTAACGCAACTTGAATGGGTCAAATCAGAGTTAAAGTGAGCAAGATACGAGCATTTAAAGTTTCGAAACATTGCTTCGCAACATATGAAACATAATTTCATTTAACCCGGTAAATATTACGTTTTCCAAAGAAGAAAGCATATTCTCAGAAGGCATTTTGTGATGGCAAGTTCTAATTTAGGAAACCGCAGGGGCTCTTTAATAAATTTACCCTGCGAAGGGGTATCTTCTATTCTAAGCCGTCGATCTTGATTTGAACGGCTGTGACAACTCAAGGGGCGGTTCGGCGGCGCTGTCACCGGAGAAGACAACCGCGCGGCGGTGCCATTGCCGGCGGCTGGTCGGAATATTCAAAGCAGTGATTTCAGTCACCAAAGAAGACACAACCGACACCATTTGAACCAGGAGCTCGAGGCAAACTCACCTAGGGCTTCAAACCGAGCGGAAACGAGATGGAGAGAACGAGCAGCTTGACGGAGTGGGCGGTGGAGCTCTTGTACACTAGGATGACGCGTCAAGTGCCTAACAAACCAAATTGAGGACACCCACATGCTTGCAAGGTTGTGACGAAAACTGTTGGAATAGCTTACAGTAGCCAAAAAGCGACGTGCTCGTCGAATTGGGTCTAACGGCGGCTTCTAGGGTTTATGGAGCTTGCAGCCACGAGCTAGGGCAAACGGCGCTGAAGTTCACGTAGAAAAGGTTGGCAATCACCTGCGGTTCGCTTAAATAGTCCCACGACACCTTGGCTTGGAAGAGAATCCCGTGAAGCTCGGGATTACGTTCGGTCGACACCGTGACTCTGGCTCGGTCACGAGTTGGGGGTAGAAGATGCGGCTGACTTGCGGACCCCATGCGTCAGTGAAGCAAGAGAGGGGAAACGGGTGGCCGTTGCGGCCTCCTAGGCTGGCCCACGCTAGCGCGAAGGAGTGGGGAGGGAACAGCAGGCCTGCGGGGGAAGTGGGCTGTGCGGCAGCCCCGGGCGGCCCAAGCAGAAAGAGTAGGAGCAGGGCGGCGGGGTGCAGGCCTCCAGGCCATCGGGCCGCACAGGTAAGAAGGGTGAGTTTATTCTTTTTTTCTCTTTTCTTATATATATATTTGTTTTCCAAAACCATTTAAAAATGAATTTTTAAACCAAATCAAATAAAACCAAAACCACACCACACAATAAAACAAATGCGACAGCATGAATGCACAACAATGTTGCTACCCTTATAATGAATTTTAATTTAATGAAAAATATTATTTTTCCAATGTTTTCATGAGCACACAAATTCAAAATTAAATCAATTTCTCTCTTTTTCAAAAGAAGCAAATTTTAGGGTGTTACAATTCTACCCCCCTTAAGATGAAACTCGTCCTCGAGATTCAGAAGATGATGATAAAAGAGATAGTGACATTCTGTCTTCATTCGATCCTCATTTTTCCAAGTTACATCTTTCAATGAGAATCATGAGACAGTTTCTAAGATCCTCGCTAGCTAATCTGCATAAGCATGATCATCTCTCATATTGAGCTCCTCCAAAGTTGTTTGTTCCTTTGCTATGACTTCTGTAAACTCATGGTCCACTTTGCTATCCTCAGTGTAACCACCTTCTAATTGGTCATTCTCGTTTTCCTTAGGTGCCTGTTGAACACCTGCATACTCAATTCTTTCTCCTGGCCGTGTGGTTAGAAGCACCGAATGTTGGGCAGAATTAATCACTCCTTTGCAAGCAAGTAACCAACCTTTTTCAAGGATAACATCTATTTCCATTAACTCCAGAATAATAAGATTTGCCTCAAACTTCACCCCGTTTATGTCAAGACTAACTCTTGGGCATATACGGTTTGCCTTCTTTTCTCCTTCTAGAGAGTTAACTACCACCGGTTTCCTCATTGGAAGCATGGTTATCCCATGACCCCCTACATATTTGCGAGAGATGAACGAATGTGTAGCCCTAGGGTCAAACAAAACCATAGCAACATCTGAGCCTGCACCAATATAGCTGAGAACAACCTCTTTAGCTTCGTAAATGGTAACCACATCCTCATTGTTCAACCTTCCTTGGATATATTTTTGATTCAATTTATTTCTTTGCACCTCCTGATTATGGACACTTTGTTCTGGCTCTTGATGTTGTTGATTCTGGCTGCAATTACTCTTAGGAAGCTTCTCCAAACAATCATTCTCATAGTGCTCTATCTCACCACAACCATGACCTTCCTCACTGGTATTAATAATGAGAGGTGATAGACATGGTTCTTGAGAGTTAAAGTAATGCATGTCATTATTGGGTTGTTAAAATTGGTACTGATCCTGATCTATACTACCAAGTAGATGCATAGAGTGTGACTGATACTCTGGTTGTGCACCAAAACCGAGACAAGTGTTGCTCCTTGCAGATTGATGTTGCATCTTCCTTCTCTTCCTATCATGCTCCTTGCACATATCGTCAAGCACAATAGCACGGTCCACCAGAGCTTGGAAATTTGGATAGGTGTGGCCCTTCAGTTGTAACCTGAGATCATAATAAATTCCCTTGAGAAAAAGACGTTGCTTATCTACATCTTCTCTCACCTCATTAGGAGCATAACGAGAAAACTGAGTGAACTGATCACGATACTCGCACACTGACATAGATCCTTGCTTTAGAGCCCGAAACTCATCTTGCTTAAGTTCTATCAACCCTTTGGGAATGTTGTGAGCTTTGAATTTATCTCTGAACTCCTGCTAGGTTATCTGAGAAGCATTATCAGTACGTCCATCCTGGAAAGATTCCCACCAATCTAGAGCAGCACCATAAAGTTGTCCGGAAGCATAAAGCACCTTTTGATGGTCATCACACTGACCTATGTCAAGATGTCGCTCCACAGCTCTAAGCCAATCATCTGCCTCTAGTGGATTGCTCGCATGAGAAAATGTCGGTGGGTGTCCCATCATAAATTCACCATGCTTACTAATAGGCGGTGCTTGATGCTGGTTATTCGCCACATGTTGAACTAGAGTCTGCAATAATTGAGTCTGTGTTGTCAAAGCTTGCTCCATAGTTGAAAATTTTGTTGTTGGCGGAGGATTAGATGAATTGGTAGAGTCCCTTCGGTCACCATGTGAAAAACTTCTCCTAGTATTAACCATCTGTTTGTAACATGAATACATTAGGATTCAGTCATTCTTAACATTCCTAAGTGCAACCTCATGAGATGACAAGATAAGACCTGATAGCATGAGAGGTAAGAGAAAACCCAACCACATAGACAACCGAACTCTTCATCTTGGCTACCCTCCATAAGAAAATATCAACTAGGGGAACGAATGGATAGCTTGAACCTTCTTTTGGGTGAGTTTGCTATCATGATGACCTTCCGATATCTAATAAAACTCGTGTGTATAAACAAGAACAAGTAATCTGAAATTCCTCGCGAGCAGAAAAACAGAAGCACAATAAAACATCCATATCTCCAGTTTTGTTAACCAATTAGGTTTCACCTTATACCATTAGAAAGCTTATCAAATTCTCTACAACTTACTTATAGAACGCTTTCCCAGATTCTGCAATTAACTTGGTCGAAAACAGCACATAACAGATTCTGTTCCAGGTTTCAGACAACACAGATTCATCATTTTTGTGATTTTCATAACTCCCAAAACAGAATAGCTATGAGGGTGATTCTTGCGGTCAGAGAAACATGTTGAAGTATACTATTGTCCAGAAAATTTCCATGATTTTTGGTCATCCAAGAGCAGAGGTATAAGCTAAAGAAGACAGACTGCTCCAAAAAAGACAGGATAAGGTAGAAACAACAAAACCAACCTGACTATTTATTTCATTAATCCTTATACCTTAGGCCTCTAAACTAAATGAAATTGTGGACAAATCCACAAGATCATTACAATCACTACAAAGATCCAAAACAAGCATAGGAATAATGACAATTCAACAAGGCAAAATAGGAGCAAAACTCAACATTGACTCAACTTGCAATGCTATCGTTTTCTTCATATTAAAGGCACAGATCCTAATGCTTCTCTTTCAATGTCGCAAGAAGGTGGTAAGATGAGGTTCTAAAAGCATACCAAATCAAGGAGTGAATATGAGAACAAAGACTTTTAAAACAAGCAACAAGGCAGGGATAACATCAAGGGCAAGGATATAGTATGGAAGAAAATACAAAGGTTTATAGAACAAGGATTGTTATAGCAGTTTCAAAACCTTATGTCACACCCGGTTTTCTAAAGAACAAAACTAGGCTAATCATATGTGTGCCCAGGAAGTCCACACATATGCCAGAATGAAAAAGTATCAGAAACAATGTTATTATATAACGTATACATAGCTAAATTAACACTTACATCAGAGTATCGCGGAACGGTGACTAAACTTCAGGCTCCATTCTTCTCAGGGACGGCTGACTGGGGGTAACATATGCCTAGCACTTCTACTAGTCTTCTGGAAACTCCACTACACCTTTGTCCTTCTTCCGAATAGCATCTTACTACACACTGGAGTGTGGGGGAAATAGCAAGAGTGAGTCCATGTCGAACTCAACAAGTATAACACAGGGTTCATGAGGCACAAAAGGCTAGACACTGTTTGACTGCGTTTAGCTTTTATTCATTATATAATTGGCAATTGAGTAGCATCAAGGTATTCCAATTCCCATTAATGAGCCAATGATCAATTGCAATAACGATAATGAATAGCATTAACATGAGCATAATAATAACAACAGTAATTAAACATGATATAACAATGGTGATCATCTATCTGTAGATGTTCCAAGGCTGCTTGTATCCGTGAGCACGGCTAGTATACCAGTTTTTAACTCTGCGCAGAGGTGTACACTTTCACTGTGAGTCATGATTACCAAATGAGTGGGGAGATCAAGCCCAAACACTAGAGAACCATATAAAGCCACTCAAGAGTTCGTCTAACAAGTTAGGGCCATTAGATTCACTCGGCAGGCAGATGTAGAACCCCCCTTCCCTGTGGCACAACAACCGCAGCCTATACACACTAGGCCAGGGGCTCGCACTACACCCAACGTGTCAAGCCATTCTTACGCCATTTAAGGTAACCACTAACAAGCTAGAAAAGGTCTCTTGAACAACTAAAGCCAGAGCCATATAGCCCTCACAGCTGTACTGTATATCCCGGATGATCACGTACAGATAAGTCCTTACGGAGAGTAACTAGAGCAACAATATAACCCCTTGCTCTAGCCCCCTTTCAACAGTAATAAAATCATCTTAATGGTTGATTGCATAATCCATTAGTCAAATTACAAGATCATTGTTCATAATTAAGCGCTAGCAATAGCTACCCAAATGCATAACCCATAGGTGACAAGGAAACAAGATATCAATAGCTAAGTTATAATCTCTATGGTTGTCAAGGAAGACACTTGCATATGTATGATAATTTCAGTGAATAGGACAACAAGGATGGTCCCATGTTATACTTGCCTTGATCAAAGTTCTCCGATAGATACTGCTGGTCCGGCTCAAAATAATACTCCTAATCGTCGTAGTACTGCTCACCGTCTAATTTCGATCACCAAGCATCAACATACAAACATTCCGAGCAAACATACACGAAGCAAACAAAAAATACAATTAGAACAGTACACCAACAGTAGAAAAACATTTAGAAAAACTTACAAAACTATTCTACACGTTGCTACGATCACACAGACGTAAAGATCACAAAAATCGGACTTAAAACGTGAAAGTTATGAATTTTCTAAGATTTCCTATAGATAAATAATTATTTTAATATAAACTCGAAAATTAAACTTTTCAAACCTACTGTACAGCTACACTAACATATAGGGCTTGCAAATACAAACCTAACGCAACTTGAACGGGTCAAATCGGAGTTAAAACATGGAAGATATGGCCTAAACAAAATTGTATGTATATATGTATTTCTATCGTATTTCGGGATTTGTTTTACTAAAGAAAAACGGCCATAAAGTGTGGGTGATGTCGGGATGATGTCATCATGCTAGCAAATTGGATTAAAGCAGGGCAAAACTTGCATAAGAAATTAACCTGCTACTCAAACTGCATTTGACGTGGTTGTAATTTAAAAACGCATGGATGATAGCAATTAAACAATTTTAATATCTGCATACAAAATATCGAGGTGCAGCTTCTAAGTTACTTTCAAATTAGAAAACTAATCATACATGTAATAGCTAAATTATATTTAATTAATTATGTATACATGTTTTTTTTTGCATGCAATAACGTACGCGCCAGTATATATATATCTACATATATTTACATGAGCATGCATCTGCCTAATATATATTCTGCTGTTCACGTATGTATGTACATGATCGTGTATCAGATACTGCACGGATCGGTACCCGAAGGTGGAGTCGTACGGCACCTGCAACTGGTGCCTCAGGGCGGATGGGGGCGTGGCTTCTACTTCTAACTCGCCGAGATCCACCGGCAAAGCGGCTGCCCGGTCGGCTCCTCACGGCGGTGACACGACCGGCAGCGGCAGCGGAAGATCGCCGAAGGTTGCCGCTCGCGGCGACTTCGCGTCGTCCAACCTGAGCAAGCCTATCAAGAAGCAGCAGGCAGTAGGCCAAGAACACGCGCACCGCGGACGCGAGGTTCATGTGTTGCCGATCACGGAGCGGCAAGGGACGGCGATGGCGGCTGCGAGGCTCTAGGTGATGTGGAGAGGCGAGGGAGGGAGACACGAGCAGCGGCGGCTATGGGCAACAGCGGCGGCGACGGCAATAGCGGCAGCGGCGACAACAACGGCGGCGGCGGCAACAGCGGTGGCGGCGACAACAGCGGCGGAAAACAGGGCTAGCAGGCAGGCCGGACATATATAAAGGGAGGAAGACTCTCCACCTTCACGTCAACTAGCGATATGGTGCTAATTGACGTTGCACCATCCATCTTTACTAATAGGCCTAATTAATTTTTAAAGCCCATTAGTAAATAAATGAATGGACATTTAGGATTATTGCACACAAGCTTTGGTGGAAAATAAGATATTTATTATTTTCGGAATTAATTAATTTCGTGGATAAAATAATTCTAGAAAAGTCCAGAATTATTATTTAAGCCGCGAAAAATACTCCGAAAGCTCCGAAAATTCAGGGAAAATTCTCAGAGACATTATGGAACATGAGGAACCCAGATAAAGTATTTGGAGCTTATGAAAAGATGGATGAAGAGATCAAGGAAAAAGATTAAGCTCACGGAAATTGGAATTTTGGATCCAGAAAATACCAAAGAGTTTTCCGATGAGAAGTAAACGTCGTCCTACGGTATTTTGAAAATAATAGCACTCACCAACACCAAAGACAAGCATCACACAAACACCACATTATTAAATTAATATGAAAAAGTTTAAAACCACAATTTTCTATATTTAATTAGCAACAACTTAACTTATCTAATAAATTTATTCAGATATTGAAATAATTTATTTTATTTAGCGTTTTTCCCGCACAACCCAAAATAGAAAATTTTGGGTGTGACAATTCTACCCCACTTAACAGGAATCTCGTCCCGAGATTCGGAGAGACTAGGGAGAAAGATAAAGTTGATCTGCAAGTCTTCACTTTTCCTTCATCACTCTTATCCAATGATGATGCCACAAGCTCAAAACCCACTTTGTAAAGGTACCCTTTAGGCACTTACGATCCTTATAGATGGTTCCAACAGGTTATCCACCCTAAAAAAAAATACTTGTGCTCGATAATGACTTTGCAACCATGTAGATAGCTGATGCTTCCAGATGATGAAACAGAACATATAAACCTCCATCTTGTATCGTCTTTAGTTTGAAAACCCCTCTTGAAGAGATCAATTGGAGAACACCAATGGATATATTGCATTTGTTTCTGATTGATAACTACCATCATGTCCTTCTATCATATCAAAGAGACTCATGAGAATATGCAAGAACAAGTAACCTGCACTTCCTTGCGAGCAGAAAAACAGCAGTGCAGAAATACAGTTATAACTTGAGTTCTGTGAATCCGATGATATTGTAGCTTATACTGTTGGAAAGCTTATCAAATTTACTACAACTTTCTTATAGAACACTTCTCCAGATTCTGCAGTTAATGTAGTCGAAAACTGTACACAACAGAAACTATTCCAGGTTGCTGACAGCACAGATGCGTCGTCTTGTGATTTTCATAACTCCCAAACCATAATAGATATAAGGGTGGTTCTTACGGTCAGAGAAAGATATTGAAGTCTACTATTGTCCAAAATTTATCCATGATTTTTGGGCGTCCAAAAATAGAGATATAAGTTAAAGAAGACAGACTGTTCTAAAAAGACAGGATAAGGTAGGAACAAGATTCAAAGAGACTAGAGAGATCGATGACACTAATCTTCAAGTCTTCATGCTTCTTTGATTTGCGCTGATGAGATATAAGACATAGATCAAGGATAGCCAAAAGATGACAAGAAAGATAAGGTTTGATCTTCAGTTCTTCGTACCTCGTCGCTTGAGATTGTTGATGGTAGCGGACACTACCCCACTTAACAAAGATTTTGTTCCATCTGGCAATGTCATTGAAGGCAACACTTTCTTTAAGGCTTGCTGCTAATGATAAGTCCATCACTTGAAACTTACTAAACATACTTGATATGGGGGTGATGTCATCTAAGTTTTCATGAAACTAACTATAAACTTCCAACATCTCCTTCCTATGTCGTCCATGCTAACTTGTATAGAGTTTGTTGAATTGAATGTTGAACTCCCAACTGATGATAGCTTGAAGTGAAGACCAGTTCTAACGAATACCCGAGCTTCTTGTAGATGATCCAACAAAGCACTGATCTCAAGCAAACAACACTAGCACATGAGTAGACTTCCAATCATAGAGATAACCACTTCTTCCAAGTGAAGCACTAGGACATACGAAACCTTCATCTTGCAACACTCACAACTTTGCTACCCCTTAAGAAAAAGAAACTAGGGGACACCAAAGTAACTTGCATCTCCTTTTATACTAGATAACCATAATCATCTCTAATGTAAGATTCCAATGCAAATCAATGAGATTCAAAGATATCCAATGATATATTCACTTATACAAGATAAGGAGTAATGCAGAAAATTTCTGGGCGAATTCCAATTTCAGCAGTTCAGTAAATCTGGTATAACTCGAGCTACAGACTTCCGATTAAGGTGATCTTTATATGGTTGGAAAGCTTACGAAATTATCTACGACTTTTATTCACAACACTTTTCCAGATTCTGTCCATAAGTTAATCAAAAACTGAACTTAACCGAAACTGTTTCAGAATTCCAGACTGTGCAGTAACCTCAACTTAGAACAGGTACATCTCTTAGCTCAAAATAGATAATAAGGTAAGTCCAGTGGGTTTGGAAAGGTACAGAAGTCTAGTTATTCCCAGTAAAATTTCATAAATTTCTCATGTCCATATCTTGAGATATAACAGAAACATTGCAGACTGCTATAGAAATCAGCATGCGGAGTATTACGTAAAACCTACCCCACTTAACATGGATCGAGCTACTCCTCAAGACTTATCTCTTCCGAGCTACCTTTGAAACACGAGAACAAGGCAACACACAAGTAACACATCAAGCAAAACAAGCACACATTAGGCAAAACAAAACATCAATCACAACATCAGTATTACACGGGCTTCTTCAACAATGGTGGTCATCCTAGGGGAAAAGTATGGATGATGAAAGGCCATCGAATCTTTGAACCAGGTAAGATCAGAAAACTTTTAGTAAAAACAACATAAAACAAAATCAAGGGGGTAAGAAATAATAGCTCAAAGGAAGCTATCAAGGAGAAGATACAATAGGACAAGGAAGAGGAAATAGTCAAAATCAATGAGTCAAGGGATGACAAAATAGTTTTATAGTAAAATGAGTTTTAGAATACGTCCAGTGCTACTTGGCATACGTCCTACAGTCAACACCGCTCTGATACCACTCTGTCACACCCGGTTTTCTAAAGAACAAAACCAGGCTAATCATATGTGTGCCCAGGAAGTCCACACATATGCCAGAATGAAAAAGTATCAGAAACAATGTTATTATACAACGTATACATAACTAAATTAACACTTACATCAGAGTATCGCGGAACGGTGACTAAACTTCAGGCTCCATTCTTCTCAGGGACGGCTGACTGGGGGTAACATATGCCTAGCACTTCTACTAGTCTTCTGGAAACTCCACTACACCTTTGTCCTTCTTCCGAATAGCATCTTACTACACACTGGAGTGTGGGGGAAATAGCAAGAGTGAGTCCATGTCGAACTCAACAAGTATAACACAGGGTTCATGAGGCACAAAAGGCTAGACACTGTTTGACTGCGTTTAGCTTTTATTCATTATATAATTGGCAATTGAGTAACATCAAGGTATTCCAATTCCCATTAATGAGCCAATGATCAATTGCAATAACGATAATGAATAGCATTAACATGAGCATAATAATAACAACAGTAATTAAACATGATATAACAATGGTGATCATCTATCTGTAGATGTTCCAAGGCCGCTCGTATCCGTGAGCACGGCTAGTATACCAGTTTTTAACTCTGCGCAGAGGTGTACACTTTCACTGTGAGTCATGATTACCAAATGAGTGGGGAGATCAAGCCCAAACACTAGAGAACCATATAAAGCCACTCAAGAGTTCGTCTAACAAGTTAGGGCCATTAGATTCACTCGGCAGGCAGATGTAGAACCCCCCTTCCCTGTGGCACAACAACCGCAGCCTATACACACTAGGCCAGGTGCTCGCACTACACCCAACGTGTCAAGCCATTCTTACGCCATTTAAGGTAACCACTAACAAGCTAGAAAAGGTCTCTTGAACAACTAAAGCCAGAGTCATATAGCCCTCACAGCTGTACTGTATATCCCGGATGATCACGTACAGATAAGTCCTTACGGAGAGTAACTAGAGCAACAATATAACCCCTTGCTCTAGCCCCCTTTCAACAGTAATAAAATCATCTTAATGGTTGATTGCATAATCCATTAGTCAAATTACAAGATCATTGTTCATAATTAAGTGCTAGCAATAGCTACCCAAATGCATAACCCATAGGTGACAAGGAAACAAGATATCAATAGCTAAGTTATAATCTCTATGGTTGTTAAGGAAGACACTTGCATATGTATGATAATTTCAGTGAATAGGACAACAAGGATGGTCCCATGTTATACTTGCCTTGATCAAAGTTCTCCGATAGATACTGCTGGTCCGGCTCAAAATAATACTCCTAATCGTCGTAGTACTGCTCACCGTCTAAATTCGATCACCAAGCATCAACATACAAACATTCCGAGCAAACATACACGAAGCAAACAAAAAATACAATTAGAACAGTACACCAACAGTAGAAAAACATTTAGAAAAACTTACAAAACTATTCTACACGTTGCTACGATCACACAGACGTAAAGATCACAAAAATCGGACTTAAAACGTGAAAGTTATGAATTTTCTAAGATTTCCTATAGATAAATAATTATTTTAATATAAACTCGAAAATTAAACTTTTCAAACCTACTGTACAGCTACACTAACATATAGGGCTTGCAAATACAAACCTAACGCAACTTGAACAGGTCAAATCGGAGTTAAAACTTGGAAGATATGGCCTAAACAAAATTGTATGTATATATGTATTTCTATCGTATTTCGGGATTTGTTTTACTAAAGAAAAACGGCCATAAAGTGTGGGTGATGTCGGGATGATGTCATCATGCTAGCAAATTGGATTAAAGCAGGGCAAAACTTGCATAAGAAATTAACCTGCTACTCAAACTGCATTTGACGTGGTTGTAATTTAAAAACGCATGGATGATAGCAATTAAACAATTTTAATATCTGCATACAAAATATCGAGGTGCAGCTTCTAAGTTACTTTCAAATTAGAAAACTAATCATACACGTAATAGCTAAATTATATTTAATTAATTATGTATACATGTTTTTTTTGCATGCAATAACGTACGCGCCAGTATATATATATCTACATATATTTACATGAGCATGCATCTGCCTAATATATATTCTGCTGTTCACGTATGTATGTACATGATCGTGTATCAGATACTGCACGGATCGGTACCCGAAGGTGGAGTCGTACGGCACCTGCAACTGGTGCCTCAGGGCTGATGGGGGCGTGGCTTCTACTTCTAACTCGCCGAGATCCACCGGCAAAGCGGCTGCCCGGTCGGCTCCTCACGGCGGTGACACGACCGGCAGCGGCAGCGGAAGATCGCCGAAGGTTGCCGCTCGCGGCGACTTCGCGTCGTCCAACCTGAGCAAGCCTATCAAGAAGCAGCAGGCAGTAGGCCAAGAACACGCGCACCGCGGACGCGAGGTTCATGTGTTGCCGATCACGGAGCGGCAAGGGACGGCGATGGCGGCTGCGAGGCTCTAGGTGATGTGGAGAGGCGAGGGAGGGAGACACGAGCAGCGGCGGCTATGGGCAACAGCGGCGGCGACGGCAATAGCGGCAGCGGCGACAACAACGGCGGCGGCGGCAACAGCGGCGGCGGCGACAACAGCGGCGGAAAACAGGGCTAGCAGGCAGGCCGGACATATATAAAGGGAGGAAGACTCTCCACCTTCACGTCAACTAGCGATATGGTGCTAATTGACGTTGCACCATCCATCTTTACTAATAGGCCTAATTAATTTTTAAAGCCCATTAGTAAATAAATGAATGGACATTTAGGATTATTGCACACAAGCTTTGGTGGAAAATAAGATATTTATTATTTTCGGAATTAATTAATTTCGTGGATAAAATAATTCTAGAAAAGTCCAGAATTATTATTTAAGCCGCGAAAAATACTCCGAAAGCTCCGAAAATTCAGGGAAAATTCTCAGAGACATTATGGAACATGAGGAACCCAGATAAAGTATTTGGAGCTTATGAAAAGATGGATGAAGAGATCAAGGAAAAAGATTAAGCTCACGGAAATTGGAATTTTGGATCCAGAAAATACCAAAGAGTTTTCCGATGAGAAGTAAACGTCGTCCTACGGTATTTTGAAAATAATAGCACTCACCAACACCAAAGACAAGCATCACACAAACACCACATTATTAAATTAATATGAAAAAGTTTAAAACCACAATTTTCTATATTTAATTAGCAACAACTTAACTTATCTAATAAATTTATTCAGATATTGAAATAATTTATTTTATTTAGCGTTTTTCCCGCACAACCCAAAATAGAAAATTTTGGGTGTGACACCTTAACACGACTAAATTCTAACTAGGCTTGCATTCTACAGTCAGCATTGCTCTGATACCAATCTGTCACACTCAATTTTAAGGACAAAACCAGACATACACTATATGTGAAATAAAGATGTCAAATCTCACATATAGCCGCAGATAAGTGTAATATCAAGAGACAAAAGCTTAATAAACATAACGCAATAGTATAAGATATAACCTTAGAGAGAAACATAATGGATAGACAACTCCGAACACCGGGTGTAGACTTCACTCTAGGAACAAACTGACTAGTTGATCACAAGCCTAACAACTCCAGAGACTATCCTAAGGTGTGGGAAATAGCAAGAGTGAGTCCATGTCGAACTCAGCAAATATAACATGGGGTTCATGAAAGCTCAAAAAGGTTAGACACTGGTTTGACTACATTTAGCTTTTATTCATCATTTGCTTAGCAAATTGAGTAGCAACAAGATAACCAAATTCCCATTATAAACCAATGATCAATTGTAATAAGAATAATGAAATAGCAATTAACATAAGCATAATAATATCAACCATAATAAGCATGATATAACAATGGTGAACATTTTTTCTGTAAGAATCCCCAAGGCCGCCCGTGTCCGTGGGCATGGCTAGCATACCAGTTTTTAACTCTGCGCAGAGGTGTACACTTTCACTGTGAGTCATGACTTCCAAATGCATGGGGAGGCCATTCCCAAAACACCGAAAATCATATAAAGCCATTTAAAAGTTCATCTAACAAGTTAGGGCCGCTAAGGATTCTCAATTGGAAAGCATGAACCTCCCTCCAAGGGGCGACTTACAAAAGACGGCACCCACCTTGGCAGGCCAAGACCATACTAGACATGACCCCTCTTGGGCCTTTCGGTAACCACTAACAATCTAGAAAAGGTCTGTTAAACAACTAGAGCCAGAGCCATATAGCCCTCACAGCTGTATTGTCAATCCAGGTTATCACTTACAGATAAGTCCTTACGGAGAGAAACAAGAGCAACATAAAAACATCATAATGCTCTAGCACCCTTTAACAGTAATTAAATCATCTTAATGGGTGATTGCACAATTCATTAGTCATATTACAAGATCATTGTTTATTATTAAGCACTAGCAATAGCTACCCAATGCAAATCCCATAGGCAATAAGGTATCAGGATATCAAAGCCTACTTTATAATCTATAGGTCATCAAGGAGGACACATGCATATGTATTATGATTATACTGAATAGGATAACAAGGATGGTCCCATGTTATACTTGCCTTGATCAAAAGTCTCATGCTGATCCTGCTCGTAGTAGTATTCTTGATCGTCCATGAACTGCTCACCGTCTATACTCGATCAACACATCAACATACAAGCATCCGAGCAATCATACACGAAGAAAACAAGATACATAATTAAAACAGTACACCAACAGTAGCAAAACAGTATAAAAAGTTTGTAAAACTCTTCTACATGTTACTACGATCACACAGACGTAAAGATCACGAAATTCAGATTCAAAACGTGAAAGTTATGAATTTTCTAAAATTTCCTATAGATATATAATTACTTTAATATAAGCTCGAAATTTTAATGCTATAAACCTACTATATAGTAACACTAACATGCAGAGCTCGCAAATACGAACCTAACGCAACTTGAATGAGTCAAATCAGAGTTAAAGTGAGCAAGATACGAGCATTTAAAGTTTCGAAACATTGCTTCACAACATATGAAACATAATTTCATTTAACCCGGTAAATATTACGTTTTCCAAAGAAGAAAGCATATTCTCGGAAGGCGTTTTAGGATGGCAGGTTCTAATTTAGGAAACTGCAGGGGCTCTTTAATAAATTTACCCCGCGAAGGGGTATCTTCTATTCTAAGTCGTCGATCTTGATTTGAACGGCTGTGACAACTCAAGGGGTGGCTCGACGGTGCTGTCACCGGAGAAGACAACCGCGCGGCGGCGCCATTGTCGGCGGCTGGCCAGAATATTCAAAGCAGTGATTTCGGTCACCAAAGAAGACACAACCGACACCATTCGAACCAGGAGCTCGAGGCGAACTCACCTAGGGCTTCAAATTGAGCAGAAATGAGATGGAGAGAACGAGCAGCTCGACGGAGCGGGCGGCGGAGCTCCTGTACACAAGCATGACGCATCAAGTGCCTAACGAACCAAATTGAGGACACCCACATGCTCGCAAGGTCGTGATGAAACTGTTGGAATAGCTTATAGTAGCCAAAAAGCGACGTCCTCGTCGAATTGGGTCTGACGGCGGCTTCTAGGGTTTATGGAGCTTGCGACCGCGAGCTAGGGCAAATAGCGCTGAAGTTCACGTAGAAAAGGTAGGCAATCACCTGTGGTTCGCTTAAATAGTCCCATGACACCTTGGCTTGAAAGAGAATCCCGTGAAGCTCGGGATTGCGTTCGGTCGACACCGTGACTCCGGCTCGGTCATGAGTTGGGGTAGAAGACGCGGCTGACATGGGGACCCCATCCATCAGCGAAACAAGAGAGGGGAAATGGGCGACCGCTGCGGCCTCCTGGGCCGGCCCACGCTAGCGCGAAGGAGCGGGGAGGGAACAGTAGGCCTGCGGGGGAAGTAGGCTGCGCGGCAGCCTTGGGCGGTGCAAGCACAAAGAGAAGGAGCAGGCCAGCGGGGCGCAGGCCTCCAGGTCACCGGGCCGCATAGGTAAGAAAGGTGAGTTTATTCTTTTTTTCTCTTTTCTTATATATATATTTGTTTTCCAAAACCATTTTATAATGATTTTTTAAACCAAATCAAATAAAACCAAAACCACACCACGCAATAAAACAAATACGACAGCATGAATGCACAACAATGTTGCTACCCCTAAATGAATTTTAATTTAATGAAAAATATTATTTTTCCTATGTTTTCATGAGCACACAAATTCAAAATTAAATCAATTTCTCTCTTTTTCAAATGAAGCAAATTTTAGGGTGCTACACTCATTGAGCCAGAATTCACATTTGCTAAACTTAGCATATAACTGATGTTCTCTTAAGCGACTCAGAACAATGCGTAAATGTTCCGCATGTTCCTCTTTGTTTTTGGAATAGATCAAGATATCATCGATGAAGACAACGACAAATTTGTCAAGCTTCGGCATGAAAACAAGTTCATGAGGTACATGAAATGAGCTGGTGCATTGGTAAGACCAAAGGACATAACTAGATATTCATAAAGACCATATCTAGTGGTGAAAGTAGTTTTAGGAATGTCCTCAGGACAGATTTTTATTTGGTGGTAGCTAGATCAGAGATCGATCTTAGAGAACACTTTAGCTCCAGCAAGTTGATCAAAGAGTAGATCAATGCGGGGAAGAGGATACTTGTTCTTAATAGTGACTTCATTCAATGAACGGTAATCAACACATAGCCTCAAGGTTTTGTCCTTCTTTTTCACAAAGATAACTGGACATCCCCATGGTGAAGAACTAGGTTGGATAAAACCTTTGTCAAGCAACTCTTGCAACTGTGTCTTGAGTTCTGCTAACTCTTTCGGTGGCATTCTATATGCTCTTCTAGATATTGGGGCAGTACCAGGCTTTAATTCAATCATAAACTCCACATCTCTATTCAGAGGTAGACCAGGCAGATCATCTGGGAATACATCTGAAAAGTCACAAACTACAGGAATATCTTTGATTTCTTTCACAGAGGTTGCACAGACTCTTTTGACTACCCTCTTAGGTGTTTAGAGTTGGATGAGAAGCTGAGAACTACTATCAGGTAAGTTCAGCCTTATTGTTCTATTCAAGGTGTCTAGTACAGCTCCTCACTGATACATCCAGTTCATACCCAGGATCACATCTATATCTTGATCCTTCAGAATTATCATGGATGTGGGAAAAGTATGCCCACCCAATTCTATAGGCACTTGATGCACCATTTCCTTAGTACACAGACGTCCCTCGGGCGACTGTATAAAGAAGTTTTCTTTTGTTTCTCCAATTGGAATTTCATGTTTCTTGATAAATGTTCGATTGATGAATATATGTGATGCACCAGAATCAAAAAGCATAACTACGGGGTGATTTTCAATAGGTAACATACCCATCATGACAGGCTCTCCCTCAGGAATTGCTCCAGCTTGCGTGTAGAAAACACGCCTAGTTTCTTGTCAGCCTTGCCCTTCTAGGCATTCTGATTGTTACCCTTATTCTGGTTTTGATTCTGCTGTTGAGTTGTAAGAGCTTTCTAGAAGTTAGGATTGTACTACTTCGGATATGGGCACTCCCTCGAGAAGTGACCTGACTTTCCACAATTATAGCAGGGATAGTTGTTCTGGCCCTACAGGGTTGGGGTACGAATGTCAGGGGCATTCGACTGTCGTGGATATGGTAGAGCTGCAACAGGTCAGACAAAGGCCTGTTGCCAGCCTGGAACTATGGTGGACGAAAGGGAGGACAAAAATGATTTTGTGGATGGTAGATTATCTTTTGGCGCTTTTAGTTGCTACCAGAAGATCTAGATGACACATTCTTCTTTTTCTTGGCCACCTTGTGCTTACGATACTCTTCTTCAGAGGCAATGGCAATATTACGGCCTCATGATAAGTAGCATTGAGGCAACCAGTCATCATTGTTCGCATCTTGGAATTCAGACCCCTCATGAAATAGGCTTTCTTTTTGTGATCTGAATTGACGTGATCGGCAACATATTACGCCAGGTAATTAAACCTACCCACATACTGCATGACAGACTGATCTTGTTTTAGAGCAAGGAACTCCTCTAACTTCATGAGCATGATTCCATCAGGAATGAAATGGGCACGGAAGGCTTCGTGAAACTCCGCCCAGGTCACACGGTGACCTGCTGGTTGTGCGGCAAGAAGGTTTGCCCACCAAGGTCCCACAGCGCCTCTAAGCTGTTGGGCTGCGAACACTAGCTTCTGGAAATCAGTGTAGTTGATGAGATCAAACTTCTGCTCCATGGTGTGGAGCTAGTCATCTGCTTCTAGTGGTTCATCTGCCCTAGTGAATACTAGAGGACGGGTATCTGTAAAGTCAACATAAGTGGTCTCATTTCTATTGTTATAATGACCGTGGTTGCCCTATGGTGCATTCTGATTATTCTGGGCCATTTCTCTCAGCAGTCGAGCATTTTTAATAGTGGCATTGACAAGAGCAGCAATGGCCTCTACCATAGTTGGTGGAACTAGTGGTGGATTAGGAGCATCACCCCCACCCTAGGAGGTTATAGCACCATCAGTAGCATGATTATGAGCAAGCATCTCTTTGTAACAAGCCAAACTTTATTTACAAACTCTTATTGAACTTAAAAACCTACTGCAAGCACACACCACACAGGTTCACTTATTTATTACACAAGTCCACACTTAGGCAGGACTACCTAGTTCAACTAAGGTTGACATAACAAAGCAAACTACTAATTTAACATAATCCCTCGACCACCTTAGTCCTCGTGGTCGGTGTCCATCCTAGAAACATGACCTCCTTCATCATCACTTTCATCAACAAGTTCTATCTCCTTAGGATCTTCTTCTTCTTCGGACTCCTCCTCAGATTCACCACCATCTGCCAGAATGACACCAGGGTCTAACTCAGCTGCACCAGGAGGAGGATGCAGTTGATAGTACAGATGATACACTTCCTCATGGAGAATCTGATTATCTCCCTCTAGATCATTGACATAGAACTCTAATTCCTCAACTCGATCCCTGGCAACATCTTCTCGGTGCCAAGCTTCATTTCTATCCTGAAACATGTTGTCAATCATCTGCTCACAGTTCTGATGAGTGGCCTCACTTTGCCTCAACTGTCCCTTCAACTTCCTAATGCGGATAGCATCTAGAGCTCGGTCTCTTGTGGCTCTTGCCAACTCTGCATTGAGCCTCTCAATTTCTACTTGTAGATTGGAGCGGCTACTACTGGCACCATCGTTCCTTGGGGCTAGTTGGTGACGTGGAACAACTTTAGGTCCTGTCATCTTGCGAGGAGTTAACTTTGTATGAGCCATCCTATAGAGGGTAAGATAGAATTGGTAAGGATAGCTGAGGAGGATCTGAAGGTTAGCATGAATAGGATTGGTGCTACTTAACCCAAACCACATTAACAGGGAAGGTAAATTAACAGGTTCATTAAGCGTGATGCATGAATCAAACTTATGAAACTAAGCATAAAAGGTTTCTAGTAATCAATTACACAAGAGTAACAAAACATTAAACTTTATACATAGGGCAATTTTAGCATGCTATTCCACCAATAGTCTTTAAACATGACTAAAGAACTACAAGATGAATAAAGAAAGGTCATAAGCAATTTGGACCAAAATAACAAGTTAAATTCATTTGACCCAAATCATTTTGAAGTTTTAGAAAGCAATACTACAATAGCCGTAACAATGATCGCTCTGATACCAGCTGTGGCAGAACCTCCTATATAATATGGCCCACATGCACCTATCATTGTCTCAAAGACCTCTAACGGCTATGCATGTGTACCATAGAAATTAAGAAGTTTGTCGAGTGTCCTTAGGAAACCTGAATCATCCACGATCTTCCAAGCAGGATCACATTATAAAGGCATTGCAGTATTATAACAGTTTATATAACAAATTACATCAGAGTAAAAAGTGCAGAAGTCTTACATAACATAAGTTTACAAACCATTTGTTCCAAACTTACAAACCTTAAGTTTAATTATTACAACGATAGTGGTGGAGTAGCATTAGTAACTTTATTACAGACTACAGAAATGGATTGCTCTGCCCAAGAGCCAAACATACTACTCATCGTCATTTACCACAAAAGCGGTCATGCAGCAGGGTCCAAAACAAACCTGCTCATGAGGCGTACTTGCAACAAGGGTTTAACAAACCCTAAGTACAAAAGTACTCCACAAGACTTAACCGACGAAAAGGGTGGAGAGGACTCAGGAATTGTCACACCCAAAATTTCCTATTTTGGATTGTGCATGAAAAACACTAAATAAAATAAATGATTTCAATATTTATATATTTTTTTAGATTAATTAAGTTATGCTAATTTAAATTTAGAAAAGATGTGGTTTCAAACTTTTCATATTAATTTAACAGGCCTTTCGTGATGTGATGTTAGCTTGTCGTGTGACTTTGTGTGTTGTGCGCGTAAAATTTTCAAAACGCGTTAGACGCCGTCCGATCCTTCTCATGAATTTTCCGGACTTTCCCAGAGCATTTTCCCATTTTCCTAGAGCTTAATCTAATTTCTAGATGCTCTAAAATCTTTTTTTTCATGGGCTCCGAATACTTCATTTGGATTCATTATCTCTCCATCTATCTCTCAATCGTCGCGGTTGTTGCAGATCTAAATTCCTTTTAGTGAGCCGCTAGCCATAGCGTCCCAAATCTATCGCCGAAGTTCTGCCCATTTAGGTTTCCGATGAACTTCTGGTTAGGTTTTCAGGCCACTTTGGGCGTCTCCGGCGAGAACCAATACCACCACAGGGCAACTCACATCGTTCTCTACGCTTTAGTGATCTTGTTTGTGCCAACTGAATTCCCATTGTTTTTCTTCTCTAGTACGCCGACGATCGCCTCCTTGGATGTGTTGACACGGTTTTTGACTCACCTATAATTATAATTTGTGCAATATTTGCTTTAAATAAATGTAAAAGATATATGTGGCCAAATCCCATATAAATAAGGAATGAATAATAGGAGAAAAGATATTGGCTATGAAATTTAGTACAGCCAAATATGCAAGAGTGAAGACGTGCGACATATTTGCTCCTGTGTATAGATTGAATATCAGGTACTCACATGAATATATATATACGATGTTTTGTTGATTAAATAAATAAAAAAACTAATTGATTTGATGGCCTAATCCACCTTGCAAGTGACGTGTATTGTATGAAAATAGAGGTAGCACCGTTGCATAGCAGCCCGGCCTGCTTCTCGTTTGCAACACCGGCTTGCAGCCCAAATAATAGCCCGAGTCCAACTCCTCCACGCCATATCGCTCGTGCCCTAGCTTTAGCTTGCTTGTGAACCGCCGCAAGCTGTTCCTGCAGGGCGGCACCCAGATGCTCGCGTGCCAGATCGCCGTGGACCGCCTCGGCCGCCGCCGCGAATCCCGTATCTCGCGCGGTTTCTCTACATAGAGATCACGAGCACCCCTATATAAGCTCGAGGATCATCACCGACCTTGTGTTTTCGCATCCGCCGCTGTTGCCGCCGCCGCCGTTATTGCCGCCGCCGCCGTTATTGTCGCCGCCCGCCGCCGCTGTTGCCGTTCGCCGCCGCTGTTATTGTCCGCCGCCGCTGAGCTCGTATCGCGGCCGACCGCTTCGTTGCCTGCTTGCTCGTCAGCACCTACAGCCGAACGGGCCACCCGGCTCGCGACGCGCGCAAGGTGTTCGACGAGATGGAGGCCCCCGCGGACCTGGCCTCTTGCAACGCTCTGCTCGACGCGCTGTGCCACGCTGGGGACCTGGACGCGGCGGGGGACTTCTTTGAGCGGATGGCGGCGAGGGACGCCGTGTCGTGGACCACGCTCGTGTCTGGGCTGTCGCGGGGCGGACGCCACCGGTGCGCTCTCGAGGTGATGCAGGAGGCTGGAATCATGAAGGCAGTAGGGCAGAGCAGCGTTGTGCTTGGTACTGCTATTCCTTAATTAGCTTTCATTTCAAAACTTGTTGGTTGGGACAGATACACTTCAATGATTATTAACAGATGTTTCTTCACATTTGTCCTGTCCCCCATGGGTATAACTTTGAGGAGATTGTTCTTGCTGCAGTAGAGAAGCGGCACCAAGATGTTGGGTTGATCACAGTGGTAATGCTAACACAATTGGGTGGTGGCATTCAGTTGCCACTTAGCTCAGGATTGGATTGCCACTAGCTCACGATTGGATCACAGTGGAGGAAAGAAGCAAACCACGGATGTCATGGTACGATTTGTGGCCGTTTTTCTTTAGAAAAACAAATCCCGAAATACAATAGCAATACATATATACATACAATTTTGTTTAGGTCATATCTTTCACGTTTTAACTCCGATTTGACCCGTTCAAGTTGCGTTAGGTTCGTATTTGCAAGCTCTACATGTTAGTGTAGTTGTACAGTAGGTTTGGAAAATTTAATTTTCGAGTTTATATTAAAGTAATTATTTATCTATAGGAAATCTTAGAAAATTCATAACTTTCACGTTTTAAATCCGAATTTCGTGATCTTTACGTCTGTGTGATCGTAGTAACGTGTAGAATAGATTTGTAAGCTTTCCTAAATGTTTTTCTACTGTTGGTGTACTGTTCTAATTGTATCTTTTGTTTGCTTCATGTATGTTTGCTCGGAATGTTTGTATGTTGATGCTTGGTGATCGAATTTAGACGGTGAGCAGTACTACGACGATTAGGAGTATTATTTTGAGCCGGACCAGCAGTATCTATCGGAGAATTTGATCAAGGCAAGTATAACATGGGACCATCCTTGTTACCTATTCACTGAAATTATCATACATATGCATGTGTCTTCCTTGACAACCATAGAGATTATAACTTAGCTATTGATATCTTGTTTCCTTGTTACCTATGGGTTGTGCATTTGGGTAGCTATTGCTAGCGCTTAATTATGAACAATGATCTTGTAATTTGATTAATGGATTAAGCAACCAACCATTAAGATGATTTTATTACTGTTGAAAAGGGGGCTAGAGCATGTGGGTTATTTTGATGCTCTAGTTTCTCTCCATAAGGACTTATCTGTACGTGATCATCCGGGACATACAGTACAGCTGTGAGGGCTATATGGCTCTGGCTTTAGTTGTTCAAGAGACCTTTTCTAGCTTGTTAGTGGTTACCTTAAATGGCGTAAGAATGGCTTGACACGTTGGGTGTAGTGCGAGCCCCTGGCCTAGTGTGTATAGGCTGCGGTTGTTGTGCCACAGGGAAGGGGGGTTCTACATCTGCCTGCCGAGTGAATCTAATGGCCCTAACTTGTTAGACGAACTTTTGAATGGCTTTATATGGTTTTCGATGTTTTGGGCCTTGCAAACCCATGCATTTGGAAATCATGACTCACAGTGAAAGTGTACACCTCTGCGCAGAGTTAAAAACTGGTATACTAGCCGTGCTCACGGATACGAGCGGCCTTGGAACATCTACGGATAGATGATCACCATTGTTGTATCATGCTTAATTACTGTTGTTATTATTATGCTCATGTTAATGATATTCATTATCCTTATTACAATTGATCATTGGTTCATTAATGGGAAGAGAATTACCTTGATGCTACTCAATTGCTAAGCAAATGATGACTAAAAGCTAAACGTAGTCAAACAGTGTCTAGCCTTTTGAACCTCATGAACCCTGTGTTGTACTTGTTGAGTTCGACATGGACTCACTCTTGCTATTTCCCAACACTCCAGTGTGTAGTAAGATGCTACTCGGAAGAAGGACAAAGGTGTAGTGGAGTTTCCAGAAGACTAGTAGAAGTGCTAGGCATATGTTACCCCCAGTCAGCCGTCCCTGAGAAGAATGGAGCCTGAAGTTTAGTCACCGTTCCGCGATACTCTGATGTAAGTGTTAATTTAGCTATGTATACGTTATATAATAACATTGTTTCTGATACTTTTTCATTCTGGCATATGTGTGGACTTCCTGGGCACACATATGATTAGCCTGGTTTTGTTCTTTAGAAAACCGGGTGTGACAGGAATGCAGGCTCAGGGGAATCAAGGTGAGGATGTAGCAAGAATCAAAGTTCTTTTGCATAAAAGCTACTAACAGTGAGTCCTTAAGATCAATGTTTTAATGCATCAATAATCATTAATAGAATCTAAGTGATCCTATTCTAGGTCAAGTAACCCATACAACTTCTTTCTCAATCCTCAACCATAGATCCACTTGTTACTGCAATGTAGGTCAGGTGATCGAGTCTCCACGACCAAGGAGCAACGACGATTCGAATCGATTATACCCAGCTAGGGTTCCCTAACCACACAACATATGTAGGACTCTAACCTACATATATCAACCTTCACTCGAATCCTACAAAATGTGACTGGGTCCAGCGCCACCCAAGAGTATAGTACACCTCTAATCTAGCCCTTGGCTATGAGGGTACACACTACTCTCGCCATCTCTCCACTCCTAGTGCGCGGTTAGCCGTTCACATGATGGAAATACCGAGGTCTTAGGCTTACCAGAGCATGTGGCCAATTACAAAGTCTCAAAACATAGGCAGGCCTAAAATAGTATGGTCCTTAACTGACACCATCAGAAACACTACATCAAGGCTCCTTTTCCGATGCAAGTCCATCGATCGGTCTCAAATTAACATCATTATTCATTCAGTTGTTCCACAACAACCCTTCAAACTTTGTTAAACATTTTCAAAGTTTTCTCATTAAGCAAGGCTAAGCATACTAAGTATTTTCAAATAAAATAGTAACAAGGATAATATTGAAGTATCAAGAATGGTAGTGTAGTAATTAGGTTATCACTCAACTCCTATCACCTAATGCAACAAAGCATTAACTTAAGTGAAGTAAAGCTTTTCAAAACACAAGGAAGGTTTAAATGCATCCGGGGCTTGCCTTGATCGACGGGAATATCTGGCTCTGGGTTAGTCCCACAAATATCAAATCCCACCTCCACTGATGACTGCTCTTCTTTGGGGATGGGTTCAACCACGTTAATCTCCTCATTCATGGGGACTATACGAGATGATAATGTATGCTCAATATGATGAAATATGAAACATGATGCTTGGTGGATGTATAACAGGATTAAGAATTTGAGTACTACTTTCCTTCACGGTACAATTGCAAAACAACAAAACTAACTAAGTAAATCAGGGTTTCGATAAGTTTTACTTCACATGAAAGGTCATTAGGGTTTACTAATTACATGTTAAACATGAGCTCAAATAACTAAATAAGATGCCAAAGATCATTAATTGTTAATGACCCAAGGTCAACATCCAATCACAAAGTCAAATAAACCCTAAATCATTAGGCACTAATTACTTGATTAACAAATTAATTAATAAAGTATAAATTAAGTATAAAATCAAATTTGTCCAATTAATCTCAAATTTTTATTTTAAGAAGCTTACATCATTACTAAGTGGCAAAACAATTTTCACAATTTTTGGATAATAAATTAAGCCTACAAAAATTATGGAAAAGTCATTTATCAATTAATAGAGCTAATTAATTGACATACAAAAAGTAATCAAAATTAGTATTTCATATTTTTCCTAAATAGTACACATCACAGAGAGACTACACAAAAATTTTTATCATTTTTGGAGACCTAAATAATTCATAATGAAATAAACAAAAACTGATACTATTTAACATTTTAGAAAATCGGAAAATCCATTTCACCAAATCGGCCCACTCCTTCCTCACTCTAGCCCAACCGGCCCACCCAAATGCATGCCTCTCTCTTTCTCCCCTGGCCTGCTTCTCCCTTTTCTAGCCCAACAGACTAGGTTGGCCCAGCAAGGCCAGGCCGCACCCGAGCTCTGGCCGATGGCCATGATGGTGGCCGGCTGAGGCGAGGTGGAGGTACTCCAACATGGCCACCACGATCCCGTGAATGCACACACGCATCAAATATAGTAGCAGGCGCACCGGAGGAGTCCCCACACCGGCCATGGCGGCCACGGTGGCGGTCCAGCCGGCGGCACGGAGGTGAAAACGGTCCACTGGCGAGGTAGTGATTAAACCAGAGTGAGCATCACGCTTAGTAGCTCACCATGATCATAGTAGCATGCTTGGTGAAGGCAAAGAATGGCTGGAGGGACCAGGCCACGGTGAAGCGGCTCCAACAGCGCTCGGCAGTCGTCGAGGAGGAAGACGATGGCCTCCGATCAACCCTGAGGGAGAGATGCAGCACTAGAGAGCTAGGCGAGGGTGCAGGAGCAAGGCGAACTTGATGATGCTCTCAAATTGGCGGAGGATGGCTTGCTAGCAGCGGCAATGAGCGGCAGAGCGATGGTAGCGACGGTGGCAAAGCAGGGGAAAGAGAGAACCCCATGATGGTGGCTTGGGCTTTATGGCCAAGGTGAGAAAAGGAGCTGGCGAAGTACAGCTACTTGCTTGCCACTGCAAAGCAGCTCACTGGCGCCGTAGGCATGCCTGGAAATGGCCGGAAGGACGCCGGCGGTGAGCTGCTCGCTACCTTGTTTGATTTGGGATAAATTACATAAATGCCACTGACCCAATTTTTCAAATTACTCAAAAATTTTCAGTAGAAGTTGAAAATGTGTAAACGCAAAAGCTCCTCAACTTTTCAAATCCTACAACTTTCAAATTTAGCTTAGATTTTGAAATTTGAATTTGAAATCAAAAGGGGACAATTTCTGAAAATTGAGAAATTCAAAATTACTTTAAATTTTATATTGAAACTTCAAAAACTCAAAATATCAAAGTTATACATCTTGGCAAGACCTACAACTTTGCTATTTAAACCTTTTTCAAATTATGCTTCCATTTTGAAATTGGAGTAGGGAAATGAAAAGGGGTCAAATTTGGGATTTGAATCTTTTCAAAATTAGTCCAAATTTTATACTAAAACTTTGAAAACTCCAAAAACCAAAGTTGTACAACTTGTCCAAATCTACAACTTTGCTTCTTGGCTCACCCTCAAATTCTTTTTAGATTTTGAATTACACAAAAGGGGGTAAAATGGGGTTTTCGGGAAATCAGGGTTTTGAATCAAATTCAAACTTGATTTGATTTCTACATTAATTGGTGATTAATTAGTGATCACAACTATCATCCAAATGTACCATTGAGTCAAATCACATGTGACCTACCCAATACCACGTTTGTTTGAACCAATTTTGGAATTATAAATTCATTTTAATACACCTCCCAATTTTAATTCGAATTTGAATTGGAAAACTCAGGGCAAGTTTTGGAACTCAAATTCAACCTCAAACTTGGAGTTCATTTTTAAATGTTGCACTTGAGTTTATCCCCTACACTTGACACTAGTGTAGAGCATAGCTTTACACCTCAATTTACATAGGGTATAAACCAAGTATTTCAAATGTCATTCAAAACTAAGGTTTTAGGATTCAAGTCAAACATCACAAGAACTCAATCAATCTATGAATGTAAATTTGTTTTAGTTGATGCAAATCAGAGTTAACTAAAACATGAATGCTTTGCAATACATGATGACATGGCCAGTTTTAGTGACCATAACACCAGGGGTGTTACACTCTCGGACAAATAACCACTAATACTTTCATTTCCCTAACCCCGTTCCACGAGTTGTGTGTTTTGACTATTTTGTAGGATGAGCAAGTTTGTTGGGAAGGTCAAGCGTGCGATGTCATTCTGATCCACGAGAAGCTCTTCATCACGGGCAGGCTCTGACATGGAGGTTGATCCTCCATCTCTGGCTGCTAGTGGATCATCTTCTCGATCAACCCCCGTAGAGAGGAGCGTTCTTCTGTAAGACAAGCAGCTTAAGCTCCGAGATTTCATCCTCACGCCTACCTTCTATCCAGCCTTGCTCTAGGCCATACATATGGATTCTGAATTTGATCTTTTTTCAAGAACATAGGATAGGAGGATGCATGGGAGATAGATGAGCAGGGGTGCAAGCTTTTAACTATTGAATTTTTATGCACTTTGAAACCCGATGATTCAGAAGTTGCATTTAAACTATTTGGGAAAGAATATTCTATACCATGTAGACATTTTAGTTGGCTTTTAGGATTCCCTATCCAGTGCACGATTGATGTAGACTCCACTATAAGGGATTTTGATAAAGATAAGTTTTGGAGGGAAATCTCAAAAGAAATTATTTGCCACTGCTCTCACACTAATGACATTCACCTCCCTACTTTGTGGTTCATGCATAAATGGCTAGGATTTTCTCTTTTTCCTAGAAATGATTTCCGTAAGGTTAGAAATGATGAACTAAAATTGCTTTATGGTATGGTTAAAAGAAAGAAGGTTTCACCTATAAAATTCATGATGACACAATAGACAGAAATTCCTAGACTTAAGTGAGATGTTGGGTGCACTTCTTTGGTTACCCGCATAGCCAAGAACTTGGGTTTGCTAGAAAATGCTTCTGTTACATACATTAACACCTCCCATTGGATTATTGATTATGGTTATTTCAATCATGCACACATGCCTAAGAAGGGCAAGAATGGGAAAATAGTCATGATGTATATGGATTACACAAACGAGTTCCTGTTACTAGACCAGAACCTCGGTCTGTATGCAGTAGATTCCTTTGTTTTTGACTTGTAGAGAAAAGGAGAAAGCACCTCATAGGAGTGCCTCTCTGAGGATCACCCGCAGCCCGCAGCCTCGGTACTGTGGAGAAGATCCTATTCTAGAAGGCCCTGCCTTCACTAGCTACACAGTATTTGATCAAGCAGGACCTTGCTAGGTGCACCATCCTCGGTATGCAGGCTGGGACCAGCCAGGATCTTCCTATATGCACCAACCTAGACATGCTAGGTGGGAGCAACCTTACCCACATCATTTGAAGAGTTCCTAACATCAGGGCTCGAGCGCACAATGGTAAGATGGCAACTTCAATTACTATTAGCAGCAGTCTTATGAGGAGGTTTCTAGTGGTTTCCAAGGAGACCGTACATCCTTCTCCGCTCGTGGCTTCCACGACCACCCCATGGAAGCGCATGATCATGACATGGGCCATCATCCACCGCCCATGGGATATCATGAATAGCAGATGGAGCACGCTTGTTTCGACACTAGGCTCACCACCATCGAGGAAGGACAGCAGGAGATCTAGAACACTCTTTATCAACACACCTAGTAGCACGAAGTAGGACAACGCCTCGCCTCCATCCAGCAGTAGCAACAGGAGAATGACAATTGGTCTCAACATCGACCACTCGCCTCGCTGAAGGACCATAGCAACGCTAGCTTGGGGGAGGACCCCCATTATCTAAGGTAAGTTTTCTTTCTTGTTGTTGGTATATTTTAAACGCACATAGATAAATCCACAAGTGCACGGATACCATTATAGCTTTTACCCAGGAGTATTCCAGAGTATCGTATTTATCCATAGGGAAATAGTGGTTAAAGAAACTGATAGTTCACCATCATATATCTACTAACTTAGTATACCGACTAGACTAAAGCGGGGATAAGTGGTAAATGATATGAATTATGTATAGCACACACATAGGAGCTTTCCATGATAAAAGAGTAGTTTAGCTGAATTAAGAGGACAACAAGAGAGTTTAAGGTTCCTAAATACTTCTCTATTACTTTGGTTCTAGAAGGTATAACTGAAGTATGGGTAGATAAAGCAATCATACAATAACACTTTAGAGTAGTAGTACCTTTTTGAGTCTCAACGGTGGTGAGAAAGCATAGTTAGGGGAAGGTTGCCTAAAGGTCTACGAACACCAACCCTAACGTGGTGGATTACAATAGCCTGACAGAGCTGTCACCCCTAGGGCTACCACAACTAACTGTAGGATTGAGCGCAATCTTAGGTATCCTATAGTCTAGACACCATGTCTACACTATTGATTACTACTCTAATCACATATAATAACTAAAGCACTCAATACGAGTGGAGATCCCATGCCAAAGTATGAAAACTATACTGACCAATCACATGAAAGGCATACAAGCAAATAGAGAAGATAAATATATTTAAGCATAAGTCTTGCAAAGGTAAGATACAAAGATATACCAGACCTCCAAAGATTTCCTCAAAACCTGAGCATGGCTCAACTCTCCCTAACTCTCAACTAGAACTAGTCTACTACATTGGAGAGTCTAACCCTAAGTCTCCTGGTGTTATGTCTTGATCCAAAGAGATGAATATGAATTAGAGCTTTAGGGATAGCTCCAGAGATGGGGTTAGGGGCTAGTATATATAGGAGAGATAGAGTAGAGGGCAAGGAATTGCCATGTCATCGATCTGTGTGTCACCTCCCTTGATCACCGTTGGATAAACCGACCTAAAACCACCTTAGAATCAACGGTGTAGCTCGTAGGAAGGAGTACGAGGCAGCATAGGGTGAGTGGGCCCCCACTAGGCCGGGTGGCCTCCCTAGTGGGTCGGCTGACCCACTATGGTGCCCAATTGGCCCATGGTTTGGTGTGGTGTCTTCTGGAACCTTCTAGAGTTGTCTTTTGTAGTTTCACGAGTTAATCACTTGTTGCTATCGATTTGCTTATTTGGAGTGTATGACAGTGGTCCTGAGGTTGTTTTCTAGATAAATCCTCCTACATACAAATATTCACCAAAGCTCGTGTATTTCATTAGTTTAAAACCCTATTCCTATGTTTGGTGATGGAATTAAGCATATATGCAGGTTATGTTGATGGTTTATAATTGGTGTTAGTGACTATCAACAAGCTCCCCCACACTTAACCTTTGCTAGTACCTGAGCAAAGCCAAACTCAGTAATGGATCAGGAGTTGCTATAATGCTTTCACTCCTCAAAACTATACATGTGTTCAAACAAAAATTCTCCTCTGGATTAGAATAAACTGATCTGACTTTTAGACTTACCCATATTACCTTCAACCATGGGGCTTCTTAGCCTTCACTTGGGTCTTGAGCAATTGAAATAGAACGTTCAAGTCGAGCACTATGTCTCAAGTTCTTTGTTTCACCATTGTTCTAGAGTTTTTATAAGTTTTCAAAATAAAACTCATAGATTCCATTGTATGACACTCTCAAGTATCTCAATATATGTGGTATTTGTGGATCCTCACCAAGACAATAAAGATGTTATGCCTTTTTCTTCCTACCAGTAAGGATTATGTGGAGTTCATAGGTAGGGAGAAAGCTAGAGCATACTTGCAATGCATATATTGTAAGGTCAAACAATGGATCCAAAGAGAGTTAAGTCATATAATCAAATCAAGATGTGCATGTGTGTGGATATATGGTGGATATATATGGTGGCTAATCCTAATTCTACTTTGCTCCTTGAGAACATATCTCTCTTTTGAAATTTGAAAACATTTGCTAGAGAACAGGGGCTATCTTATTCATCTTTTTTTCGGACGGGCATTTAAGTACCCATTGTTTTAGATATCTTGGACACTTGTCCATTTTTTCTCAACTCTTTTTTCTTTTATTTTCTTTTTTGAATAACTTTTGCATAGCCTCATGTCTCTTTTCTGCAACAAAACTTTGAGAGAGATATCAACAAGAACTTGGAGCATTTATTTGATAGATAGAAAACCTAACATGTTTTTGTGTTCACCCCTAGTGCAGGAGTAGAAAATTTTTGGGTGGATCTAGATGGAAGGCATATTTTTGTGCCTACCCCTAGTGTAGGAGTCATGCATATGTGGGTGGTGTGTGCATGACCTTGATTTTAAGAGCATGACAAACCTCTCATAAGACACCAACAAAGCTTGACAAAACTCAATGCAAAAGCAAGCAACATATATATGAAAGTTTTCCTAGCCTAAATAACATATATGGCTCTAGTAGGAATTCAAGCTTTGTCATATGGGAATTCTTCATGTAGCATTTTTATTTTTTTCAAAAGAAATCTCTAGAACTTTAGTGTCACTTGGAACAAGATAAACAGCAGCTCAGACCTTTCTCAAATCATATCCGTCAATTACCTAGACTTAGATCAAGCATATGCTACCCACGAGTCATATCAAAACAATCTTATCCAAAACTCGGGAGAATTCATGGCTAAAAACTATATACTTGTAAGGAATTACAACAGAGCAACTATTCATCACTTCCATTCAAGAGATTATTCTAAGTCCTATCACACCCAGTTTTAAGGACAAAACCAGATATACACTATATGTGAAATAAAGAGGTCAAATCTCACATATAGCCGCAGATAAGTGTAATATCAAAAGACAAACACTTATTAAACATAACACAATAGTATAAGATATAACCTTAGAGAGCAACACAGTGGCAAGACAACTCCGAACACCGGGTGTAACCTTCACACCAGGATCAAACTAACTGGTTGATCACAAGCCTATTAACTCTAGAGACTTCCTGGGGTGTGGAAATAGCAAGAGTGAGTCCATGTCAAACTCAGCAAATATATCATGGGGTTCATGAGGCTCAAAAGGTTGACACTAGTTTACTGCGATTAGCTTTTAGTGAGTCATCTTTTAGCAATTGAGTAGCAACAAGTTTACCATAAGCCCAAATAACCTCATGATCATGTAAACGAGAATAATGTATAGCAAGAAACAATAATCATTAGTGAGCATCAATATCATCAGTATTATCATTATCATCAGTGTTCATCATTTATTCTGTAAGGGTCCAAGGCCACTCGTGACCGTGAGCACGGCTGATATACCAGTTTTACACTCTGCAGAGGTTGTACACTTTCACTGTGAGTCGTGATTTACCCTTTTGCCCGAGGTAGCTAATCTCTTGACCCACTTCCAAGGAAGGTCGGTAATCTCCCTATATATAACTAAATTAGAACAGTACACCAATCAATAAAAATACTTGAAAACTAATCTACGCATTGGTACGGACACATAGACGCGAAAAGCACTCTAATCAGAGCTACGGTTGAAAAGATACATCTACCGAAAGATTTTGTTGTATAAAACGAAAAATTATAGGTCTCATTTGTTTTAACTATATAAAATCATATATATAGGATAAAATACTTTTTATAGATATTCAAAAGTGACTTAGGCTAAATTACATTTAAATTTAGAAAACTAAAGGAGAAATCAATAATATTTTATTTATAAATCTAGTTGCACAGTTATTAATCAAGTTAGATCTAAACTATGAAATTCCAGAGATTTTGATAAAGAAAACATTAATACTAATATGTAGTTCATGTTGTTATAAATCCATTGCAATTTGAATGGACTAATTCAGAATTAAAACAAATAAGTTATGAATTAAACGAGATTTTCTTTAGTAAAATAATAGATTAAATCTAACATCGAATCTTAAAGGTAGAAAACCTAACCAACAGTAGCACTAACAGTATAAAAAGTTTGTAAAACTCTTCTACACGTTACTACAATCACACAGACGTAAAGATCACGAAATTCAGATTTAATACGTGAAAGTTATGAATTTTCTTAGATTTCCTATAGATAAATAATTACTTTAACATGAACTTGAAAATTAACATTTCCAAACCTACTGTACAGTACTACCAAAATGTAGAGCTCGCAAATACGAACCTAATGCATTTTGAACGGGTCAAATCGGAGTTAAAACGTAGAAGATATGGCCTAAACAAGATAGTGGCAGTTTTGTAAATACCTAGAATTTTAATTTCGAAAATAAATCAAAATCTGGTTTTTAATGTGATCTAGACAGTGGAATTCAAGTAAATACCTCTTCTTCTTCTTAGAGTAGAACGTATGCTCACAAGCAAGCAGCCTGGTGGCTTCGTCGGACGACGGCAAGAGAAGGAGGAGAAAATATAATTTACTACACGAGAGATTTCCCAACTAGGGGCTCCTCTTACGGTAGTTTTTGGTGTGCTTTGCCCATGGGGTAGATACGTATATATAGGAAGGAAAACTCTCCACCTCCATGTCAACTAGTGATACGGTGCTAATTGACGTTGCACCATCCACCTCCGCTAATAGGCCTAAGTAATCATTTAAGCCCATTAGTAAATAAATTTATGGGCCTTTGAGATTTATTAGGATTATTGCACATGGGCTTTGAGCGTTGGAAAACAAATGAGAGATTTATTATTTTTGAAATTAATTATTTTCATAGATAAAATAATTCTAGAAAAGTTCAGAATTATTATTTAAGCCGCGAAAAATACTCCGAAAGCTCTGAAAATTCAGGGAAATTTTTCAGAGACATTATGCAACATGAGGAACCCAAATAAAGTATTTGGAGCTCACTAAAAGGTAATTTTGGACCATCTAAAAATTAGACAATGCTCACACACAAGTGGAAACAAGCTACAGAAAAAGTCAGAAAAATTTTCGAGAAGTTTGAAGAGATTGATTGATGGACAAGAAACTGAAAGGAGTGATTCGGGTTACAAAGAAAAGATTTTGAGAGGCTCCAAACGAAAACTTGAGCTGAGAAACATGGAATTTGATTGCAGAAAACGTAAAGGCTTGCTAGAGAAGGAAGATCGACCTACTAAACGTGTTTTAAAGACTTTGCTCACCCTCAACACATAAAGAAACAATAAGCAAACATCACATCAAATCATATGCACTAGCATGTATACACACAATGTTGCTAAACCCTATGATAAATTTTAATGTAATGAAAAATATTATTTTCCTATGTTTTCATGAGCACTAGAATGCAAAATTAAATAACTTTGCATCTATTTTGAAAGAAGCAAATTTTAGGGTGTTACATCTACGGTAGATCCAACGTTGTCTAAGTGTTCGTAACGATGTTTACCATGTAACATGTTTACAAAATTCTATAAAATAAACATCAACTATGATTAATGTTAATGCGAACTAGTTTTCCAATTTAAAAGGAACTTTGGACCATAACGACTGCTAACTAGATTAATGGAAATATGAATACATTTAATCATATTTTGCTTAGCTTAAGCATGTTACAGACACAACATGACTCATTCAGTTGCTTTCACATACACCTTTTCTTTTTGAAAAGATAAAAGTTTAACTTGATTAATGAATTACATGATAATATTTATAAAACATGATTAGTTATAAAAACTAAATATGTTTGATTAATCTGAATTAATACTATTCACATTGTTTCTCTTAATTAAAATAAATCAAGCTCGTAGTTATTTCCTTTATAATATAAAAACTCTCGATAGTATTATTGTTTAGCATGTTTTAATTTATGCATTCAAATAAAATATTAATCTATATGCAATTAGTTTTCCAATTAAGAGCAACATAGGTTTTCCGTCTCGATCCTTTATAAATAGAATATGATTAGTTTTATCTAGTTTTTTTATTCAAAATATAATTTAACTTAATTTAGGTATTTCTCTAAAGTATCTTATACATATTTTATAATTATTAAAATCAATGAAGCCTGTAGTTTTCTTTTTCTCGTATAGAGTGAATCTTAAGGTAGTCGTTTCTTTTGCACCATAGCTTCGATTAGCGTGCTTTTCGCACCTGTGTGTTCGTAGCAACGCGTAGAACATCTTTAAAACCTTTTCACACGTTGTTTCATATGTTTGGTATACTGTTCTAATTTAGTTCTATTGTTTGCTTCGTGTATGATTGCATGGATGCTTGTGTGTGGTGCTTTATGATCTTGTCTAGTCGGCGAGCTTTACGTGGTGATCAAGAAGCAGTTCTTTGGAGGTTACAAATCTACAGAAAGAAGGATCTTAATTTAAGGCAAGTATAGCATGGGATCATCCTTATTTCCTATTCACCTTTAATACACTTAATTCATGTGCATGTGTCTACCTTGTTACCACTAAGGATATCCTAGTTTTTGTATCTTATACCTTGACACCGGTGGGACATTGCATTGGGTAGTATTTATGCTAGTGCTCAAGATAAATAACCATGATCTGTAACTTGACTAATGTTATATGCAATAAACGTTTAAAAGATGCTTTTATAGAAACATGGCTCAAGAGGGCTAGATCATATTTGGTTGTTTTTATGGTGCTCTAGTTTCTCTCCTTAAGGACTTATCTGTAAGTGAACATTCGGGACTTACAGTACAACTGTGAGGGCTATATGGCTCTGGCTTTAGTCATATAGAAGGATCTTTTCTAGCTTGTTAGAGGTTACCCTTGTGGCACAAATGGGGAAAAGCAGACTATGGATCCCTGCGTGGTTGTATCACATAGACTGACTAATGAAACATAGCGGCCCTAACTTGTTAGATGAACCTTTAAAAGGCTTCATAGTGAACCTTGCCGACCTTCCTTGGAAGTGGGTCAAGAGATTAGCTACCTCGGGCGAAAGGGTAAATCACGACTCACAGTGAAAGTGTACAACCTCTGCAGAGTGTAAAACTGTTATAACAGCCGTACTCACGGTCACGAGTGGCCTTGGACCCTTACAGAATAAATGATGAACACTGATGATAATGATAATACTGATGATATTGATGCTCACTAATGGTTACTGTTTCTTGCTATAAATTATTCCCGTTTACATGATCATGAGGTTATTTGGGCTTATGGTAAACTTGTTGCTACTCAATTGCTAAAAAGATGACTCACTCAAAGCTAATCGCAGTAAACTTGTGTCAAACCTTTTGAGCTTCATGAACCCCATAATATATTTGCTGAGTTCGACATGGACTCACTCTTGCTGTTTCCCACACCTCAGGATAGTGTCTGGAGTTTTTAGGCTTGTGATCAACCAGTCAGTTTGTTCCTAGAGTGAAGTCTACACCTGGTGTTCGGAATTGTCTTTCCGCTGTTTTGCTCTCTAAGGTTATATCTTATACTATTGCATTATGTTTATTAAGCATTTGTCTCTTGATATTACACTTATCTGTGGCTATATGTGAGATTTGACTTCTTTATTTCATGTATAGTGTATGTATGGTTTTGTCCTTAAAACCGGGTGTGACAGAGTGGTATCAGAGCAATGCTGACTGTAGGACACAGGCCTAGTTAGAAATTAGTCATGTTAAGGTTTTGAAACTGCTATAACAATCCTTGTTCTATAAATCTTGGTATTTTCTTCCATACTGTATCCTTGCCCTTGATATTATCCTCGCTTTGTTGCCTATTTTAAAAGTCTTTGTTCTCATCTTCACTCCTTGATTTGATATTCTTTTTAGAACCATTCCTCACCACCTTCTTGCGTCATCAAAAGAGGAGCTTTAGGATCTTTACCCTTTGTATGAAGAGAATGATAGCATCGCAAGTTGAGTCAATGTTGAGTTGTGCTCCTATATTGCCTTGTTGGATTGTCTTTATACCTATGCTTGTTTTGGATCTTTGTAATGAATGCAATGAATTTGTGGATCCCACAATTTCATTTAGATATAGGCTTAAGATATAAGGATTAGTGAATAGGTAGATGGGTTGGTTTATTTTGACTCTCTACATCATATCCTTTTAGAGTAGTCTGTCTCATTTGGCTTATACATCTGTCTTTGGACGACCATAAATCATGAGAAAATTCTGGACAACATTAGGCTTCGACATCTTTACCTAGCCGCAAGAACCACCCTCATAGCTATTTTGGATTGGGAGTTATGAAAATCACAAGATGATACAACTATGCTGTCAACAACCTAGAACAGTTTCGGTTGTGCACTGTTTTCGACCAACTGCAGAATTTGGAAAAGTATTTTACATGAAAGTTGTGGAGAATTTTATAAGATTTCCAATGGTATAATCTGCAACCCCATTGGATTAACGGAGCAAGAGTTATAGCTGTGTTTACTGTACTGCTGTTTTTCCACACGCGAGGAAATGCATGTTACTTGTTCTTACCTACGCACATGAGTCTTGCTGAGATATCAGATCGTCCTCGTGAGAGTTATCTTGTTTAGGAGATTATAGAAGCTACCCTTTTGAGTGCCCCAGTTTCTCTTGTCTTAAGGGGGTAGCAAAGTTGTAGATGTTGCAAGATGAAGGTTTCGTGTGTTCTAGTGCTTCACATGGAAATATAGATTAACCCTCTAGTTGAGAAGGAACTATGATGGGCTAGTACCATTCCTCTGGTTCAGAGACTTGTTGGATTATTACACCAAGCATGGCTAGAGAGTTTTGAGTGAAGGAAGTTCACTACTTGAATTGGGTATCTCTAATGGCGGGGTTAAGATGAAGAGCTCCAGAAAGTAAATTATTTGGAATTCACCCAAAGAGTTAATTCTGGCATTTAAACATATTATAAGAGTAATGTCTATGTGGATCGTGAGAATCTAAAGGACATCTTCACTATGTTGGTTTTGAGATTGTGGTATCATCGTCGGTTTAATCCTGGTCAAGGTTATGACCTGCAAAAGTGTTCTCGCTTGGAGTAGTAAAAGTCGTTGTCGATATCTTGGAAATGGTTGAGCGAGTTACTTGGAGAAAGATTATTAAAGTGTGCAAAGTAAAGCGGAATCCCTATCAAGAGGATGGAACTACTTGAGGAAGAGAAGAAGATTCAATGGCGAAGTAGCCCTATCTCTTTGATCACCATCTTCCGAATCTCGAGGACGATATTCATCTTAAGGGGGTAGAATTGTAACACCCGAAAAATTGCTTATTTGGAAATAGAGCTAAAATGATTTAATTATATATTTTTGTGCTCATGAAAACATAGGAAAATAAAATTTTTCGTTAAATTAAAATTCATCTTAGGATGTAGCAACATTGTTGTGCATACATGCTAATGCATTGTGTTTTTGCATTGTTTGGTTTTGACCAAGGTACAAAATCAATTCAAACTGTTTTTATTAAAATGCGTTTAGTAGGTAATTTTCCTTCTCTGCTATACCTTTATCCTTTTTCTACAATCAAATTTCATGTTTCTCAGCTCAAGTTTTCGTTTGGAGCCTCTCAAAATCTTTTCTTTGTAACCCGAATCACTCTTTTCAGTTTCTCGTCCATCAATCAATCTCTACAAACTTCTCGGGAATTTTTCTGACTTTTTCTGTAGCTTGTTTCCACTTGTCTGTGAGCATAATCTAATTTTTAGATGCTCCAAAATTACCTTTTAGTGAGCTCCAAATACTTTATTTGGGTTCCTCATGTTCCATAATGTCTCTGGAAAATTTCCCTGAATTTTCGGAGCTTTCGGAGTATTTTTCGTGGCTTAAATAATAATTCTGGACTTTTCTGGAATTATTTTGTCCATGAAAATAATTAATTCTGAAAATAATAAATCTCTCATTTGTTTTCCAATGCTCAAAGGCCATGTGCAATAATCCTAATAAATCTCAAAGGCTCATACATTTATTTACTAATGGGCTTAAATGATTACTTAGGCCTATTAGTGGAGGTGGATGGTGCGGCGTCAATTAGCACCATATCGCTAGTTGATATGGAGGTGGAGAGTTTTCCTCCCTATATATACGTACCTATCCCATGGGCAAAGCACACCAAAACTACCGTAGAGGAGCCCCTAGTTTGGGAAATCTCTCGTGTTGTAAATTATATTTTCTCCTCCTTCTCTGCCGTCGTCGCCGCCGAGTTCTTCATCACCTGTGGTCCTGCGCCACACCATCTAGCTCCCATGCGCTGCCACCTGCACTTTGAAGCTCACCGAGAGTAGAAAGCGACCGCCGCCGCTGTTGCCGTCTGGAGCCTCACTCGTCTGGAGCCTCGCTGCGGTTTGCGGGGACACGCTGTCAGACTCCGCTGCAACAAGGTGAAGAAACCGCAGGATCCATCTTCTTGCCCTCTCTTGCTTTGTCTTTTTCATGTCGCCGTCAAATCTTCACAGGAGCCACCATCCGCCTCGCCGAAGTCGTGCATCACCTCATCCGTGTCGTCTGTGTCCTCACGAAATCCTAGCGTGAGCTGCTCTTGCCGTGTGGACTGCAGCAGCCTTCATCAACCTCAGCTCTGGCCAGCTCCACAGCCGAACTGGCTCTGCGTCTTGCTGCCTGGCTGCCTGCTCAACTTTATAATCATGGCCCTCAGCATATGGTGAGTAACACAGTGTTGCCTCTCTTTCTCTTTTCATTTTATTTCCACAATTCCAAGCTACCCTCGCTAAAGCGCCACCACATCGTCGCTGATCTCGTTGTGCCCTGCATATTACCGCCGCTGTTGTGCTGCTTGTTGCCCTGCCGATCGGTGTTCAACAAGAGCAGCTGCTGCCTTCTGGTTATCTGAAACCCAGATGTCCCTGCAACATAGCCAGGCCTGCTGCTTTGCAAGCCTGCATCCAGACCTGATCATATCGCCGTAGGTTCTGTGTTGCATGCTAATGATCATTGCATTATTCTGCTGGTCGAGTATATTGAACCTTGCCATTGTCCATCGCCACTATTTCAATCGGTTTGAGCGCGCTCAGTTGCCTTGTTACCAAAACCTGTCATGTATAAGTCTACGTATAACACACAAGCAATCAAGTGCCATATGGATGCCTCCGTGCATATGGGCCATCAAAATCAGTGCCTTATATGCCTAGTATAATCCCTCTGATATATACTATATATATATCCAGTTTGTCATATTCAAAGCAAATCTAGTTTTTTTTAACATCAAACCATCCATGCTTTTTCCAGACCACTTTATTGTCTATGTTTCTTAGTTACTTGCTTCCAACATCTGTCGTCCTGTCGTTTTAGCATTATTTCAATCCATTCTTCTACGGTAGATCCAACGTTGTCTAAGTGTTCGTAATGATGTTTACCATGCAACATGTTTACAAAATTCTATAAAATAAACGTCAACTATGATTAATGTTAATGAGAACTAGTTTTCCAATTTAAAAGGAACTTTGGACCATAACGATTGCTAACTAGATTAATGGAAATATGAATACATTTTTAAATCATATTTTGCTTAGCTTAAGCATGTTACAGACACAACATGACTCATTCAGTTGCTTTCACATACACCTTTTCTTTTTGAAAAGATAAAAGTTTAACTTGATTAATGAATTACATGATAATATTTATAAAACATGATTAGTTGTAAAAACTAAATATGTTTGATTAATCTGAATTAATACTATTCACATTGTTTCTCTTAATTAAAATAAATCAAGCTCGTAGTTGTTTCCTTTATAATATAAAAACTCTCGATAGTATTATTGTTTAGCATGTTTTAATTTATGCATTCAAATAAAATATTAATCTATATGAAATTAGTTTTCCAATTAAGAGCAACATAGGTTTCCGTCTTGATCCTTTATAAATAGAATATGATTAGTTTTATCTTGTTTTTTTATTCAAAATATAATTTAACTTAATTTAGGTATTTCTCTAAAGTATCTTATACATATTTTATAATTATTAAAATCCATGAAGACTGTAGTTTTCTTTTTCTCGTATAGAGTGAATCTTACGGTAGTCATTTCTTTTGCACCATAGCTTTGATTATGTCACACCCAAAATTTTCTATTTTGGGTTGTGCGGGAAAAACGTTAAATAAAATAAATTATTTCAATATCTGAATAAATTTATTAGATAAGTTAAGTTGTTGCTAATTAAATATAGAAAATTGTGGTTTTAAACTTTTTCATATTAATTTAATAATGTGGTGTTTGTGTGATGCTTGTCTTTGGTGTTGGTGAGTGCTATTATTTTCAAAATACCGTAGGACGACGTTTACTTCTCATCGGAAAACTTTTTGGTATTTTCTGGATTCAAAATTCCAATTTCCGTGAGCTTAATCTTTTCCCTTGATCTCTTCATCCATCTTTTCATAAGCTCCAAATACTTTATTTGGGTTCCTCATGTTCCATAATGTCTCTAGAAAATTCCCTTGAATTTTCGGAGCTTTCGGAGTATTTTTCGCGGCTTAAATAATAATTCTGGACTTTTCTAGAATTATTTTATCCACGAAATTAATTAATTCCGAAAATAATAAATATCTTATTTTCCACCAAAGCTTGTGTGCAATAATCCTAAATATCTATTCATTTATTTACTAATGGGCTTTAATAATTAATTAGGCCTATTAGTAAAGATGGAGGGTGCAACGTCAATTAGCACCATATCGCTAGTTGACGTGAAGGTGGAGAGTCTTCCTTCCTATATATATGTCCGGCCTGCCTGCTAGCCCTGTTTTCCCGCCGCCGTTATTGCCGCCGCCGCCGTTATTGCCGCCGCCGCCGTTATTGCCGCCGCCGCCGCTGTTGCCGCCCGCCGCTCTCGCCTCGTCTCGTCTCGTCTCCGGAGCGCACGTCGGATCAGGTGCGCCGCGCGCCCCTCACATAAGCTGCGACGAGCGTCCATCCATCCATCCACCAGGAGGATGACGGGCTCCATGGATCTCCCGGCCAAGGGCGGGTTCGACTTCGACCTGTGCCGCCGGAACAACATGCTGGAGAAGAACGGGCTCAAGGTTCCGGGATTCTTGAAGACCGGGACGACCATCGTCGGCCTCGTCTTTCAGGATGGGGTTGTTCTTGGGGCAGACACAAGGGCAACTGAGGGGCCTATAGTTGCTGATAAAAATTGTGAGAAGATACACTTTATGGCGCCCAACATTTATTGCTGTGGAGCAGGAACTGCTGCTGACACGGAGGCTGTTACAGACATGGTCAGCTCCCAGCTACAGCTGCACCGTTATGCAACGGGCCGTGAATCAAGAGTCATAACTGCTCTAACACTGCTCAAGTCACACCTCTTCAGGTATCAAGGTCATGTCAGTGCTGCCCTTGTTCTTGGTGGAGTTGATTGTACTGGGCCACATCTACACACTGTTTATCCACATGGCTCCACCGATACTCTTCCGTTTGCCACTATGGGTTCTGGTTCTCTTGCTGCAATGTCAGTGTTTGAATCAAAATTCAAAGAAGGGCTTACTAGGGAGGAGGGTATAGAACTGGTGTCCGACGCGATCCGCGCTGGTATCTTCAATGACCCTTGCAGTGGCAGCAACGTTGATGTGTGTGTGATAACGAAGGTACTCTCGACACACCATCGGAAGATGCGATGACAGTTCCCCTGGGTCCTCTGGCTAGTGCTTCTGCTGCAGATAGGATTTCTCAAGATGGCGAGCACAATGATGATCCTTCTAAGTTAGCTATACACCAAGAAAACTCGGTTGCTTCAGATATCAATGTGTCACCTGACAGTTTGTGTGGCAAGGCTGTTGATGATATAGTTGAATTTGGGGACATGTGTGATGCACAAGTTGAAGAGGAAAGAGTTCCAAAGTTCCGGCCAAAGGCACAGACGAAGCTTCTTAAGGAAACAGCCAAATCTCGGAAGACTAACCAAAAGGTGGAAGCTTCCAACAAGACTCCATGACGATCAGGTACAGGATCCTAAAGTCATGAAAGTGTGCAGGTTCCCATCCAATTTGCTAGCTTGATGACATCATACATAAGTTTTGCGGCCGTTTTCCTTTAGAAAAACAAATCCCGAAATACAATAGAAATACATATATACATACAATTTGTTTAGGCCATATCTTCCATGTTTTAACTCCGATTTGACCCGTTCAAGTTGCGTTAGGTTCGTATTTGCGAGCTCTACATGTTAGTGTAGCTATACAGTAGGTTTAGAAAATTTAATTTTCGAGTTATATTAAAGTAATTATTTATCTATAGGAAATCTTAGAAAATTCATAACTTTCACGTTTTAAGTCCGATTTTGTGATCTTTACGTCTGTGTGATCGTAGTAACGTGTAGAATAGTTTTGTAAGCTTCCTAAATGTTTTCTACTGTTGGTATACTGTTCTAATTGTATCTTTTGTTTGCTTCGTGTATGTTTGCTCGGAATGTTTGTATGTTGATGCTTGGTGATCGAATTTGGACGGTGAGCAGTACTACGACGATTAGGAGTATTATTTTGAGCCGGACCAGCAGTATCTATCGGAGAACTTTGATCAAGGCAAGTATAACATGGGACCATCCTGTTACCTATTCACTGAAATTACATACATATGCATGTGTCTACCTTGATAACCTTAGAGATTATAACTTAGTGATTGTTATCTTGATTCCTTGTCAACCTTGGGGATGCATTTGGGTAGCTATTGCTAGTGCCTAATCATGAACAATGATCTTGTAATTTTGATTAATGGATTAAGCAATCACCATTAATGATGATTTTATTTGCTGTTGAAAAGGGGGCTAGAGCAAGGGGTTATATTGTTGCTCTAGTTCTCTCCATAAGGACTTATCTGTACGTGATCATCCGCGACATACAGTACAGCTGTGAGGGCTATATGGCTCTGCTTTAGTTGTTCAAGAGACCTTTTCTAGCTTGTTAGTGGTTACCTTAAATGGCGTAAGAATGTCTTGACACGTTGGGTGTAGTGCGAGCCCCTGGCCTAGTGTGTATAGGCTGCGGTTGTTGTGCCACAGGGAAGGGGGGTTCTACATCTGCCTGCCGAGTGAATCTAATGGCCCTAACTTGTTAGACGAACTTTGAATGGCTTTATATGGTTTCGGTGTTTTGGGCCTAGCTAACCCATGCATTTGGAAGTCATGACTCACAGTGAAAGTGTACACCTCTGCGCAGAGTTAAAAACTGGTATACTAGCCGTGCTCACGGATACGAGCGGCCTTGGAACATTTACAGATAGATGATCATCATTGTTATATCATGTTTAATTACTGTTGTTATTATTATGCTCATGTAATGCTATTCATTATCCTTATTACAATTGATCATTGATTCATAAATGGATTTGATTACCTTGATGCTACTCAATTGCTAATTATATAATGAATAAAAGCTAAACGCAGTCAACAGTGTCTAGCCTTTTGAATTGCTAATTATATAATGAATAAAAGCTAAACGCAGTCAAACAGTGTCTAGCCTTTTGAGCCTCATGAACCCTGTGTTGTACTTGTTGAGTTCGACATGGACTCACTCTTGCTATTTCCCCCACACTCCAGTGTGTAGTAAGATGCTACTCGGAAGAAGGACAGAGGTGTAGTGGAGTTTCCAGAAGACTAGTAGAAGTGCTAGGCATATGTTACCCCCAGTCAGCCGTCCCTGAGAAGAATGGAGCCTGAAGTTTAGTCACCGTTCCGCGATACTCTGATGTAAGTGTTAATATAGCTATGTATACGTTATATAATAACATTGTTTCTGATACTTTTTCATTCTGACATATGTGTGGACTTCCTGGGCACACATATGGCGAGCCTGGTTTTGTTCTTTAGAAAACCGGGTGTGACAGAGTGGTATCAGAGCGGTGTTGACTGTAGGACGTATGCCAAGTAGCACTGGACGTATTCTAAAACTCATTTTACTATAAAACTATTTTGTCATCCCTTGACTCATTGATTTTGACTATTTCCCCTTCCTTGTCCTATTGTATCTCCTCCTTGATAGCTTCCTTTGAGCTATTATTTCTTACTCCATTGGAATTTTGTTTTATGTTGTTTTTACTAAAAGTTTTCTAATCTCATCTGGTTCAAAGATTCGATGGCCTTTCATCATCCATATTTTTCCCTTAGGATGACCACCATTGTTGAAGCAGCACGTGTAGTACCGATGATGTAATGTGTGCTTGTTTTGCTTGATGTGTTGCTTGTGTGTTGTCCTTGTTCTCGTGTTTTGAAAATGGCTCGGAAGGTATAAGTCTTGAGGAGTAGCTCAATCCATGTTAAGTGGGGTATGTTTTACGTAATACTCTGCATGCTGATTTCTATAGTACTCAGCAATGTTTCTGTTATATCTCAAGATATGGACATGAGAAATTTATGAAATTTTGCTGGGAATAACTAGACTTCTATATCTTTTCAAACCCACTGGACTTACCTTTTTATCTATTATGAGCTAAGAGATATACCTGTTCTAAGTTGGGGTCACTGCGCAGTCTGGAATCCTGAAACAGTTTTGGTTAAGTTCAGTTTTTGACTAACTTATGGACAGAATCTGGAAAAGCGTTGTGAATAAAAGTTGTAGATAATTTCATAAGCTTTCCAACCATGTAAAGATCACTTCATTTGGATCTTTGTAGCTCGAGTTATGCCAGATTTACTGAACTGCTGAAATTGGAATTCGCCCAGAAATTTTCTGCATTACTTCCTTATCTTGTATAAGTAAATATATCATTGGATATCTTTGAATCTCATTGATTTGCTTGGGAATTTTACGTTAGAGATGATTATGGTTATTTGGTATAAAAGGGATGTGAGTTACTTTGGTGTTCCCTAGTTTCTTTTTCTTAAGGGGGTAGCAAAGTTGTGAGTGTTACAAGATAAAGGTTTCGTATGTCCTAGTGCTTCACTTGGAAAAAGTGGTTATCTCTATGATTGGAAGTCTACTTATGTGCTAGTGTTGTTTGCTTGGGATCAGTTCTTTGTTGGATCGTCTACAAGAAGCTCGGGTATTCGTCAGGACTAGTCTTCACTTTAAGCTATCATCAGTTGGGAGTTCAACATTCAATTCAACATACTCTATACAAGTTAGCATAGACGACATAGGAAGGAGATGTTGGAAGTCTATAGTTAGTTTCATGGAAACTTAGATGACATCACCCCCATATCAAGTATGTTTAGTAAGTTTTAAGTGAAGTGAGTTTTCTACTTGGATAGGTATTCTCTAGTGGAGTTACTATGAAGAAGAGCTAAAGAGAGTTGAATGTGGAAAGTTCTTAAGGCTGTAAGTGTGGCATTTATTGGGATTATAAGAGCGACATCTACGTGGATCACAAGAATCTGAGGGATATCTTCGCTATGTTGGTTTTGAACCTGTGGTATCATCATCAGTTTGATCCTGATCAAGATTTTTATGAATTGCAAAGTGTTGCCTTTAATGACATTGCTAGGTGGAACAAAATCTTTGTTAAGTGGGGTAGTGTCCGCTACCATCAACAATCTCAAGCGACGAGGTACGAAGAACTGAAGATCAAACCTTATCTTTCTTGTCATCTTTTGGCTATACTTGATCCATGTCCTATATCTCATCAACACAAATCAAAGAAGCATGAAGACTTGAAGATTAGTGTCATCGATCTCTCTAGTCTCTCTGAATCTTGTTCCTACCTTATCCTGTCTTTTTAGAACAGTCTGTCTTCCTTAGCTTATATATCTATTTTTGGATGCCCAAAAATCATGGATAAATTCTGGACAACAGTAGACTTCAATATCTTTCTCTGACGGTAAGAACCGCCCTGATAGCTATTATGATTTGGGAGTTATGAAAATCACAAGGCGACGCATTTGTGCTGTCAGCAACCTGGAATAGTTTCTGTTGTGCACAGTTTTCGACTACCTTAACTGCAGAATCTGGAGAAGTGTTCTATAAGGAAGTTGTAGTAAATTTGATAAGCTTTCCAACGGTATAAGCTATAATATCATTGGATTCGTAGAATTCGAGTTATAACTGTAATTCTGCACTGCCATTTTTCTGCTCGCGAGGAAGTGCAGGTTACTTGATCTTGGATATGCTCATAAGTCTCTTTGAGATGGTAGAAGGACATGATGATAGTTATCACTCAGAAACAAATGCAAGTTATCCTTTGGTGTTCTCTAATTGATCTCTTCTTAAGAGGGGTTGTCGAACTAAAGACGATACAAGATGGAGGATTTATACATTCTATTTCGTTATCTGGAAGCATCAGCTATCTACATGGTTGCAAAGTCATTATCGAGCGCAAGTATCTTTTCTCAGAGTGGGTAACCTGTTAGAACCTTCTACAAGGATCGTAAGGGTCTAAAGGAGATATTTACAAAGTTGGATTTGAGCTTGTGGCATCATCATTAGATAAGAATTGATCAGAGAAGAGTGAAGACTTGCAGATCAATTTTATCCTTCTCCCTAGTCTCTTCAAATCTCGGGACGAGATTCCTGTTAAGTGGGGTAGAATTGTCACACCCAAAATTTTCTATTTTGGGTTGTGCGGGAAAAACGTTAAATAAAATAAATTATTTCAATATCTGAATAAATTTATTAGATAAGTTAAGTTGTTGCTAATTAAATATAGAAAATTGTGGTTTTAAACTTTTTCATATTAATTTAATAATGTGGTGTTTGTGTGATGCTTGTCTTTGGTGTTGGTGAGTGCTATTATTTTCAAAATACCGTAGGACGACGTTTACTTCTCATCGGAAAACTTTTTGGTATTTTCTGGATTCAAAATTCCAATTTCCGTGAGCTTAATCTTTTCCCTTGATCTCTTCATCCATCTTTTCATAAGCTCCAAATACTTTATTTGGGTTCCTCATGTTCCATAATGTCTCTAGAAAATTCCCTCGAATTTTCGGAGCTTTCGGAGTATTTTTCGCGGCTTAAATAATAATTCTGGACTTTTCTAGAATTATTTTATCCACGAAATTAATTAATTCCGAAAATAATAAATATCTTATTTTCCACCAAAGCTTGTGTGCAATAATCCTAAATATCTATTCATTTATTTACTAATGGGCTTTAATAATTAATTAGGCCTATTAGTAAAGATGGAGGGTGCAACGTCAATTAGCACCATATCGCTAGTTGACGTGAAGGTGGAGAGTCTTCCTTCCTATATATATGTCCGGCCTGCCTGCTAGCCCTGTTTTCCCGCCGCCGTTATTGCCGCCGCCGCCGTTATTGCCGCCGCCGCCGCTGTTGCCGCCCGCCGCTCTCGCCTCGTCTCGTCTCATCTCCGGAGCGCACGTCGGATCAGGTGCGCCGCGCGCCCCTCACCTAAGCTGCGACGAGCGTCCATCCATCCATCCACCAGGAGGATGACGGGCTCCATGGATCTCCCGGCCAAGGGCGGGTTCGACTTCGACCTGTGCCGCCGGAACAACATGCTGGAGAAGAACGGGCTCAAGGTTCCGGGATTCTTGAAGACCGGGACGACCATCGTCGGCCTCGTCTTTCAGGATGGGGTTGTTCTTGGGGCAGACACAAGGGCAACTGAGGGGCCTATAGTTGCTGATAAAAATTGTGAGAAGATACACTTTATGGCGCCCAACATTTATTGCTGTGGAGCAGGAACTGCTGCTGACACGGAGGCTGTTACAGACATGGTCAGCTCCCAGCTACAGCTGCACCGTTATGCAACGGGCCGTGAATCAAGAGTCATAACTGCTCTAACACTGCTCAAGTCACACCTCTTCAGGTATCAAGGTCATGTCAGTGCTGCCCTTGTTCTTGGTGGAGTTGATTGTACTGGGCCACATCTACACACTGTTTATCCACATGGCTCCACCGATACTCTTCCGTTTGCCACTATGGGTTCTGGTTCTCTTGCTGCAATGTCAGTGTTTGAATCAAAATTCAATGAAGGGCTTACTAGGGAGGAGGGTATAGAACTGGTGTCCGACGCGATCCGCGCTGGTATCTTCAATGACCTTGGCAGTGGCAGCAACGTTGATGTGTGTGTGATAACGAAGGTACTCTCGACACACCATCGGAAGATGCGATGACAGTTCCCCTGGGTCCTCTGGCTAGTGCTTCTGCTGCAGATAGGATTTCTCAAGATGGCGAGCACAATGATGATCCTTCTAAGTTAGCTATACACCAAGAAAACTCGGTTGCTTCAGATATCAATGTGTCACCTGACAGTTTGTGTGGCAAGGCTGTTGATGATATAGTTGAATTTGGGGACATGTGTGATGCACAAGTTGAAGAGGAAAGAGTTCCAAAGTTCCGACCAAAGGCACAGACGAAGCTTCTTAAGGAAACAGCCAAATCTCGGAAGACTAACCAAAAGGTGGAAGCTTCCACTGTAGATGTGGTTACACAAAATGGAAAGGACAATAATATTCAGACAAGACTCCATGACGATCAGGTACAGGATCCTAAAAGTCATGAAAGTGTGCAGGTTCCCATCCAATTTGCTAGCTTGATGACATCATACATAAGTTTTGCGGCCGTTTTCCTTTAGAAAAACAAATCCCGAAATACAATAGAAATACATATATACATACAATTTTATTTAGGCCATATCTTCCATGTTTTAACTCCGATTTGACCCGTTCAAGTTGCGTTAGGTTCGTATTTGCGAGCTCTACATGTTAGTGTAGCTGTACAGTAGGTTTAGAAAATTTAATTTTCGAGTTTATATTAAAGTAATTATTTATCTATAGGAAATCTTAGAAAATTCATAACTTTCACGTTTTAAGTCCGATTTTTGTGATCTTTACGTCTGTGTGATCGTAGTAACGTGTAGAATAGTTTTGTAAGCTTTCCTAAATGTTTTTCTACTGTTGGTATACTGTTCTAATTGTATCTTTTGTTTGCTTCGTGTATGTTTGCTCGGAATGTTTGTATGTTGATGCTTGGTGATCGAATTTAGACGGTGAGCAGTACTACGACGATTAGGAGTATTATTTTGAGCCGGACCAGCAGTATCTATCGGAGAACTTTGATCAAGGCAAGTATAACATGGGACCATCCTTGTTACCTATTCACTGAAATTATCATACATATGCATGTGTCTACCTTGATAACCTTAGAGATTATAACTTAGTGATTGTTATCTTGATTCCTTGTCAACCTTGGGGATGCATTTGGGTAGCTATTGCTAGTGCCTAATCATGAACAATGATCTTGTAATTTTGATTAATGGATTAAGCAATCAACCATTAATGATGATTTTATTTGCTGTTGAAAAGGGGGCTAGAGCAAGGGGTTATATTGTTGCTCTAGTTTCTCTCCATAAGGACTTATCTGTACGTGATCATCCGGGACATACAGTACAGCTGTGAGGGCTATATGACTCTGGCTTTAGTTGTTCAAGAGACCTTTTCTAGCTTGTTAGTGGTTACCTTAAATGGCGTAAGAATGGCTTGACACGTTGGGTGTAGTGCGAGCCCCTGGCCTAGTGTGTATAGGCTGCGGTTGTTGTGCCACAGGGAAGGGGGGTTCTACATCTGCCTGCCGAGTGAATCTAATGGCCCTAACTTGTTAGATGAACTTTTGAATGGCTTTATATGGTTTCCGGTGTTTTGGGCCTAGCTAACCCATGCATTTGGAAGTCATGACTCACAGTGAAAGTGTACACCTCTGCGCAGAGTTAAAAACTGGTATACTAGCCGTGCTCACGGATACGAGCGGCCTTGGAACATTTACAGATAGATGATCATCATTGTTATATCATGTTTAATTACTGTTGTTATTATTATGCTCATGTTAATGCTATTCATTATCCTTATTACAATTGATCATTGATTCATAAATGGGATTTGATTACCTTGATGCTACTCAATTGCTAATTATATAATGAATAAAAGCTAAACGCAGTCAAACAGTGTCTAGCCTTTTGAGCCTCATGAACCCTGTGTTGTACTTGTTGAGTTCGACATGGACTCACTCTTGCTATTTCCCCCACACTCCAGTGTGTAGTAAGATGCTACTCGGAAGAAGGACAGAGGTGTAGTGGAGTTTCTAGAAGACTAGTAGAAGTGCTAGGCATATGTTACCCCCAGTCAGCCGTCCCTGAGAAGAATGGAGCCTGAAGTTTAGTCACCGTTCCGCGATACTCTGATGTAAGTGTTAATATAGCTATGTATACGTTATATAATAACATTGTTTCTGATACTTTTTCATTCTGACATATGTGTGGACTTCCTGGGCACACATATGGCGAGCCTGGTTTTGTTCTTTAGAAAACCGGGTGTGACAGATTAGCGTGCTTTTCGCACCTGTGTGTTCGTAGCAACGCGTAGAACAACTTTAAAACCTTTTCACACGTTGTTTCATATGTTTGGTTTACTGTTCTAATTTAGTTCTATTGTTTGCTTTGTGTATGATTGCATGGATGCTTGTGTGTGGTGCTTTATGATCTTGTCTAGTCGGTGAGCTTTACGTATTGATCAAGAAGCAGTTCTTTGGAGGTTACAAATCTACAGAAAGAAGGATCTTAATTTAAGGCAAGTATAGCATGGGATCATCCTTATTTCCTATTCACCTTTAATACACTTAATTCATGTGCATGTGTCTACCTTGTTACCACTAAGGATATCCTAGTTTTTGTATCTTGTACCTTGACACCGGTGGGACATTGCATTGGGTAGTATTTATGCTAGTGCTCAAGATAAATAACCATGATCTGCAACTTGACTAATGTTATATGCAATAAACGTTTAAAAGATGCTTTTATAGAAACATGACTCAAGAGGGCTAGAGCATATTTGGTTGTTTTTATGGTGCTCTAGTTTCTCTCCTTAAGGACTTATCTGTAAGGGAACATCCAGGACTTACAGTACAACTGTGAGGGCTATATGGCTCTGGCTTTAGTCATATAGAAGGACCTTTTCTAGCTTGTTAGAGGTTACCCTTATGGCGCAAATGGGGAAAAGGAGACTGTGGATGCCTACGTGGTTGTATCATACAGACTGACTAATGAAACCTAGCGGCCCTAACTTGTTAGACAAACCTTTGAAAGGCTTCATAGTGAACCCTGCCGACCTTCCTTGGAAGTGGGTCAAGAGATTAGCTACCTCGGGCGAAAGGGTAAATCACGACTCACAGTGAAAGTGTACAACCTCTGCAGAGTGTAAAACTGTTATAACAGCCATGCTCACGATCACGAGTGGCCTTGGACCCTTACAGAATAAATGATGAACACTGATGATAATGATAATACTGATGATATTGATGCTCACTAATGGTTATTGTTTCTTCCTATACATTCTTCTCGTTTACATGATCATGAGATTATTTGGGCTTATGGTAAACTTGTTGCTACTCAATTGCTAAATAATGACTCACTAAAAGCTAATCGCAGTAAACTTGTGTCAAACCTTTTGAGCTTCATGAACCCCATAATATATTTGCTGAGTTCGACATGGACTCACTCTTGCTGTTACCCACACCTCAGGATAGTGTCTAGAGTTTTTAGGCTTGTGATCAACCAGTCAGTTTGTTCCTGGAGTGAAGTCTACACCTGGTGTTCGAAGTTGTCTTTCCGCTGTGTTGCTCTCTAAGGTTATATCTTATACTATTGCATTATGTTTATTAAGCATTTGTCTCTTGATATTACACTTATCTGTGGCTATATGTGAGATTTGACTTCTTTATTTCACATATAGTTTATGTCCGTTAGTAGCCAAGTTGAGTCATCTTAATGTGTGGCTTATGAACTTTTAAGTGTTTAGTTGCTTTGTGCTTATGTTTATGCTTGAGTTGGAATTTTGTAATGAGTGGAATGATCTTGTGGGTTTCGTCCATGATTTCATTTAGTTTATATGTATAAGGTATAAGGATTAATGAAATAAATAGATGGGTTTTGGTTATCTCCTGCTTTCTATATCTTGTCTTTAGGAGTAGCCTGTCTTTATCAACTTATATCTCTGTTCTTGAAAGACCAAAAATTATAAGAAAATTCTGGACAAGAGTGGACTTCAATATCTTTCTCTAAATTCAAGAACCACCCTCATAGCTGTTTTGGTTTGGGAGTTATGAAATTCACAAGGCAATGTATCTATGCTGTCATAAACCTGGAACAGTTTCTGATATATACTGTTTTCGACCAAGTTAACTACAAAATCTGGAAGTATGTTCTATAAGAAAGTTGTAGAGAATTTTATAAGCTTTCCAACGGTATAAACTACAGCTTCATTGGATTAACCGAATGAGAGTTACAGCTGTTTTACTGCACTTCTGTTTTTCATATCGCAAGGAAATCTCAGGTTACTTGTTTATAACGTTGCTTTTGAGTTTCATTGGGATGTCAGAATGCCTTTATGATAGTTAGCTCATCTAGAAAAAGGTTCAAGCTACCTTACTTGGTATCCCTTATTTTAAGGGGGTAGCCAATGTAAAGAAGGTTTATTAAGTTTTAATTCTTTATTTGGAAGTATTGGTTAGTCTCCATGATTGAGTTGCCACTCTCAAGCAAAAATGTCCTATGAACAAGGTTGATAATTTTGGATCCACGGAGACGAGAGTTGTCCCTTTAGATAGTTCATGATTTTGATCATCTATACTTGCTCATGTTGCTGATGTTGGTCACTTGATGACAGGAAGTGTAGTATCCCATGACTCAGGAGCCTTATATGACGTCTCACACTGATATGTGGGAAAAGGCTGATGTTTCTGCCATTGAAGAATGTTATGGGTATGATGAAGCTGAGCACTATCAAAACAACAATGTTGAAGAGCAAGTTGGGAGTGAACTAAGTTAGAATCCACAACGACGAAAGCGAAAAAGGAAAGTCCATAAGAAGTCTGCTCAAGGAAGCAAAGCGCAGCGAAAATATGTCAATGGAAGACTGAGCAATGTGGATATGGATAAAATTCATGGAGCTACCAAAGTGGTGGGTGGTTATATTCAAGTAAGCTCAGTACAAGTTTTTTCTCTATTTGACCCTAGTGCTTCGCATTCTTTCATTTCCGCCGACATGGTAGAGACGTGCAAGATGGTGAAGTGTCCAACGAGGAGGCCTTTGCTAGTTCAAACCTCAGTGGGAGAAATACAGGCAGATTAGATATGCCCGAACGTTAGTCTTGTCATAAACAAGGAAAACTTCACCGCAACTCTTATTGTGTTGGAGTCACTTAAAATTCGCGTGGTTCTTGGTAATGGATGGCTCTGTGCACACAAAGGAGTGATTCATGGTGCTCAGTGCACAATGCTCTTAACAACACCGTCAGCGAAAAGAATTGAGTATCAAGGTGGTCGACTCTTACCTGAGGCAGACGAGAATGACCAATTAGAAGATAGGTACACTGAGGATAGCAAAGTGGACCATGAGTTTACAGAAGACATAGCAGAGGAACAAACAACTTTGGAGGAGCTCAATAGGAAAGATGATCATGCTTAGGCAGATTAGTCAGTCAGGATATGAGAAACTATCTCATGACTGTGAACGAAAAGAGTAATTTGGAAAATGAGGATCGAATAAAGACAAAGTGTCATTATCTCTTTTATCATCATCTTCCAAATCTCGAGGACGAGATTCATCTTAAGGGGGTAGAATTGTAACACCCTAAAATTTGCTTCTTTCAAAATAGATGCAAAGTGATTTAATTTTGCATTCTAGTGCTCATCAAAACATAGGAAAACAATATTTTTTATTACATTAAAATTTATCATAGGGTTTATCAACATTGTGTGTATACATGCTGGTGCATATGATTTGATGTGATGTTTGCTTATTGTTTCTTTATGTGTTGAGGGTGAGCAAAGTCTTTAAAATGCGTCTAGTAGGTCGATCTTCCTTCTCTAGCAAGCCTTTATCATTTTCTGCAATCAAATTCCATGTTTCTCAGCTCATGTTTTCGTTTGGAGCCTCTCAAAATCTTTTCTTTGTAACTCGAATCACTCCTTTCAGTTTCTCGTCCATCAATCAATCTCTACAAACTTCTTGAGAATTTTTCTGACTTTTTCTGTAGCTTGTTTCCACTTGTCTGTGAGCATAATATAATTTTTAGATGCTCTAAAATTACCTTTTAGTGAGCTCCAAATACTTTATTTGGGTTCCTCATGTTCCATAATGTCTCTGGAAAATTTTCCTGAATTTTCGGAGCTTTCGGAGTATTTTTCGCGGCTTAAATAATAATTCTGGACTTTTCTGGAATTATTTTATCCATGAAAATAATTAAATCCAAAAATAATAAATCTCTCATTTGTTTTCCAATGCTCAAAGCCCATGTGCAATAATCCTAATAAATCTCAAAGGCCCATACATTTATTTACTAATGGGCTTAAATGATTACTTAGGCCTATTAGCGGAGGTGGATGGTGCAACATCAATTAGCACCATATCGCTAGTTGATATGGAGGTAGAGAGTTTGCCTCCCTATATATACGTACCTACCCCATGGGCAAAGCACACCAAAACTACCGTAAGAGGAGCCCCTAGTTGGGAAATCTCTCGTGTAGTAAATTATATTTTCTCGTCCTTCTCTTGCCGCCATCTGACGAAGCCACCAGGCTCGTGAGCATACGTTCTACTCCAACAAGAAGAAGAGGTATTTACTTGAATTCCACTGTCTAGATCACATTAAAAACCAGATTTTGATTTATTTTCGAAATTAAAATTCTAGGTATTTATAAAACTGCCACTATCTTGTTTAGGCCATATCTTCTACGTTTTAACTCCGATTTGACCCGTTCAAATTGCGTTAGGTTCGTATTTGCGAGCTCTACATGTTGGTAGTACTGTACAGTAGGTTTGGAAAATTTAATTTTTGAGTTTATATTAAAGTAATTATTTATTTATAGGAAATCTTAGAAAATTCATAACTTTCATGTTTTAAATCTGAATTTCGTGATCTTTACGTCTGTGTGATCGTAGTAATGTGTAAAAGAGTTTTACAAACTTTTTATACTGTTAGTGCTACTGTTGGTTAGGTTTTCTACCTTTAAGATTCGATGTTAGATTTAATCTATTATTTTACTAAAGAAAATCTCGTTTAATTCATAACTTATTTGTTTTAATTCCGAATTAGTCCGTTCAAATTGCAATGGATTTATAACAACATGAACTACGTATTAGTATTAATGTTTTCTTTATCAAAATCTCTAGAATTTCATAGTTTAGATCTAACTTGATTAATAACTGTGCAACTAGATTTATAAATAAAATATTATTGATTTCTCCTTTAGTTTTCTAAATTTAAATGTAATTTAGCCTAAGTCACTTTTGAAGATCTATAAAAAGTATTTTATCCTATATATATGATTTTATGTAGTTAAAATAAATGAGACCTATAATTTTCCGTTTTATACAACAAAATCTTTCGGTGTATGTATTTCTTTCACCGTAGCTCCGATTAGCGTGTTTTCCGCGTTTATGTGTTCGTAGCAACGCGTAGGTTAATTTACAATTTTTTAATTGTTTGGTGTACTGTTCTAATTATTATTCATTGTTTGCTTGGTATGATTGCTCGATGCGTGTGTGGTGATTTATTGATCAAGTCCAGTCGGTGAGATTTACGTGGAGATTCAATAAGCTATTAATTGACGATTTGGATCAAAGAAAGGATCTCAATTTAAGGCAAGTATAGCATGGGATCATCCTTGTTTCCTATTCACCTTTAATACACTTAATTCATGTTCAAGTGTCTACCTTGTTACCACTAAGGATATCCTAGTTTTTGTATCTTGTACCTTGACACCCATGGGACATTGCATTGGGAAGTATTATGCTAGTGCTCAAGATAAATAACCATGATCTGTAACTTGACTAATGTTATATGCAATAAACGTTTAAAAGATACTTTATAGAAACATGGCTCAAGAGGGCTACAGCATATTTGGTTGTTTTTATGGTGCTCTAGTTTCTCTCCTTAAGGACTTATCTGTAAGCGAACATCCGGGACTTACAGTACAACTATGAGGGCTATATGGCTCTGGCTTTAGTCATATAGAAGGACCTTTTCTAGCTTGTTAGAGGTTACCCTTGTGGCGCAAATGGGGAAAAGCAGACTATGGATCCCTGCGTGGTTGTATCACACAGACTGACTGATGAAACCTAGCGGCCCTAACCTATTAGACGAACCTTTGAAAGACTTCATAGTGAACCCTGCCGACCTTCTTTGGAAGTGGGTCAAGAGATTAGCTACCTCAGGCGAAAGGGTAAATCACGACTCACAGTGAAAGTGTACAACCTCTGCAGAGTGTAAAACTGTTATAACAGCCGTGCTCACGGTCACGAGTGGCCTTGGACCGTTACAGAATAAATGATGACACTGATGATAATGATAATACTGATGATATTGATGCTCACTAAAGATTATTATTTTTTGTTATACATTATTCTCGTTTATATGATCATGAGGTTATTTGGGCTTATGTTAAACTTGTTGCTACTCAATTGCTAAAAGATGACTCACTAAAGGCTATTGCAGTAAACCCGTGTCAAATCTTTTGAGCCTCATGAACCCCATGATATATTTGCTGAGTTCGACATGGACTCACTCTTGCTATTTCCCACACCTCAGGATAGTCTCTGGAGTTAATAGGTTTGTGATCAACCAGTCAGTTTGTTCCTGGAGTGAAGTCTACACCCGGTGTTTGGAGTTGTCTTTCCGCTGTGTTGCTCTCTAAGGTTATATCTTATACTATTGCATTATGTTTATTAAGCATTTGTCTCTTGATATTACACTTATCTGTGGCTATATGTGAGATTTGACTTCTTTATTTCACATATAGTGTATGTCTAGTTTTGTCCTAAAAACCGGGTGTGACAGAGAATTCAAGCATAAACATAATGACAACAAATGGAACACCGAAGGTTCACACTTCAAACATTGAGTCAACTAGCGATACTATTGTTCTCTTCATACCAAGGGTAAGGATCCTAAAGCTCCTCTTTCAATTTCGCAAGAAGGGGGTGTAACACCCTAAATTTTTGAATATTTTTAAATAGGGAATTTGATTTACTTACGCAATTTTGTGAGCATTTTAACCTAGTGAAATGATATTTTGTTTAAATAAAATCAAATATAGGGTTAAAATATGTGTTTGTGCATACATGCCGTTGCATATTTTATTTGGGTGATTGGTTTTTATTTTAAAAAGAAAATTATTTCAAGAATCATTTGAAAATGCATTTGGGATATTAGAAAAAGAAAAACAAAATAGGAATTTACCTTTCCCTGGTTTCGGCCCGAAGGCCCAGCTTCTCCTCTCTCCTTCCCGGGCCGTTCGGTCTTCTCACCCGAGGCCCAGCCTCCTTTCCCGCACGTAGCGTCGTGGGCCGGCCCAGCCAGCAGCTGCTGAAGTCCTGACCGCCGCGCCCTTCTCTTGTCTCTATGACGCGCCGGGCCCGCTTGTCAGCGTCATCCTCTACCTCCCGCTCGTACCCGAGCGGGACTTCGGCAATGGAGGCCGAGGCCGTCCCGATTTCCCCCCCCCCCCGCCTTGTTCCGCACGTCAGCCAGCCTCTTAAATAGCAGCCCCCGCCTCCACCTCAACCCTAATCGTGAGCCATCACCCTCGCCATCGAGCTCTAGCCGCCGCAAAGCCCTAGCCGCCACTGTCAAGCTCGGAGTCGTCAAGTTCAGCCTCTTGGTCATCCTCGTCAGCTGCAGTCACGTTCGTGACGCCCCTACGACCTCGCCGAGCTTAATTTCTTCTTCTTTTTCGGTTTAAGTCGCTGATTTCCGCTTGCTATCGTCTACAGAGAAGCTCCGTCCACCATTGATAGTCGCGGGGCGTCTTCGGTCGATTTCCGTCGCCCTAACCGGTCTAGGTGAGTCCACAAGCCTCCGTTCTTGCCTCCGGTGTATTTGAATCGAAGAATAGTGCACTTAACCGCTTGATTGAGCAATGCCGGCGAGCCGCCGGTCACTGTAGCCGGCCGGAATCCCCTCCCTCTCACCTTCCGATCAAATCCCGACCGTCCGTTGCAGATCTAACGGCCTAGATCTTAAGATACCCCTTCGGGTGGAGATTTTGCTTTAAGAGCCCCTAGCTTTCTTCGTTTTTAAACCCGCAGTCCATGGCGTATTGGCTGAATACGTCTTGTTATTTTATAAACATAAATTTCGTCGGTTTAAATGAAAATACGCTTTCAGGTATTTACAGAATTGCCACTAGATTTATTTAGGTCATAAAATCTCCGTTTTAACTCCGATTTGATTCGTTCAAGTTGCGTTACGTTCATAATTTCATACTCTACCTATTAGTACTGCTGTATAGTAGATTTTATACTTTTAAAATTTGAGGTTAGATTTAATCTATTACTTTAATAAAGTAAATCTTGTTTAAATCATAACTTTTCCGTTTTAGCTCCGATTTACGTGAACTTCGCGTCTCTGTGATCCTAGAGCGATGTAGATTTGTTTTAAAAACTTTTCATCTTATTTTACTACTGTTGGTGTACTGTTCTAATTGTAGCCTTGTTTGCTTTGCATGATTGCCCTTGGATGATTGTTGTTGATGTGCTAATCAAGAATAGACGGTGATCAGTTCGTTGGTGATCAAGAGAACTATTACGAGTCGGATCAATAGGATCAGCTAGATCAAGGCAAGTATAGCATGGGATTATCCTTGTTACCTATTCACTTTAATTCACTTAATTCATGATGCATGTGTCGCCTTGTTAAGGATGCCTTAGTATTGATCTTGTTCCTTGAATCCTATGGTTATTGCAATGGGTAGTTGCTAGTGCTCACATAAACAATGATCTTGTAATTTGACTAATGATATATGCAATAACTCTAAAAGATGATTTTTAGCAACAGGGAACAAGAGGGCTAGAGTTTTCTCTAGATTCCTCTCCGTAAGGACTTATCTGTAAGCGAACATCCGGGACTTACAGTACAGCTGTGAGGGCTACATGGCTCTAGCTTTAGTCATATAAGAGGACCTTTTCTAGCTTGTTAGTGGTTACCTTCATGGCGCAAAAGGGGTTGTGTTCCGGGTTGGGTGTAGTGCGGCTCCTGTCCCTATGAGTATAGGCTGCGTGTCATTGTGCCATATGGAAGGGGGGCTCTACATTTGCAGGCCACAGAAACCTAGCGGCCCTAACTTGTTAGACGAACCTTGGAAAGACTTCATAGTGAAACTTGATTGTCCAATGAGGAGTCGTGACCTCGGGCTTTTGGGGATCACGACTCATAGTGAAAGTGTACAGAGTGTAAAACTGGTATATCAGCCGTGCTCACGGACATGAGCGGCCTTGGACCCTTACGGAATAGAGATCACTATTAATTTATTTGTTTTTGCTATTCATTATTCTCTTTACATGATCATGTGTTTATTATGGGAATATTACCGATTTTGATGCTACTCAATTGCTTAAAATATGATCAACTAAAAGCTATATGCAGTTGAACCAGTGTCTATCCTACTTGAGCTCCATGAACCCCATGTTACACTTGTTGAGTACTTTTGTGCTCACCCTTGCATTCCCCCACCACAGGATGGAATCCCGAAAGTGCAAATAGTGACTACTACTACTACTTTCCTGAAGATTACTAGACTTGTGGTCAACCAGTTGTCGTGCCTGTGCTATGGAGCTAGCTACCACAATATTTATACTATGTTTCCGCTTAATTACGTAAAGACTCTGTGATATTATTCATTATGTAATAAACATTTGTGATGATACTATTTATATTTGTCATCTTATGTGTGAATGATCTCTGGGCGCACATAAGATTATACATTCCATTTGTTCCTTAAAAATGGGTGTGACAGATTGGTATCAAAGCTATGTTGACTGTAGGATGCAAGCCTAGTTAGCAATGGTCGTTTTAGTTCCCTTTTCTTCACTTGTTTCATGCTTACCACTTTACTCTTGGTAATTGCTAAATTATTATGCTTCTTTCGCCTCATTCTATTATGAAAATATTGCCTCTAATTTCAACTTACCCTTGGCCTAAAAATCTGTAGATGCCTCATGCCCGCAAGACTGCCCGTATCACCACTAGAGGCTACTATCCACCCCGTTCCCTGGAGGAACCAGAAGAGCTTCAGGAGGAACCCGAAGAGCTTCAGGAGGAACCCGAAGAGCTTCAGGAGGAACTAGAAGACACTACACCAACCCCGCCATCAACACCAGATCCGGTGCCAGAACCAGTTTTGCCTCAAGAGGAAATTGAACCTAAAGAGGAGGTTATCTATTTGAGTGACGATGAAGATGTTGAGCTTGCTCATAATGGAGGACAGCCCCCTTCGCCTCCACAAGGTGGTTCTGCTGAAATTGGTGTGCCGTCCCTTCCTATGGGCTGGATTACGAGGATCCATCACAAGTCAAGCCATGACACTCCGTCACACCACCGATTGGGTGACATGCTTAATGCCTACTTCACAGATTGGGATCTTGCAATTGAGTATGTCTGCTGGGAGCATAAGCACCCTTTGGAAGCTACTTACTGGAAGTGCAGTGTGCGTATCTTCGTTAAGAACAATGAGATGGGCACCTTTTTGCTGGACCGGTGTTTTTCCCATAGTGGTCGTCGTGCCACTATAGAAGATGGCATAGAAGATGCAACCTTTTGAAGCATGCTTGGGACTTCGTCACCTTCGCTATGAGATTATGCAAGATGATCAATATCGCTATTTTCGCCGTGGAGACCCAGAGTATGGATGGGTAATGATGAACCCTGGGAATTTGGATTTAGTTCCTCGGGTCATGGTGGATTTTGGTCATGACATGATGGTGACAAATCATCGGTTGGTAGCCCTAGTTAAAGCTTTGGGAAAAGACGTCAAGAGGTATCAAGAAGTGATAGATGGCTTAAGGATTGACCAAGGCATGGAAGCGATCTATGATTATCATGAACATCAAGCCCGTCCTTAGGAGTTGGAATACCATTTATGTAATAATATGATAGTACGAGTAGTGTCGAGTTAAGTTGAGTTTGTGGTGTCGTGTGAACTTTTGTGTGGTTAGTTGAGTTATTATTGTGCTTATGTGTGAGTTGGTTCTTCCATGTAATGAGTGCTGGAGCTTTGTGGGCTTGTCTACAAAAGTTCCTAATTATATAATACTAAGTTTTAGTGTGATAAATAAATAATTTAGTTGGGTTAACTTTTCTTTCTGTTCTGTCCTTTCTGGAGCGGTCTGTCTTTCCTTTTATGCTTAAAATTAACTGTTCAGCAAAACATTCTGAAATTTTTATGAGAGAATCTAGACCCACGTACCTTTCCAATGCCTCTAGAATCACCTTTTTATCTATTCGGGATCATGAGTTATAAACGTTACAAGATGAAGTTACTGTGCAGTCTGGATGTCAGAAATAGTTTCTGTTGTGTCCTGTTTTTGGGTAACTTCGTGACAGAATCTGGGAGTATGAGTTAAATAAATGTTGTAGATAATTTCATAAGCTTTCCAACCATATAAAGTACACCTCTACTGGATGTCTGTAACTCGAGATAGGTTTGTTTTACCGAACAGCTGAAATTAGGATGTGTCCAGAAAATTATCAGATTCTAATCCCTATCTCTAGAATTGTCTATTATGTGGTAATCTCTAAGATTTGATACTGTATTGGATAACAGATGTCTGGAAGAGGACGAGGTCGAGGCCGTGGTCGTGGAGTTGGTCCACCACCTACTATTAATGAGCTTTTGGCCATACAGACACAGCTAATGGAAGCTCTGGTGAACAATCAGCAAAATCAGCCAGTTGGAGGAGCACCTGCGCGAGATAAGCGTGGAGAATTTTTGAAGGGTCATCCCCCGGTGTTTACACATGCCTCAGATCCATTGGAAGCTGATGATTGGCTTCGTGCAGTAGAGAAGTAGCTCAACATTGCTCAGTGTAATGATCAGCAGAAGGTGTTGTTTGCTTCGGGACAACTTCAAGGAGCAGCTCAAGATTGGTGGGATTCATATCAGTATGGCCATCCTGCCAATGCCCCCGCCATTACTTGGCAGGAGTTTACAGAGAATTTTAGGTCCTACCATATACCAGAGGGGGTGATAGCACTGAAGGTAGAAGAATTCCGCAATTTGACACAAGGATCTATGCATGTGGCAGAGTATAGAGACAAGTTTGCTCAGTTGTCACGTTATGCACCAAATGAGGTGGCTAATGATGCTGATAAGCAGTGACTTTTCTTGAAGGGTCTACATGATGGTCTTCAACTGCAGCTAATGTCCAATGCTTACCCAGATTATCAAACACTAGTGAATCGCGCTATTGTGGTGGATAATAAGCGCAAGGAGATGGATGCTAAAAGAAAGAGACTTCAGGGACAGATATCTGGAAACAACACTCGTCAACGTACTGGTTATCAACAAGGTTTTCAGCAGAGGTATCCGCCCAACCAATGGAATCATGGTCAACTTCCTCCACGTAATCAGTTTCTGCAACGTCCTCCTTATCAGTCGCAGAATGGCAATCAACGCTCTCAACAGCAGAATGGGAACCAGAATCAGCGACAGAGTACCCCTAACAACACCCCAATGAAGACTAGTGCTCCTAATACTCCAACTAAGTGTTTCCATTGTGGAAAGGAAGGACACTTGTCTTATAACTGTCCTGAGAAGGCCAATCAGCAAACTCCTCAGAAGCAGAACAGTAATCAGAAGCCACCATACTACGGGAAGGTGACTCACGTGTCGGAGGAGACTGCAATGTCGGAACCTGAAGTTATGCTCGATACGTTCGATGTCCACTCCATCCCTGCCACTGTTCTTTTTGATTCTGGAGCTTCGCATTCATTCATATCTCAAATATATGTTAAGACAAATAGCACTAGCATCATTATCATCTTCATTTATACCACAACGGGCTAAACCAATAAGCAATTCTTGATAGTAAGCTTCAACTCCTTTATCACCTTGTTTTAAAGTTTGTAGTTTCAAACGTAAATCACGTTGGTAATAAGGAGGAACAAAACGAGATTTCATACGTTGCTTTAAAGCATTCCAAGTTTGAGGCACAGCAGCAGCATTATTAGCATTGCAAAGATCACTCCACCAGAATAAAGCAAAATTAGTAAACTCACTAGTAGCAAGTCTAACTCTATGCTCAGCAGGAACATTATGAGAATCAAATTTTTGTTGAACAGCAAGCTTCCAATCTAAATAAGCCTCTGGATCAATATTACCAGCAAAAGGAGGAAGGCTAAATTTAATTTTAGCAAAAGGATCATTATTACCATGATTATTACCTCCCATACCGCGACGGTTGAAGTTGAGGCGGCGACGGGCATAACCGTCAGCATTCACATCCGCATCGTCATCACCAAAATTATCTGCATCGTCATCAACAGCACGATGAGGTGGAGGACGTTGCTCGAGTTGTTCAATGCGGGTGACCAGATTGTTCACATTGCGTGTCAGCTCGGTCATAAGATTACGTTGTTCAGTCATGAACGTTGTAAGCTCGCCCTTGGACACGCAATCATTGAAGTCCGTCGGAGATCCTGCCATGGTTAGAAGATAGAAAAAGACAACACCAAAGTATTATCCCTATCAACTAAAAGGAACCAAGTGGTGGTGGCGGTGGTGGTGGTGGTGAAAGTGGAATGCAAAATCACAAGCGGCTTACCACCGTCTTGCCTGTATTCTTACCAACGCCAAACAAGAGCAAAACCAACGTGGTGAAGCAATCTGTTGTTGAGCGTGGGTAACAGTTGCAAGATGAACCTGTGCTGACAGAAGAATATGTGGAGCTATGGGTAGGCACACAATATGACAGCAAGGATTAGCAATTAACGAATACAGATTAGCGATTGTTCAATCCGGATCCAAAGTACAAATCACAGCTGCTGGCTAAGACGTGTCGAGACGTAGCGCAACAAGGTGAAAACAAAGGACGATGGAAAGAACGCACAGAACAAGCAAATAACCGGATTTTTCCTATTTCTTGAATTTTTCCCTGATTTTCTCAAAATGCACTAGTAGGAATCAAACTTTTTTTATTTTTCACTATTTTTTTTATATTTTCTCTGAACAAGGATCACAAAAGATGCAACCATAAAAATTGGCACCTACAACTGAGGTGGGATGTGGTCTACAGAAAAACAACACGTTCTCTGAAAAGCGTGCAGGAACTTTGACAATTTTTTTCTTTATTTTCCTGATTTTTTTTGGCAATTTTGACGAAACCAAACAAGGCAAAGCCAATTTGGGTCGGCTCCAAATGGAGTCAAGAAGCTGCTGTAAAAATTTCAGATTTTTCTGATAAACGAGCGAAAAGTTATGCCTGTTTTACCGAAGGTATCTCAAGTTATGTTTTGACTGGAGGCACAACACGAAAGCGGCAGTTAGGGCAAAGCGTCCCTAAACTCCAACACCGATCACAAGATCGTCCCTGTGACTCCAACAGCGACAGTAGGTATTCGCCTGATGATGTAAGGAGGGCTGCGACGCAGGCAAGATAAGAGCGGCTTGCAACCTATCTAGGGTTTGCGCGGCGGCGAGAAGTCACACAAGGCGGCTAGCGGGGGCAAGTCGAGTAATGTGGTGGCTTCAACTTGTTGTTTAGGAACGGTAGATGGGATAGCGGCGGAAAACAAAAATCACAGCGATGGGCGATTCAACTACGACCACGAACACAATCCTAAACCAGCAACAAGACTCGACCACGGACACAAACTCAACAATGCGAATCTGAAATGAAATTGCAAAGGCACAAAAGGTGATAGGACAGCGGAAATTGAAATCTTTTTGGGCTTTTTGTGGACTCTAGGTAATGAACAAATATGAGTCTAAGGCAAACGAGAATATACCTCGCGGTAAACCTAAAATCTCTGATACCAATTGATGAAATACAGGCCTGATCTTCCGAGAGGTAACCGGTAAGTCTGACTTGTGGAGATCTCGACATTGGCGATCCGGCTTCAAATCAGACACGATTCGAACCCTGCAACCGTTACACCACTACTCCGTTGGTTATCAACCAAGCACAACTTGATTGACCTCGCCAAGAAGGCTTTTCCTGCAAGCGAATCGAAGAACACAAGCAAGAAGGTAAAAACACGCAATCTGAAATTGCAAATATGAATGATGCGATTATCAATAGGGTTCAAGAAGTCGGTTCCAAAGGACTAATCGACACAGTGGAGGAGATCAAGAACAGCGGCCCTGGATCACTATAAAAGGATTTGTCACCACAGTTACAATGAACGATTCAGTTTCTCGATGGAAAACTAAACTCTAAACAAAACCCAATTGTCTAGCGGCGGCGGCGGCTATTTTTATAGTCTAAGACTCGACCTAGGGTTGAGGACGGCCAGGGGTTGGGTGCCCACAACTTGGGCTTAAGGCCCGACACGATACATGGCCAAGTTGGCCCAAATAGGTGACGCAGCACCTTGCCATGGTCACACAGAATGATCCACGAACCTTCTGGAGCTGGGACCAGATCCAAAACGACGGCATCGTCGTCCCCTTTCCAACGCATCCAAGAACGCCCCGTTTCGATGTCGTATGAGAGAGTTATGACCGAAACAGTGACGACGTGTCTGCTGAATCCGAGGGTGACGTGGCAGCTGAGTTGGGGACGAATTGCAACTTGGAGAAGACCATAGCATCGGTGTGTCCAGCGTGGCGATGTCCTCATCATGTTGACAGTTTATAATTGGCATTAGTGACAATCAACACTTGCATTTTAATTTCAGTTATTTATTTATTTTGGAGTTTGTTATATAATAGCTCTAAAAAAAGATGCATAACCAAAAACAAAAATAAAAACTTGTCTTCTATATATTAGTGTGTGCTTATCTTTTATAATAGTTTGTGTTTTAAAAAACAGGAAAAAATGTGTTTGTCTACATAGTTTGCTTTAAGTATGATTTGTTTAAGGTGTGTTATCTTGTTTATAAGAGTCAAGTAAATAAATAGAACTTGAAGATGATCTCACATAATGGACATGATGAATAATTACTCTGTTATAATTCCTATTAACTTTTTAAGTACCTAGTTTTCAACCTTGAATTCTCCCGAGTTTTGGATGAAATTGATTTGACATGAGAATTTGCTCTAAACTTGAAACTCGTGGGTAGCAAATGCTTGATCTAAATCTAGGTAATTGATGGATATGATATGAGAAAGTCTGAGCTACTATTTATCTTGTTCTAAGTGACACTTGAATTTTAGAGATTTCTTTTGAAGAAAATAAAAATCTGTGGCAGAACCACCTGAATTATATGGCCCACATGTGCTTACATTGCCTTTCAGGCCTCTGATATAGCACATGCAAGCCAGACAACCCCGGTAGTCTGTCGGGTGTCCTCGGGGAACCCCGAATCATCCACGTTTTACAACTCATACAGGATCAACAATGGAGTTGTTACAACATTACAACAATTGATACAAAAATACTTACATCAGAGTGCGGAATAATATAACTCTAGTTTACAAAACATGTATAAGTTAGAATTTTAACTTAAGCTCCAAAAGATTAGTAGAAAAGCAGAAGTATCTGAGAAGAAACATCTAAGGTAGAAGAGGTAGCTAGACCATGTCGAGCCCACTAACAAGATCTCACTATGCTGCTCAAGTCAAATCCTACAACAGGGATTAACAAACCCTGAGTACTTAAGGGTACTCAACAAGTCTTATCCGACTAAAGAAAATACTCCAAGGATATGTAAGCTTTTGAGGTAAGGTAGAAGTAAGAAGTATATTTTGCAGAAAAGCCTTCTAATAGTCGATCCTTACTTTCAATATTTTATCTTTAAGATTATTAAGAAATAGCATTATATATAAACACCTGACCTAATCCAATCACTTCTTAAAGCATCTCATCATGTGATCATGAGTATCAAATTTTAGTTATTAACTACGATGTATGGTTAGAGGGTCGAGTCTTCTTCTCCGAGAAGCAACGACGATTCGAATCGATTTGGCCCAGCTGGGGTTTCCTTACCACACGACATATGCAGGTCTAGGTCTGGACCCGGAGCCAGCCAGAACTTACATATATCAACCTTCACTCGGATCCTCCAAAATGTGAACTGGTCCAGTGCTACCCTAGAGCACAGTACACCACCTCCCTGCGCCACTCCTAGTGGATTCATAGGATGGGTACACGCTACTCTCACCATCTCCACACTCCCAGTATGCGGTTGTCGTTTCACATAATGGAATAGCCAAGGTATTAGGCTTACCGAAGTATGTGGCCAATATTAGCAAAGTCTCAACCACACACAGGCCTACAACAAACGGTCCTCAATCGACACAGGCGGAACAAGCACGACTAGGCGAACCTGTCTGCTCAACTTACCATGACAACCAGTTCCGCCTGGTCTCATATTAAAAGTATGCCATGATCATCCTCATACTTCAGGTTCATCGAAGTTTTCAGATAACTTTACTTTATCACTTTTATCATCTAGGCAGGGCTAAGCATAAAACTATTTATTTTATAAAGCTGTGTAACATGGGATAAGTAATTAGTAGACAAGGAAGATATGCAACAACGGTATATCACACAACTTCTACTACTTAATGCATCAAACATATTTATGTGAATAACTTTTATAAAAATACAAGAATTGGGTTATGCTCCGAGAAGTTAGTTTTCCTCAGAGAGTTCCAATAGACACCAACACCTCTGGTGGATGGACTTACTCCGAGTCTTGATCAACCTGAGTCTTCTCACTCTCGTACATACTACACGCAATAAATGATGCTTTGCTTACCATGATGGGCTACATGCCATGATGCATGATGCATGATAAAAGACATGTATTTACATGTAGAACTTTAATAAAGTTAAGAAAGTTGAGTACAACTTTCCTTCACCAAACAACTAGGGTTATTTATCATAAAAACATTTTCATCTATTTAGCTCAATAAGTTAATTAGTGACTAACATGAAATATTAAGCATGGACCATCAAGAACTTACATATACCCTAACTCATTATCATGATGAAGAACTTGTAAAACTACACTTATATTAATTATTAATTAAGACATTTTTATTTATGATAAACAAGTCAATCATGAACTTAACAACTATATATAAAGAAGGTGCCAAGGAACAGTAGGGGTTTGGTGTTCCAAGGTCCACAATCAATCCATAATATCACTCAATTCATTTTATGAAGCATTTTGATGAATAAACATTTATTTAATCATTAATTAAAGGCATGTAATTAAGCATATAATTAAAAATTATCAAAACAGTACCATAATTTTTGTGGAGCTAGATATAATCATGTAAAATATTATCACAAAGTTTCATGATTTTTGGATAATTATTTTAGCCTATACAAATCATAGAACATGCATTTATTAATTAAAAGAGCTATTTTTATATCATAATAAAAGTACTGAAATGGACCTGTTTATATTTTTCTATTGTAGAGCATAGCATAACATGCATACAAAAATAATCTCACAATTTTAGCAGCTCTAAATAATTAGTTATGAAATTAGAAAGAAACTGCACTTTTAAATATTTTAAGAAAAAAGGAAAACACTTTTCTTTCCTCAGGCTCGACTCCTTTTCTTTCTTTCTTCGGCCCAGCATCCTCCCTTTCCTTTCTGGCCCAACTCGGCCCAGCTCCTATCTTTCTTTTCTCCTGGTCCAAGTCGGACACCTCCAGCAAACAGCCTGAGGCCAAAATTGGCCCAAGGCCGAGCTCCGGCGACGGGTGACAGAGACAACGGCGATGGTCACCGACGATAGGGTCTGCGGTGAGGTGGCTAGGCTCAACACGCTCAGGGCGCTGCTGCGAGTCTACCTAGAGTGAAAATGGAGGGGGTAGCGGTGGTGCAGCAGCTTGCTACCGTCCATGGCGGATGCAGCGGTGCTGCGTGTAACACCCCAAGTGTTTGTCCCTTACTAAGCAGTGGGTTTGAGCTCAAACATGATAGATTAAGTGGAGATGATGATGTTAAGGTCAAAGTATGGAGATGAGCCTAACCTAAACTTAGATGTTGCACCATTGCTTTACATATAGGTCATTTTCAAGATATATGCTTAGATGGTGTTATTGCAATATCTTCATGTGTCTCACCTTAGTACCTATCTATATTGATCCCTGAAAAAGTTTCATGAAGTTTGGAATCAAAAAGTCACATGAAATGATAAGTTCTATTTCTATCTGAAGGGCATGATTAAGTGGATGGAATTGGAGATCATCAACCAAACCTTACAACTTTGCCCAAATGACTCTAGATGAACTCTACAACAAAAGTAATGAAGAGTTCATGTTGAGCAAATGCCCTGAAAATGCTCCAATAAGTCACAAAGGATAATCTAAGTTTTATTGTGATATTACTTTAGTCCAAGTGGAACTGCAGAATCTATACAAGTTTTGATGTTAGACCTTAAATAAAAGTTGTAGTTCATATTATGTAGAACAAAGTTTGTTTAAAGGTCAAAACCTAGATAGGCCTCTAACTTAGTGTAACCGAGCCCTAAAGTTTGAATCTCTTGCTGTTTTGGGACCTCGAAATTTTGCAAAGTCTGAGAAACTGAAGATCAGTTTTCCAGTTTTAAGTGACCATCTTTGATGCCTTGTAGTTTTCAAACCAGGCTAAACTAGTTCATGAACCTTTAATAGGATTTGTAGTACTCACTTAGCTCTACAACTTGTATTAATGAGGTTTTTGCTGAAATCGGCTGGATTAGGGAGTAGAGAGGGGACAAAAGTGCAGTTTCAGTTGGCTCGCAATTGGACTACAAAACCCGATTTTGAGGTACCCTCCTTTGGAGCTTTTTATCTCTCTAACCATCTCAAATTAGACTTCGATTCTTTAACCAAAGTTGGAGTACTCTTGTAGCTCTACAATTTTGTCAATTATACCATGAGCCAATTCGAGCTAATTTGTGAGTTATGATCGATGAATAATGGAGTTTCAGTTGTATGTTTTAGATGGTATTGTCATTTCATTACAGAGTTTGAATTGGGCTGGAGCTTTGGTCATGGCCAGCACGGACTGAGGCCAAGCGCCGCGTGGCCCTCCGATGCCCTTGTTGCTCGACACCTCGCACCCACGCGTCCTCGCATCGAGTGAAGAGGCCAGCGCCCTTTGCCGTTCTCCCTCTCGCTCTCCATCTCTCTCTTTCTGCTCTCTGTTTTTCTCACCATGGACGAGACGGAGCGGAGCTCCGTTGCCGCTGCCCGTCGATGCCTGCTCCTCTCCAAGCCGGCCATCCTTCTGTCCCTCCAGCACACCTTACCACGCATCCCAAGCTCCCTTCCAAGCTCCACCACCCTTTTCTGGAAGCTCTGCTCGTCGCCACGGCTCCTCCCTGCTGGAGCAGCCACCATGGCTGCTACTGCTCCTGTGGCCAGGCTGCCACAGGCAGCCGCTACCCAGGCCGACGTCTCCCACGACTGCGCACCGGTCTTGCGGCACCATAGCGCCCCTTCATTGGCTGTCTTCATCGCCGAAGAGCGCCACCACCGGAGCAGCTCCCGCTGCTAGTCACCGCCTCTATGGTCGGCTTGCCTCGGACCCTCGCGGAGCAAGGCAAGGGCACCAGTAGGTGTGCGGAGACCCCCTGGTGCTCCCCCGCCCCTCAGCCGCGGCCGACAAGTCTCCTACGGCCGGCTTCCGCGAGCTCCGGCGACCCTTCCGCTGTAAATCCCGACCAAGGGCCTCGGGCTCGAATCTGACAAAAGCCAGGGGTCTATCTGCACAGCCGTAGACTCAGATGAATAGTGCCACGAGGACTAATTTGTGATGATTTTGCACGAACTTTGAAATTACATAGTAAATCATAGGAAATTCATAAAATAGCAAATGAGGACTTTTTGGAATCCTTGTGAAATTGTCTATGCAGTAGATCTATAATATGGCATGTTTTAGTTTAATTTTTGGTAATGACTTGTTTTCGGCCGGCCGTGCTTTTGTCCTGTCGCACGCACGCTCCAATCCCACGCGCAGCGTTTGGCATCCCACCGCAAGGCACACGCACGCGATCACTGCTCTTATCCTTCCACGCGTCGTCTAGGACCTTTTCATTCCCCGCGTCTCTCTCTCCCTGGCGACCGGCGACTACCGACCGGCGACTAGCGAGCTCCTCCCCGGTGACCTCCTCGTCACCCACCGCCTCCCCGTGCCTGCGCCGAGTTCCTCCCCACCCCACCTGCGCCGGTGATGGGGGAATCCGTGCGGAGACTAGGGATCGCCGCCACGTCAGTGCTCACATCGGCCCCTACCGCGCCGCCCGCCTCACCTGCGGTTGCTACGCGGACGCCGACCGTCATCTCCCTCGAGCTCACCGGCCCCGACGACAACGAGCGCACGTCGACAGCTCCCTCCCTTCTGTGCCCGCTCCACTACTCGATTCCTCCACCTCTGACCTGCGCTACTTCGTCCTCGACGCCGCCATGGGCTCCGCGCTCCGCCTCCCAGACTCTGACCCCAAGGAGCCCATCCAGCACCAAGCGCTCGTCGGTGTCCTTCCATTCCCCGGCAGCGTCACCCGTGTCCGCGACGACAGGCTGCTGGCCGCTTCGGTGGCGCTGGCGGAGCAGGTCACCGAGGAGCACTTCGCTAAGGGGCTCGGCCTCCACCACTTCCTCTGCGACGACCACAACCTAGTGCCGCCGCGCCGGGCCACGGCCACCCGCATCCACCTCGTCCGTGCCCGACGCTGTCCTGGATGTGCTGCGCCGATTCATCACCAACTCTAGAGTCCCCTTCGTCGGGCCAGGCTCCGCTCACGACGGCCACATCCCAGAGGAGTCGTACGTCACGGCCACGCACAGCCTCTCCTCTGCCGGAGTCGTACGTCACGGCCTCGCGCAGCCTCTCCTCCACCGCCGGCGGCAACGCCCATCCCACCTCTTGCAAGTTGGTGGTGCCCGAGGAGGAGGATGCGGTTCCCAGAACCTTGCCCGACAGGTGTTTGATGAATTTCCTCACCCTCTCACAGAGCTGTTTCTCGTCTCCATTCAGATGCAGTGCTACACAGGCAGCACAGGCCATGGGCTCTACCTTCAGAACTCCGGTTGATGAGCTGTGATGCTGGGCTGCGTCCTCTACCATGGCCGTCGTTCGACTTGGCTGAGAGGTACTCTGTCACGTGTCTGCAAGCCTTCATGTCCTTGCTATGTTGATGTTGCTGCCTTCGGTGAATCTGATGATGAAAAGCCTGAGAAACTGGAAACTCTTGTTGCTGCAGTGCATAGTGGTGGCAACAGTATATAGTTCATATACCTGCAGGAGATGTCCTTTCTGATGTTATCTTCAGTTCCCCAGTTTTTTCCAAAGATCGAGGAAGTGACTATGAGGATGCTGCTAGTGGAGCATCGGGTTTTGAATTTCAAGTGCCACAAAACAATTATGCTGCCTTTAGCTTGGTGGAATTCCAGGTGCCAATGTGAGATGCTTGTGATTGATCCTTCCATTTCAAGTATCTCTTAGTTGTGTATTTGACCGTAGGAAGTACAGAAAGATTTTGCAGCCATGGCCTGCAAGGCACGACCATCAGGTCGGTCATAGTGTGGCACTGTTATGTACATCTCCACCACAAGTACGTTCATCTCGCATCCTGTTGGGCATGTTCTTGGGCAAGGCCAGATGCGTAGCGCTTCGCAGTTGCTTCTCTAACATAATGATCCCCGAGATGCACTCTGTCAGCTATATGGTGCTCACACTCTATATATTCAGATACCATACCAATCTCCAGCTTGCTGTCCCTGTCATCATGGTTTGTATATCTGTTTTGTACAAGTTAACTGGAGATTGCTTGTTGTTCCGTTATACCTGGCTAGTTCAACATGAAAACAATTTTTCTAGGGCCTACAATCAGTTAATATCTCTCAACACACAATATATGTCTGGACATCCCAATAGTTGTCACTGGAATGTGCTCTCAGCTGCCTATATTTGTGTGCTTACTCCTAGTCAGTATGTTTCTATCTCATCCATATTGAATTTTTAAGGGCCTACAATCAGTTAAGAAGACATTGTTGCCTAACGAATGACACTTAATTGCCTAAAAAATGCAGTTTTTTTGCAGCCGGCTGCTGCTATTTTGGCTACAAAATTAAACTAGACTATACTGTAGGTATAACTGCAATAAGCTGCAGCCACAGCCAAATAATTGTAGCCGAGCAGGCTGATTATCCATATTTTCTTCATGTGACTTTCTAATTTCTAAGCATACATGAAAATACTGGATGGCGTACATAATTGAGTTAGTTGCCCTTGTTGTATTGTCATATTGTAGGTATTTTAACTATAATGTTTTTGCTTCCTGCTATATACAAATATAATGATAACAACTCTTTTTTGTGCTTGCATTTTATAGGGATAGTTCTTCATACCATGCCTAGAGGGCAGCGGTTTCATGGAGTGTGTGCGCCAGCATCCAAATAGCAGCAACGAGGTATGATCACACATACGCAAAAGACAAACACAACCATTTTGTTAGGCAATTTAAGCCATTTTGTTAGGCAACATTATGCTCCTAAATAGGCAATTTAGTCTTTTTGTTAGGCAACAATGCATTTTACTAGGGGGCAAAATCTGCTGGTTCACATGCTGTTCATCAGGCTGAGGAAATTCATTACAAACACTTGAGTGTAGAAGATAGGATTGCCGATCACATAATCCAAATCAAGTGCATCTAAGAAATCACCTTTCAAAGCTGGTGGCAACTCATTAAGATCCATATTTAAGACCTGCATGCAAAATAATAAGTGTGTGTTACTATATTATGACAGCAGGCAATTTAGTCAAATCCATTAGGTAATAATATGGTACTAAATTAGGAAAAAAAAGGCCAGCAACTTATGCAGTTTTGTTCAATACATGATTTTAGTTTTGTTTCAGTACATGCTATCAGCTTTTATTCAGTACATGCTATCAGCTTTGTTCATTACATGCTATCATCCATACTCTGTTTTTTAACTTAATGAATCTACTGTTCTTGTGTTTCCCCTTTCTTTAGAGAAAGATGAAATTTAAGGCTTGCTCGTCCTCAACTTTTTTAAACCTTTTTTTTCTCAGTTTCTCACTATCATTTATGTGCTTATCCTGTCGTTCTCTTTAATTGTAGGTGCGAGATCATCAAGCATCAAATTAAATATGTAATTATATTTATAGGAGCAACCATGTGCAGCGACTAACACAAGAAGGTTTAATGCATCAAGATGTATATCTATAGGAGTGGTGCATGGAACATATGTCCATTTTAACTAGTAAGAACAACATCTGATAGTAAGATGTGCATTAAGAACATTAGTTAGGAACTGTACTACTGTTTGTGATGCAAGAGAGCTGAATTGCTTATGCAAAAGAATTGAATTGTTTATGCAAAAGAATTGAATTGCTTATGCAAAATAATTGAATTGCTTATCTATTAGGATCAGATCTGCTTATGCAGCAGAAACTGCGGTACTATCTGTTCATTAAGTGATGCAAAAGAACTAAATTGCTTTGTAGCATCTGGTTGGTTCTATTTTTTTGTGTTCAATGTGTAATTCCAGTGCCTGAGAGGAAGCTAATAGTATATTCTTGTATATTCATATGTACAAGCTATATTTGGATGAATCAGCCTGCCTCTATTTTGGAATGTTTCAGTTATTTTTGGATGAATCGGCCTGCCTCTATTTTTGGAATGAATCAGCTAGCCCGTTGATGGTGCCCACAGTATTCTGGAGACTTGTTTTGCGTGTTTAAAAGGGTCCAGGAAGTCTTGTTTTGCAGCATTTTCTCACGCACATGGCTGGTGCCTGCTGCACCTACCTAGAATGGAAAGCATTGTATTTTTTATTTTTCCTTAATTTGAGTGTGCGTGCTATAAGACTAACGCATGCACGTGCGTGCAATAGCCGCTTAATTTTTTTGCTGTAAAAATGGATTTTTCAGATTAGGTTTTTAATACTAGTGGTAATTTTCTTTTTCATAACTGTAGTTGTAGGACTCTAAATGAAGTGAACTTTTTGTGGCATGCTACTCATGTGATGTTTGATGTGTGGTTAAAATTTCATGATTTTTTGATGTAGTATGAGTGAGTTATTGATTCATCTTACTCTCACATGAATTCTTGTAATAGCAATTTGTCTTTTTCATAGAGGGTTCTATGCTTACTCAAATGGCATGAAATTTGTACAGTAGACTATTGGGACCATATGTAGGCCACTGTAATTTTGGTATAATTTATTGTGCAATTTTGGTATGTGTTCATAATTCCACCTAATTATCTAAATAAATTAAGAAAATACATTAAAAGAATTTATTTAGGAATGGACACTATATTTTCTGGTGTTCATTACTCATGTGTGACATGTTGGTAAAGTTGTTTTTATCTAATTATATGTTTGCAATATAAGTTAATAATTATTTCCTGCAAATGTGGTTTCTGGACAGTTCTGGGGGCAATGTAAATTATCTCATGTTAATGATGTTTTCTGAGCATATTGTCTATAGCAAAGTTGTATATAATTCATGTATCTAGCTTGTGTTAAAATTTGGTGGCATTTGTCCAAGTAGTTTTTGAGTTATAGATGTTTAAAGTCAGGTCCCAGATTTGGTTGCTCTTTGTTTGGAGCAGACCAGATTCTGTAGTTTCATCTTTTTGACCTATTAAACTTGAGAATCAGGCTTAGGTGATTATAAATTAATTGTAGACAAGTTCATAAGCTTTCTATAATGTCTTGTTGCACATCATTTAGATTTGTAGAACTCTAGATAGGATTGATTTACTCAGCTACTACATGTATGTGCAGAAGGTGGCAAATTCTAGTTCTAGTGCTTTGATTAACTTTGCCATGCTAGTGTGTTGAAGTGTGACTCATATCTTTGATGATATTTGGGTTAGTACCCTATGATCTTATGAGACTTGTGTCTTGATTGATGTGCTTGCCCTCTTCTATGTTATGCCTCAGGAGAATTAAGTTAATTAGCTCTAGGTGCTTATGTGAACTTTGGTATGCTTGCTTGATTTACTTGTTTATTGCACTTCTATGCATTCACACATATGCATTGTTGCACCTCATTTAGGTACGCTAGCTGAAACACGTGAAGGACGTGATGTGGAGCTAACCAAAAGATGGTGTTGGTGGACCTATCTCGGAGATGGAAGGATCGGACAAGTGCTAGATTGGGAGATGCTCGCCAAGCGGGTTTCATCTCACAAACTCTAACTTGAGTCGAATTCCAGGCAAGCCCCGGAGCATTATAAGACTCCCTACTTTTCAAAACAATACTATATATGTGTTATATGTATTGTTGCATTACGTATAGGAGTTGGGTGAAAACCTTGCTACATCAATATCACTCCTTGTCCAGATATATGAATCCTTGAATCCTACATAGACTAGGATTGAATAGATGCTTAGCCCTGCTTTAAGCGGTAGAAGTCAGGTGATTTCTTGTCACCTGCGAGATGTAGGGATATTCATCTATGGCACGATTGGCTATATTTGCTATCGTGGAAAGGAATCATGTGTTAATAAAATGAAATGAGACCGGGCGGGATGACGATAGTGAAGCAACAAGGCATGGAGGTCTTGGGTGTGGATCTATCCCCGTCTGAGTCGTTTAAGGACCGATTCGCTGTACGTCCTTGAGTCATGTTGAACGCAGTCTAACACATAGTTGGCCGGATAAACCATTCCGACCGAGAAGCCAAGTAATACAGTTCAGGTCAGGAATCGAATGGTAGGTCGCATCTTGGAGGAAGTAAGGATGTGCTTGGGGACATTGGCAAGAAACCAAGGGGGGTTAGAATCCCTATCACCTAGCAGAGTGTTGCCCTTGGGGATGTGGCATCAGTCAAACCCGCGACTCCTGAATTGTACAAAAGGTGGCTTGTGCGACCCTGGCAAGGGCCTGCATGGTGAGTGTTAGAAATACCCCTCCAGCTGGATAGGAATTCGATTCAAATCGCCATCGCTCCCGGTTAGTGAGCACTTGACTTGAGCAGCGGCAACGTAGGTTCAATTAAATTGAACGGATGGTTAATTGGAAGACGATGGAATTGTTGCCTCAATTTATACCTGCTATGGTTAATATTTTTTGCTCCTAATTAAGTGAGTGCTCTAGTATAGGTTCTAATATAGATGACAGGTTAATGATAATTAACTTGAGGCTTAAGCATTAATGATTATTCATCTATATTAAGCTTTTATGCAAAATGTTGCCAAGCTAGCCCCACTTTATATCAGCCTTGCATGATCCTTGGTGTCACTTTATTTCTAGTTTTTGATGGGTAAGTCTAGCTGAGTACCTTCTCATACTCAGGGTTTTATTCCCCACTTGTTGCAGGTTGTGATGTATCTTGGCGACCGCAAGAGTTGGTTGGCTCCTACCTTAGTGGCGGAGTGTGATCACAGGCATGATCCTTCTTATTCATCTTGTCTCTAATGCTTTTGTTGGAAGTCGACCTTGGTACTAGCATGTAATTGAAATAAGATTAATGTTAGTTTCAAATTACTTTGCTTCCGCTACTTTTCAATTTAAGTTGTAATAACCATGTTGAACTCCATTGTATATTGATTTACTTGTGAAATGGATGTAACATGTGACTTGTTATGTTGAATCACTATGATCTTGGCTTGTATGTTGGTTGTTTTGAAATCCCTCGTGATTTCATTGGACTACCGGAGTTATATGGGCTCAATGTGTGAATTTGATCACTTCAGTGATTGTTTTTATACTTGTGCTCTTATAATTTGGACGGTTCCGTGAGAGCGGCGATGTGCCGGCCACGGCGAAGCAGTAGAGTTAGAATTGGGAGGTCAGGGAGCACCAAGGGTACACCATGGACCATTTAGGCAACATAGGGGAGGTAGGGTCATAATGAGACGGCCTGACCATGGCATAGGTGACCGCAGCATCGTTGATGGTGTGCTTGCGGCGGAACCGGTGGCGGTCAACTTTGGCGGAGCAAGGGGATGCAGACGGGCTAGGGCGTGTTCATAAGAGCAGGGCAGAGCTGCCTGCAAGAGGAATTGGACGGAGGCGCTATGGTGGCGGTGAATTGAGCGAGATAGTGGTGCTCATTGGCGGTGAGCTAAGAAGAGGAGGAAGAAGAAATGGCCAGCAGGATCGCGTTTTAATCGACAAGGTCACGGTGTCCAGAAGCTCCAGCTCCAGCTTGAGTTCTCCACTTTAGCTACTGCATGTCGACGGGTGCACAGGCAGTGGAGAAGAGCGGCGGCTCACTGGCAAGCAGCTGCGTGGCACAGCCATCCCCGAGCACTGTAGCAGACTGAATCCTCTTTCTTCTCCATTTTCTCATGGATTCATAAAGCAACTCAACAATCTCCAAAAATAGAAATTGTTCTTTGATCTCTGGTCTGCATCTTTACTTACAGGCCTCAGCTCTAAAACTTAATACATTGAGAGAAAGAGAGTAGGAAAGAGGGGCACTTTGAAACTGAAACCAGGTTTCAGTTGAACAATAACAACTCCGTGTTTCCTATGTTTCAACACCTTGTTTCACCTTTTTCTCCAATTTCTTCTCAAGAACTTGAAAATCTCCAAAAATAAAAGTTACTCACCTTTCCAAGATCTTCAACTTTGCTTAAAGAACCATATCCAAATTCTGCCTGTATCTTGAGATTAGGTTTTGGGGGCAAAAGGGGACATTTTGAATTTAGGGTTTTGGAACTAATTTAATTATTCTTTTTGTTAACTAACTTATGATTAATTGACAAGCATTACTAAAACATTATTTCATGTTATAAACAATCATGGCATAAATAACATATAAAGCTTATTATTAAAAACAACATATCAATTACTATTGAAATATTATTATTTTAATATGTGAAACAATTATATGAAACATGGTCTTGCAACATGAAATACTTTAAAGCAATATATGAAACATCACATGGTCATTGTCTTAATTGAAACATTACTTTGCAACATGAACATGGTATATGAAACATTACTATTGCAACATATGTAACACTCATATGAAACATGGTCCATATTATTGAAACATACAATGCAATGGATGCATTTATGCTTTAATACTTGGTAATTATGCTTCATGATGCATATGGCAAATTTTTAGTGACTTTTAACATCTGGGATGTTACAAAATCCACATGATGAGATCCTGTATGACAAAGCTTGAATTCCTACCAGAGCCAAAAATATTTATTTAGGATAGGAAAACTTCCACTTATATACTACTTGCTTTGCATTGAGTTTGGTCAAGCTTCGTTGATGCCTTATGAGAGGTTTGTCATGCTCTTAAAATCAAGATCATGTACTGTCACACCTGGTTTTCAAAAGAACACCACCAGGCTCGTCATATGTGTGCCCAGGAAGTCCACACATACAACAACAGAATAAAAATATCAAAACAATGTTTATATAAAGCGGGAAACATACTATATTAACACTTACAACTATCAGAGTATCGCAGAACGGTGGTTAAGCTTCTGCTCGGGCTCCATTCTTCTCAGGGACGGCTGACTGGTGGCTCCGTATGCCAAGCACTTCTGAAAGACTTCTAAAAACTCCACTACACCTTCATCCTTCTTCTAACTAGCACCTTACTACACACTGGAGTGTGGTGGAAATAGCAAGAGTGAGTCCATGTCGAACTCAACAAATATAACATGGGGTTCATGAGGCTCAAAAGGATAGACACTGGTTTACTGCATTTAGCTTTTAATCATCACAGTTTTATCATATGAGTAGCATCAAGTTTTCATTTATCCCACAATAAACATATGATCAATGTAAAGATGAATAATGAACAACAAAAACACGTTTATAGTCATTAGTGATCATCTATTCCGTAAGGGTCCAAGGCCACTCGTGACCGTGAGCACGGCTGTTATAACAGTTTTACACTCTATAGAGTTTGTACACTTTCACTGTGAGTCGTGATTTACCCTTTCGCCCGAGGTGATCAGCCTCTTGACCCACTACCAAGGAAGGTCGGCAGGGTTCACTATGAAGTCTTTCAAAGGTTCTTCTAACAAGTTAGGGCCATTAGATTCACTCGGCAAACAGATGTAGAGCCCCCCTTCCAAATGGCACAATGACGCGCAGCCTATACACATAAGGACAGAGGCCGCACTATACCCGATTTGTCAAGCCATTCTTACGCCATGAAGGTTACCACTAACAAGCTAGAAAAGGTCCTCATACTTGACTAAAGCCAGAGCCATATAGCCCTCACAGTTATACTGTAAGTCCCAGATGTTCGCTTATAGATGAGTCCTTATGGAGAGAAACTAGAGTACCAAAAATAACCCCATGCTCTAGCCCTCTTTAAACAGTAATTAAAAAGTCATCTTTTAGTGTTGTTGCATATTCCATTAATCATATTACAAGATCATAGTTTATGTTCAGCGCTAGCAAAAGGTACCCAATGCAAAATCCCATAGGTGACAAGGAAACAAGATATCAATAGCTAAGTTATAATCTCTATGGTTGTCAAGGAGGACACATGCATATGTATGATAATTTCAGTGAATAGGACAACAAGAATGGTCCCATGTTATACTTGCCTTTTTCCCAAAATTAAGCTGCTCAGAATCTTCAGTTGCTATCTTTTAGTCTCTAGCTTCTGCTTTGACTGTCGCTCCTTAGCTACTGGTCTTCAGCGCTCGCGGATCACAGCTCTACTCGTAGCAACCAAGCACAGTAGACAAACAACAAACACAACTAAGAACAACATCATACAATGGAGACACTTTAAAAGGAAGCGCACTAAACGATATGGCACAGAGCTACGATCACGAAAACGCAAGAACAACAGGGAACAAAGCTACCGTCAAAGAGGACACAACTATCGAGGTTCACAATCATAACGGAAAATACTGACTAAAAGTTTGATACATGTTAGTTATTGAAAAATAAGGTGATTCACTTTTCAAAGAATTATCCTAAAGTTGAACTAATCAAATTATATTAAACTATAAAGGCTAGAGTTAAACTTAAATCATTTTTTTATTTATAAGTAAATGAGTATCTATTATTTATTCATTTAAATATTTATAGTTTGGAAACATAAAACATGTGAGAACAACTATTATAACCGGTATATGACCCACATTTAAAATTAAGCAAATTATTTTATTTATAATTAACAAATATTTAAGTTAGTATGGATCAAGTTAAGATTTGAAAATAAAAGATCAAAGTGTAAACCTTAATTGCTTTTAATTTATATAAAAGTATTATATCCGTATTAATCAGTTTGATATTTAGCTATATATGGAAAAACATGTGTCATGAAAACATTAGCACTAATATGTAGATTGTGTCGACATGAACCTAACGCAACTTGAACGAAGTGAATCAAAATTAAAACGGTTAAACTATCGCTAATCTCATCTAGTGTGGCAAACCGTATTTATGCTGCTATTAATCAAATTACCAGTTATACATAGAGGATATGTTTCTTCTAATCAGAAAACTAGTTTCATATACAAATTAACCAAGTTAATATTTTAATTATAAATAGATAAACATGTAACGGAATAAACAATGCTGCTAGCACATAGATCACATTGACACAAAACTAACGCAACTAAATCTGAGCAAAAACAGAGTTAAAACGATCAAATAGCGAGTACGTACGGTGGAAATTCTGCTTTCTCCCTAGCCAAACCTTCCTTGCATGCCAGTCAATAGCCATCACGTGCACCCTACGGGTGGGCATTGACTTGGAGACCAAACGAATTGAATGAATATAGATTGATTAATTAAATGGCTAAATCACCATTGGCTGGAGATATGGTTAGAAGAACATCGGCAGAAGGTGCAGGCTCCAGGCAGACTTACATGCTATCCAACACCTGCAGTCCCTGCTAAGCACACACATGCATGCCTTTGCTTGATCGGCCGCGATGCATCCATGCCATGGTCCATGGACGCAGCAATGGCTACCACCAGAGTTCTGACGGTGATGAGCAGCCGGCCGGAAAATGAACGGGGAGAATCTCTGGACGCTAACTCGACCACGAGTTGCAGACGATAGAGAGATGACGAAGCAGCGACCGAGCTGTGGCGGCTCCACGTTGTAACACCTCGGTGTTACGCAAGCATTAACATTGCAAATCATGAGCATAACATGTCATGGCATTCATAATCATATGTAGTGACAGTGTGCTTTTGGTAAAATCAAAGCTTGGGAAACTAACATTGCATAACATGTTGTGATAATGTGCTAGTTATATTCATCAAACTTGTGCAACTATAAATTTTATATCACTTAGAATTATAGGTGAAATTTTTGGAGCCACTAAATTACTCAAAGTTTTGTGAAAAACTTGTTTTAAAAATGTTAATTGAAAATATTCAAAAATCCTCCCTAAATTAGCTTTTATTCTACAATTCAAAATCTATAAGAGTTTTGAGGTTGGCCCCTTAATAAAAGTTGTAGGAAATAAAATTCTAAACAACTTTCATTTTTGGGCCATTTTCAGAAAAGGTCATTTGCTTGCCCAAAATAGAATTTGAAAACTGCAATTTGAATTTTATTTGAATTTCTCTAGAAAAATAAAAATGAAAAACATTTCCCAGCGCTTGTGGGTCGTCGCCTCCCTTCTCGGCCTGCCCGCGAAGCGGCCCGGCCCAGCCGACCGCGTGCTCTGCCCGCCCGCCCACGCGCCGTGTCCGCTCACCCGCGTGCGCCGCGACACATCCGTGGCCGCGCAGGCGCCGCGCACCCCGTGGCCGGCATGCGCCGCTCGCCGTCGACAGCTGGCCGTCGGTGGCCCCCGCCAGCGCGCGCCTCGCCCTTCAAGTCACCTACGCTCCCGCTTCCACCCTCCCTCTCTGATTTTCGCCGCCACGGCCCTCCTCCGCACCGTGCCGCGCGAGCACCGCACCGCGCTCGCTGCGCCACCGCCGCATCTGCCGGCCAAATTGGCCGACGGTGAGCCGCCATAGCCCGTCTTCTCATGCATGTAGCTTCGCTTTCTTCTCCGCCACCCCGTGCGCACCCTTGTGTCGTCACTCGAGCCAGGTGGCTGCGAATTTCGTGCATCCGCCGCCGGCGGCCATGGCGCCACCGCGCGCGTGGCTTCCCACGGGAGTGGTTCCCCGCTGCCCCTCGCGCTCCACTCTCGTCAAAAATGCATCCGCCTACTCCTTGCGAACCCAATGCTCATCTTCCCGCGCCCGTGCATGGTTGGCAACGGCCATCGGCCGGTCGCCGCGCAGCCGCGACGCCGCGGTCACCGGCGCCTCTGTCTTCCCCCTCGGCCTCCTCGCGCGAGCGGCTTTGGGCCGCAAGCTGAGCCGGGCCGCCGTCCCCCCCCTGCGCGCGCACCCGCGAGCCGAGATGGACCGGGCCGTCTGCCCTTTTCGGTGTCGGCCCGTTTTCAAATAAGGATTTTAGTTTTTCTTTTCTTTTATTAATTGGAATAAAAATGCTTTAGCAATTGTTTGGGTGATTAAATGTGCTCCAAAATTATGAAATAAATTTGTATAAGTTCCTTACAACTAGATCTACCATGAAAAATATTGCATTTATGTTGACGGTCCTTAAGTATCAATTATAACTATCAAATAAATAGAGAAAAGGATCCAAATGAAACCAACACCTAGACTTAGGGTTTTATCTGACAGAATTCCACGAGTTTTGTTGTTTATCTATTTCTACAGGGGGTTATCAGGAAATACGGAAGAAAGGCCCACATGTCGGATTAATGACGGGATATTAACCGAACACGTAATTATCTTACATCTAGAAGAGTCCAGACGCCACGAGAACAAACGGGAGGCGTAACGGAGTCGGACACAGGGCGCCCGCCCTGGTCCTTAGGGCGCCCGCCCTGGCCCCGGAGCCAATCAGGCTCCGCCTCGAGGATTATGCTCCACCGACCTAGAGGATCAAGGAAAACCGTCCGTTCAATGTCGGTTTGATCAGACGGCCCAGATTCATCCATAAGGGCTATATAAGCAAGGCCCCTGCCCCTAGAGGAGAGGCCCTCGTCTCATACTTCAAACCCTAATTCAGGAGGAGAGCCTCTGATCAAGCCCTAGAGCCACCACATCAACTAGATCTCTAGTTAGCATAGCTACATAGGATTAGAACTAGAAGGAGTCAATCTTCGATTGGTTCCCGGATCTGTCAAGAGGATTCTTGGTAATTCCTCTATTGTTCTTCAATTGTTCATCATTGTTCTTCAATATTATGAATATGACTTTGTTCTATTTCAATATATTGGTTATGACTTTGCTCTACTTGATTATATTTGCAATTATATTGTTCTTAGTTTATCATAGTTATATGCTTGGCTTAGTTAGATTGGAATTATATACATGCTTAGGATCGTATAGCGTTTATCCATGTGTACAGTGGGTGAATGATAATTATTGTGTAGACGTGGTGTCTATACCGTATTTATCTGCGATTGCACCCTATATGCCGGATTGTGGGGTAGTTCGCGATAGTGACAGCTTCGTTGATTCTTATATAGTCCCCCTCTCGTGTATAGGGCAGGCAGAGCAACACTATTACAGGGGAGTGATTGCTATGTTCTTCATCTTCCTTGCTAATATTCACTATGCATGGATATAGTCTTTTCTCACCATGATTGCCAAGTATAATTGCACTAACTATGATATGCCAGACTTTATAGTTAATAATAACTTAGGGAATATCTTTGTAGTTCATCCTAATTCCATGCTAATGACTTGCTAGAATATCTGTTGAGGTGCTTATCATTATTATATGTGGCTAGCTGATCAGATTAATTATCTTTGTCACCATTATCACTTTACCTTTACTTAATGTGACATTTATACCTGTATAAAGAGATTGATAAATACTCTCGGTTATACATGCAATGATGTGTACTCAGTTCCATATTCTCATTCCATTATCAACCATGATACTTAGAAATCCCTTCCCAGTGGTAAAAATATAAATAACGATACCTGGAATACTTCCCGGTTAAAATGCTACATCGGTATTAATCTGTGCGCTTGCAGATCCCTTTTATTATTTATCTTGATGAGCAAATGCATATTTCAATACCGCGTCTCTCATGTCATGCTGGGGATGACAACTTGGCTTAAGTGGCATGAGGGACAGGTTTGGCATTTTTGGCGCCGTTATCAGAATTAGAAAACTAAGTCTACTTTTGGTAGTGACGTTAAGAATGCCCAACAAGCATTTTTGGCGCCGTTGCCGGGGAAGGTTGATTACTAAGTAGGAATGAATACGGAACTTTGAGTCATCATTTGCATCACTAATCTCATCGAGCTTACCAATTCTCTTATACAGTTTTACCCCTGTATTTTCCATTTTGATTATTTATTGTAGGGTGATGCATGAATAGAAGACATCTTCCAGACAACTTTGTTGACGATCCCGAAGCCTTATTCAGAAGAACAAGAGCCAAGCTCAAGAAGACATCGTCAACACTTCAGCACAAAGTGTCATCCAAATCCGAAGACCGCCGAAGTTTCATCCGGAATTTGTCGACTGAATTCGAAGCCATGGCGAACAAGTCGATCCGCGAGTTCTCAGCTCCCACTACGGACAACATCCGCACTGGACCTGCTGGGGAGATCGACCGCAACTTCGAGCTCAAGCCTGGGCTCATCAACATGGTGCAAGCTAACCAGTTCTGTGGGAAGCCACATGAAGACGCTAGTGCTCATCTTCAACACTTCCTGGAGATCTGCAGTACTTTCACCATGGCTGAAGTCCCCAGAGACGCCATACTACTTCGCCTTTTCCCATTCTCACTGTTGGGGAGAGCGAAGCAGTGGTTCTACGCTACAAAGGAGAAGAACACTATGTGGGCACTCTGCTCCATGAACTTTCTGGCCAAATTCTTTCCCATGGGCAAGACCAATGCTCTCCGTGGGAAGATTACAAGTTTTCAGCAACAACATGATGAATCTGTTCCAGAAGCATGGGAGCGTTTCCAAGACTACATCCTAGAATGTCCCCATCATGGAATGGAAAGCTGGCTACTGATGCAGACATTTTATCATGGGCTCATTAACAGTGCCCGTGAAACCATGGATGCTGCAGCTGGAGGAGCATTCCTATCACTCACCATACCTCAAGCCACAGCTCTTGTGGAGAAGATGGCATCCAACCAAGGTTGGAATGAAGAAAGAACTCAGACACGCAAGAGAGGTGGAGGTATGCACCAGCTCAAGGAGGTAGACATGTTGTCTGCCAAGCTAGACCTACTCATGAAGAAGCTCGATGATCGAGCTGGAGAAAAGAAAGAAGTCATGCACGTCTACGACTCCCACATGACTTGTGAGGAGTGTGGAGGTACTGGACACTCGGGCAATCACTGTCCTGAGTTGCTGGAGGACGTGAACTACATCAACAATAACAACAACTACTACTACAACCGTCCTCAACAGAATCAAGGTTGGAATCAACAGAGGCCTAACTACTCAGGTAATTACCAAGGTAACAATTCTTTCAATAATAATAATAATTATCCACCTTTGAGAGAGTTAGTATCCAACCAAGGAAAGCTAATGGATAACCTGTCTAAGAAATTGGCATCTAATGATAAAATACTAGAAAATATAAATAATAGAATGGATAATTTCTCTACTGCCATCAAGAACCAGATTAGCTTTAATAAAATGATTGAATCTCAGTTGAATCAAATAGCTGCTGCTGTTCCTGCTACTAACCCCGGTATACCATCACAACCGGAAGGACTAGAATCTGCAAATCTTGTAGACATGTTTGATGCAGGAGATTACTGGAGTAACCTTATCGTGGAAGTAAGTACTGACCGTCTGCCGGTCAAGAGAGGCGATCCAGGACGCCCCGTCATCCCGATCTCCATCGGCATGCGAGACTTCCTAGAAGCACTCTGTGACTTTGGCTCCAGCGTCAACATCATGCCCAGGGTACTCTATGAAAAACTCTTTTCACAACCATTATTAGAAACAACCATGTGTTTGCAGCTTGCAGATAGGACACTGAGTTTCCCGAGAGGAATATTGAAGAACATCTGTGTTCGAGTGGGTTCCTCGTACGCTCTAGCAGACTTCGTAGTGATAGAGACCGGTTCTGATGAGAGGGCTCCCGTCATCCTAGGGAGACCATTCCTGAACATCGCGGGAGCTGTCATCTATGCTAGTGCTGCCAAGATCAGTTTCTACATCAAGGGGAGGAAGGAAACGTTTTCCTTCAAGAACAAGACCGCACAAATCCCAGAGCAACCCCAATATGAACCAAGGAAGAGGACCAACAGGAGGAACAAGAGCAAGAAGCAAGTATGGACCGAGACAGCTAAGATGGTCACTGCCGTGCACAAAGGTCAAGATCGCCAACTCAAGTCACCGTTCTTGCCTAAGAAGGACGACCCAGGTATGCCAAGCATTTATTGCTCCATTAATGGGTCCCACTTCTACAAGACACTTTGCGACACTGGGTCGGGCGTCAACATAATGGCCAAGGTCACCTATGAACTTCTGTTCGGAACCATGCCCTTAAACCCAACATATATTCAGCTCCAGATGGCAGATCAGACATTCCGACAGGTCGAAGGTACAGTAACTGACGTCCCTGTCAAGATAGACGATCACTTTGTCCATACAGACTTTCAGGTTATTGACATGGGAGAAGATGAATACGATCCACCCATCATCCTTGGAAGACTATTCCTTAGTACTGTCAAAGCAATCATTTACATTGGAACTGGAGAAGTCCACATGCACTTCCCCTCTGAGAAGGTACGTCTTTACTTTACTAACCCTAACTATGTATTTGAAGAATCCAAGCAGGTCAGGACAAGAAGAAGGCGGCGTAACCACAATCAGAAGCAACAGGTCATCAAGGACGGATGGGCAGATTATGAAGGAGAAGTGGTAAGATCTGAAGACATACCACTCAACCAACACTGTCCTGAGGAGACCAAAGCACCGAGACAGGTATGGAAAGAAAAGACAGTTGTACATGAAGAGGAGACGCCGCCGGAACCACTGACTACGCCATCCACCAAGTCCCAGGACGACTGAACGAATAAGAGTCCCGTTCGGAGGACTTAAAAACACCGAATGCCTTGCCAAGAGGTAACTTGGTAGTTATCCTTTCCTTTTAATTATTTATTTTATCTTAAATAGTTTGCTTAGTTAATCATATTCATACTATCTTAAAAAGAAAATAAAAATGTTAAAAACCCTAAAGCCCCATGTGAGTATGCGAGTGGCATAAAACCCATAAGTACATTCACTGTGGTGGCATAAAAAAAATATATAATAAATACATAAATATTTTCTTCTGCTTTATAAAAAAAACAACATAAAAAAATCAAGGAGTCTCAGCATGATAAAGGCTAGATATTTATGCTAACACTTAATCAGTTCCACAAAGCTTTGTTGTCTATTTGAGCTTCACAGAATTCAAGGAGACTAGCAGACAGAGGACATTCTAATCGCTGTCAGGGTGCTGCCGACTTTCAAATACACCTCCGCCATCTGCTAGCTACATCAGAAGAGATTATGTCAAGATCCAGCTTGGGGGAGAGCACCTCCATTATCTTGCTAAGTATTTCTATCTTTATCTTTATATTTATATATACTTCTACCCTATAAAAATAAAAATATACATAACTATGAAAAAAAACCAAATAAAGATTTTGTGCTTATATATATACCTATATCTTTTGCTTAGTGTGTTTTAATAAATAAATAAAGTGGCTATGCTAAACTGAATCTAGATAATAATAAAACTCTAGCATGGATATGATGAATAGTTGCTTTGCCTAACTTTCAAATTTGAAGTCCTCTCTCTAAGTTTAGACATAACTGTTATCATTTAAAGCTTGCTCTAAACCTGAACTTGTGGGAAGAGAACTTGATCTAAAGTCTAAGTTGTTAACGGATATGATATGGGAAGGTTGAGCTGCTGTTTATCTATTCCTAGAGATGCTAGAATTCTGGAGAATTTTATCTTTGAAAATCTTAAAATGCTACATGATGAGTTCCTGTATGATGAGAGTTTAAGTTCCTACCACAGCCATACATACATGCTTGCTAGACTTTAAGCCATACCTTTACTTTTTACTGCTTATGAGCATTGAGTGTAGTCAAGCTGTGTAGACCCTTAGGAGCTTGTCATGCGGTTAAAATCAAGATTCACTTGCACGATCACTCATACATGCTGCTTCTACTCCGGAAGTACGCATCCACATATATCCACTCATTCTCATCTCCAGATCCACATAAAATTATTCTACTCCTAATCCGGGAGAGAATAGCCAAAAATATTTTCCCATTCTTGTTATCCCCTGTGAAATAAATGCTCAAGCTATTTTGGTTACTACCACTTGCTATATTGTTCTAAGGAGATGAGTGCTCTATACGAGGAAATAAAAAGGGGCAAGTGCCTGGAACCTCGAAAAGAAAAAGATACGAGGAAATAAAAAGGAGCAAGTGCTCGGAACCTCGATGAAAAAAAGAGAAAAAGTGTGAGAAGAGAGGTAAAAATGGACAAGTGTCCGACAGTAGAATTAGGGGTACAAGATACCCACCTGAAAAAAAAGAGAAAATATAGAGCACCTCATTCTCCTCAAGAGCTTTAAAAGCAAGAAAGGTACGTATCCCCTCAAAAAGAGCAAAAGTAGAATTAGACTTTCATCATTGTTATCATCACTACCACCATACACCATTTATTCGCCACACATGCACATCTTGATTTGACTTATTGGCTTGTTTCTCTGGATCCATGGTTTGACTATGCAATAAATGTCTTGTAAGTATGTATACTTTATCTCCCACCGATGAGCTCCAGATATCAAAAGCCTTATTAGAATAGGATGAGAGAGAAGGCAATGTCACTCTACCTTATACCACAAATACTACATACTTTGCTTTGAGAGAAGGCAGACATCATTACTGCCTTGGTGAGGATCCCGAAATACCACAAAAGAGAGACCTGAGAGAGTCATACAAGGAATCTCTGAGTTTTATTTGAAAATCTGCAAAAAACTCCAAGAGCTATAGCTAATCAAGAATAAGAGACATGGCGCTTGACTAGACTGTTCTATCTTTTAACCGCTCAAGACAAAGGTGACGGTTGCAAGCCCCATGGTGAAAGGTATAATGAGTAAGTTTTAAGTCTTGACAGTTTACTTTAACTCAGAGATGAGACTCTATTTGAAAGCATTTGTACCATCAAAATTCAAAGGCATTTCAGCAACTACTGAGTCTCTCCTTGCTCAGGGACGAGCAAGAGGTAAGCTTGGGGGAGTTTGTTGACGGTCCTTAAGTATCAATTATAACTATCAAATAAATAGAGAAAAGGATCCAAATGAAACCAACACCTAGACTTAGGGTTTTATCTGACAGAATTCCACGAGTTTTGCTGTTTATCTATTTCTGCAGGGGGTTATCAGGAAATACGGAAGAAAGGCCCACATGTCGGATTAATGACGGGATATTAACCGAACACGTAATTATCTTACATCTAGAAGAGTCTAGAAGCCACGAGAACAAACGGGAGGCGTAACAGAGCCGGACACAGGGCGCCCGCCCTGGCCCTTAGGGCGCCCGCCCTGGCCCCGGAGCCAATCAGGCTCCGCCTCGAGGATTATGCTCCACCAACCTAGAGGATCAAGGAAAACCGTCCGTTCAATGTCGGTTTGATCAGACGGCCCAGATTCATCCGAAAGGGCTATATAAGCAAGGCCCCTGCCCCTGGAGGAGAGGCCCTCGTCTCATACTTCAAACCCTAATTCAGGAGGAGAGCCTCTGATCAAGCCCTAGAGCCACCACATCAACTAGATCTCTAGTTAGCATAGCTACATAGGATTAGAACTAGAAGGAGTCAATCTTCGATTGGTTCCCGGATCTGTCAAGAGGATTCTTGGTAATTCCTCTATTGTTCTTCAATTGTTCATCATTGTTCTTCAATATTATGAATATGACTTTGTTCTATTTCAATATATTGGTTATGACTTTGCTCTACTTGATTATATTTGCAATTATATTGTTCTTAGTTTATCATAGTTATATGCTTGGCTTAGTTAGATTAGAATTATATACATGCTTAGGATCGTATAGCATTTATCCATGTGTACAGTGGGTGAATGATAATTATTGTGTAGACGTGGTGTCTATACCGTATTTATCTGCGATTGCACCCTATATGCCGGATTGTGGGGTAGTTCGCGATAGTGACAGCTTCGTTGATTCTTATATAGTCCCCCTCTCGTGTATAGGGCAGGCAGAGCAACACTATTACAGGGGAGTGATTGCTATGTTCTTCATCTTCCTTGCTAATATTCACTATGCATGGATATAGTCTTTTCTCACCATGATTGCCAAGTATAATTGCACTAACTATGATATGCCAGACTTTATAGTTAATAATAACTTAGGGAATATCTTTGTAGTTCATCCTAATTCCATGCTAATGACTTGCTAGAATATCTGTTGAGGTGCTTATCATTATTATATGTGGCTAGCTGATCAGATTAATTATCTTTGTCACCATTATCACTTTTACCTTTACTTAATGTGACATTTATACATGTATAAAGAGATTGATAAATACTCTCGGTTATACATGCAATGATGTGTACTCAGTTCCATATTCTCATTCCATTATCAACCATGATACTTAGAAATCCCTTCCCAGTGGTAAAAATATAAATAACGATACCTGGAATACTTCCCGGTTAAAATGCTACATCGGTATTAATCTGTGCGCTTGCAGATCCCTTTTATTATTTATCTTGATGAGCAAATGCATATTTCAATACCGCGTCTCTCATGTCATGCTGGGGATGACAACTTGGCTTAAGTGGCATGAGGGATAGGTTTGGCATTTTTGGCGCCGTTATCAGAATTAGAAAACTAAGTCTACTTTTGGTAGTGACGTTAAGAATGCCCAACAATTTAATTTTTGCACTACTTTTCTGTAAGGTTTTATTTAACTTTGAAAATTGCTATTTTCTTGTTAAATGGATAGTAAATTGTAGAAAATTCAGAAAAATATAATTCCAAGTTTGCTAGTCTTGTTGTGGCATGTGCTTGTTAGGAAAAATATGTCTCTTGCATGTTTAGTAGAAAAATTGTGAGGTGTAGTTTAAGTGCTTTTTATTGCTAAAAATTTCTATGTTTGTTAAATAGAAAAATATGAATAAAACATGCAAGTAATAATTTTTGTACAGTGATTATTTACTGAGTAGAATCCAGGAAAAATGAGAAATCTGTTGTTTGATACTTTTCATAGTAGAAAGTATTTTATACCCCTTTTTAGGCCCTATATTTGCTATTTTTGTATAGGTAGTTCTAGTGCTCAAATTGCAATGAAACTTTTGTGACATGTTGGACTATGGGTTATTAATCCACAGTAATTTTGCTAGATTTTTCTGAGATACCAAAATAAGTGTTGCTTTCAAGCATAGTGCTAACTAGGGTTTAAATTCAGCCTTTGATGCTAGGTTAGTTGGTAAACCTTGCTTTGGTGTATCTTTGAAGCATCTTAAGTGTCAAGGTGCCTTTGCATGGTAGAGTATAGTGGTGATAATTTATGAGTACATGTTCTTGGATGATGTAGACTACCTTGTAGAAGAGTCGTAAATTCCACGTAATTCAAATAGAGTAACATGCTCATCTACATCTCATTCATCATCATCTCATGCCATCCCTGCAATGCACCTAGGCATGAGCACTTATATATCTGCATCATACAGGATCGCAGGAAGTGACCCCGGTAGCAGTTCCCGAGGACCCAGAAGAGCAGTCCGAGGTGCAAGAGCAGGAGGCGACCGAAGCCGAAGAGGAGGTCGGTGAAGATCTTCCAGAGTGCCCCGACCACCGTCCGAGCTCTTTTGCGAGAGGCAAGCCCCAGAGCATTTCTCTCCCGGTTTGCAAATAAATTATTATTGGTTTTACTTAATTGATGCATTAAGTTTAGGAGTTGTTTGCAACCGTTGCTGCATTATGCCTTGTTTCACCTTGCTTTACCCGATCCTTGTTACCTTGGTGTCCGCGGTCAATAATTGCTTAGTTTGCTTAGACTAGTAGAAGTCAGGTGATTGCCTGTCATCCGCGAGCTATAGGAGATTACCTGGATCTGTGTGGAAGATATGTCATATGAGAATAACTAAGTGTCGAATTGAAATTGAGATCGGACGGAGACTTGCAGGGTTTTGGACTGTAGTGTTCTCCGTCTGAGTCGATTAAGGACCGACCATTGTTGGGCCTCAAGTCATGTTGAACGCATGCCTCACATTTAGCTCGCCGAATAATATACCTTTCGACCGCGAAGCTGGGAGATTATTCGGGCCGAGTGGATTGCCCGCAACGCACTGTACCGGAGCAGTAGTGGTAGGAAACGGGGGCGCGATGATAAGGCCAAAGAGCAGTCGGGCGGCCCCCGGGTACATGTGGTTCCTGGCAAGCTCGCGACTTTACCTGAATAGTTGACTCGGTGACCAATACCTCACTTTAGCGGGTGAGTGAGGTTTGTGTGAGGAATAAATTACCAGCTGGTTAATAATCGATTCGAATCGCCGGAATAAATTACCAGCTGGTTAATAATCGATTCGAATCACCATCGTTCACTGGATAGTGAACACTTGACTTAAGCTACTTCATCGTAGTAATATTGATGAAACACTTGGATAGTTATGTGGAAGATGACATGATAACTATTGTTAATGATCGTTGGTAATCCTTACTTGCTTAATTACATGTTACTCTAGCACAGGTGCAAACATAGTTGACAGGTTAATAAAAATTAACTTATTGCATGCTTTTGGAAAGGAATTGTTAAGTTGAAAATGCCTTTCTTGCAAATGAGTCAGCTACCCCACCAGAATGCCTATCATGATCCTTGGTGTCATTTTATTTTTGGTTCTGTCGGGTAAGTCTAGCTGAGTACCTTCTCGTACTCAGGGCTTTGTTCCCACTTGTTGTAGATGGGCAGATGTATTACGGCTATTGTATCAACTGCCTCTATCCTGCGATGGGCGAAGCTTAGGACCATGGGCAATGGCCATTCTCTACTTCTCGTCTGATGCTTTTGCTGGAGATGATCATAAGCTGGCACTTTATTTCGAACGCTGTGTGTGTGCGTGTTTTGAACTACTGCTTCCGCTACTTTTATTCGAACCTGGTTTGTAATAATTATGTTTAAACTCCGATGTATTTTGTGCCGTGAACTTTTATGTAACTTATGATGGTGACCGCTAAACTTAGTACGATCTTGGCTGTTATGTGAAATGGTTTGAAATTCGTCGAGATTTCACGGACTACTGGGTTATACGGGCTTAAGTTTGTTAAATTGTCCGCTCGTTGGATGATTTTCCTACTTAATCTTGTATAATTGGGCGGTTTTGTTACAGCTGGCATCGGAGCATAGTTTAGCGTGATTACTGTTCATAAGTGTATTTAAAACAAAATTTTTTTAAAAAAGTGTGATTTCCAAACTAAAAGTGTGCCAGTGGTCATATCCTGTATGCCCAGTTAAGGACTCTAGGTGGCTATTTAAGTACTAACTTGGGGTTCTTGCACCATATTTCTCTTTTCGTTGCTCATACAGCATGCTATTGTATGAGTGCCACTTAATTGAATGGTAATGTATGGATGAGTTACCTCTACGCCTCGGTAAGTGTGAGCTGTGAGAGCATGATTGGATACACCGCCGATCTAGGGAGAGTGCTTATATATGATACTAGAATAATTACATGTTCTACACATGTTTTTATGAAAGTATCGCATGTGTGGCTGTTCCGTCCGTTGAGACGATGCCGTCAATAGGACGATGTGATTGGGTAGTTACTACCATTGTACACGCATCTGGAGATTCGTGTAGAGCGTGTAGGTAGATTTACTGCTTTCATGGGAAATGGGCTAAGATGAATTTTCTGCAGGTACATAACAATGTTTTTCGTGTAGAATGAATTAGTTACGTATATGAGGGATCGTTTGTATGCCACCAAATTCATCGTTAGATGTTCTTATTTTCTAAGTTTGTGAGAACGTAAGACTCGTGCATGCATCATATTGCCTGTGCATTTCATTCATAACATGCATTCCCCCCCTTATAAAAAGATTATCCCATTTTGATAAAGGTGATACCGACTTAAAAATATGTTCTCACCGGGTAATTAAAAATTTGTGCTACGGATGGCCCGCACGAAGCAGACTGCTCGTAAGTCCACTGGCGGAAGAGCACCCCGTCACTAGATGGCCCCGAGGGAGCGCCGCAGCACGGACACTTTTCTAAGCGAGTTTGGCATGCCCACCTTGCTTTGGAGAGTGCTTCATGATGTGGGGTACCCAGAGGGTCAGGAGCCGGTGTACTCTTGGAGTGAGAGCCAGCTAGCTGAGGATGGACTTGCAGTAGTGGAAATCACTGTCCCTGCTCTTGGTGATGCGCCAGAATGGGATGGTTGGCATTTGGAGTTTGAGGGACGCACTCCAGTTGAGGGTGCAGAGGGCGCAGCCTTTCGTGTCATCCGAGACATAATGAGCAAGTTTCCCAATGAGTTGGCAGCAGCTTTGGCCGGTACCTTTCCGAGAGATGATCCTCGCAATGCCATTTGGGTGCAACCGCAAGGAAGTGCCCTGGTTAGAGGCCCAAGTGAAGGACGGGCTAGCGACAACCACACTATGAGTGCCATGTATGCAGCCATCAGAGCATACCAGGGTCTTGAGAGTACCTATTGGACTTTGACTGGTCTGCGTGGTGATGACCGGCTTGAAGCAAGGAAGTAGAAGAAGAAGCAAGCATGTGCTATAGTTAGCTTGCAGGAGCAGTTGGCCGACATGAGCTTGCAGCGAGACCGAGCTCTCGAGAGAGGTGAGAGTGCTATGCAGCGGGTGCAGACATTGACTCAGGCCAACAGAAATGCAGACCGCATGATGGGACAACTAGTTCAAGAAAGGAATGAAGCCTAGAACGAGAGGGACCTTCTGAGGCAGAGGGTTGAGGAGCTAGAAGAGTATAATACCAACTTGCATGAAGAGTTTCATGCCCTCTACAACGGGGTGGGCCCGTATGCTCCTCCGGACGCCGCCCATATGGACATCGACGATGACGCCGCTACTGATGGTAGCGATGGTGACGCCTCCGACCTCGACGATGGCCCTGAAGAGTAGGCTAGTGCCATACGTTAGTATCTAGGCTCTGTCGCGATGGCTGTTGGGCATTCTTAACGTCATTACCAAAAGTAGACTTAGTTTTCTAATTCTGATAACGGCGCCAAAAATGCCGAACCTATCCCTCATGCCACGTAAGCCAAGTTGTCATCCCCAACATGACATGAGAGACGCGGTATTGAAATATGCAACTGCTCTTCTAAATAAATAATAAATAAGATCTGCAAGCGCACAGATTAATACCGATGTAGCATTTTAACCGGGAAGTATTCCAGGTATCGTTATTTATATTTTTACCACTGGGAAGGGATTACTAACATCAATGTTGATTATGGAATGGAATATAGGAATGAGTATCAATCATTGCATGTATAAGTGAGAGCATTCATCTATCTCTTGCATACAGGGGTAAGTGTCACATAAAATATAGATAAAGTATGAATGGTGACAAAGATAATTAATCTGATCAGCTAGCCACATATAATAATGATAAGCACCTCAACAGATATTCTAGCAAGTCATTAGCATGGTATTAGGACGAACTACAAGGATATTTAGCATATCATAGTTAGTGCAAGTACACTTGGCAATCATTGCGAGAAAGGACTACGCCCATGCATAGTGATATTATCAAGGAAGATGAGAAACATAGCAATCACTCCCCCGTAATAATGTTGCTCTGCCTGCCTTACACATGGGAGGGGGACTATATAAGAACCAACGAAGCTGTCACCATCGCGGACCACCCCACGATCCGGCATATAAGGTGCAATCGTAGATAAATATGGTCTAAGCACCACGCCTACACAATATTTATCATTTACCCATGGATTCGATGGATAAACGCTATACGATCCTAAACATGTATATAATTCCAATCTAACTAAGCCAAGCGTATAACTACGATAAACTAAGAACAATATAATTGCAAACATAAACAAGTAGAGCATAGTCATAATCAATATATTGAAATAGAACAAAGTTGTATTCATAATATTGAAGAACAAAGATGAACAATGAAGAACAGTAGAGGAATTACCAAGAATCCTCTTGACAGATCCGGAAACCAATCGAAGATTGACTCCTTCTAGTTCTAATCCTATGTAGCTATGCTATACTAGAGATCTAGTTGATGTGGTGGCTCTAGGGCTTGATCAGAGACTCTCCTCCTGAGATTAGGGTTTGAAGAATGAGAATGAGGGAGTGCCTCCTCCAGGGGCCAGGGGTCCTGCTTATATAGCCCCCTCAAGTGAACGTGGGCCGTCGGATCAAACCGACATTAATCGCACGGTTTTCCTTGATCCCTTAGGTCGGTGGAGCATAATCCGCGAGACGGAGCCTGATTGGCTCTCAGGCGAGGGCGGGCGCCCTAGGGAGCAGGGCGGGTGCCCTGCCTCCGGGCCCGTTCGGCCTCCCATTCGTTCTCATGGCTTCTGGAGTCTTCTAGATGATAAAAAATCAGTAAACACGTTATTATCTCTATGTAAACCCGACGTGTGGGCCTTTCCTCCGTATTTTCTGATAACCCCCTGCAGAAACGGACAAATACAAAAACTCATGGAATTCTGTCAGATAAAACCCTAAGTCTAGGTGTTGGTTGCATTTGCATCATTTTCTTTATTTATTTGATAACTATATTTGGTACTTAAGGACCGTCAACAAACTCCCCCAAGCTTACCTCTTGCTCGTCCCTAATCAAGGATAGACTCATTATGGATCATAAGTTGCTGCAACGCCTTTGAACGTTGACGGTACATATGCTTTCAAATAAGGTCTCATCCCTGAGTTAGAGTAAACTGTCAAGACTTAAAACTTACTCATTTTACCTTTCACCATGGGGCTTGCAACCGTCACCTGCATCTTGAGTGGTTAAAAGATAGAACGGTCTAGTCAAACGCCATGTCTCTTATTCTTGATCAGCTATAGCTCTGGAGTTTTTTTTGCAAATTTTTCAAATAAAACTCAGAGATTCCTTGTATGACTTTCTCGGGTCTCTCTTTTGTGGTATTTCTGGATCCTTACCAAGGTAGTAATGGTATATGCCTTCTCTCTCAAAGTATGTGGTATTTATGGTATAAGGCGTAGTGACAATACCTTCTCTCTCACCCTACTCTAATAAGGCTTTGATATCTGGGGCTCATAGGTGGGAGATACAGTATACATGCTCATAGAACATTTATTGCATAGTCAAACCATGGATCCAGAGAAACAAGTCAATAAGTCAAATCAAGATGTGCATGTGTGGTGAATGAGTGGTGTATGGTGATGATGGTGATAACAAAAGTCTAATGCTCTTTTTGAGGAAATACATACCTTTCTTGCTTTTTAAAACTTTTGAGGGGAATGAGATGCTCTATATTTTCTCTTCTTCTTTTTTTCTCTCAGGTGGGTATTGTACCCCTAATTCTACTGTCGGACACTTGTCCATTTTTACCTCTCGTCTCACTTTTTCTTTCTTCGAGGTTCCGAGCACTTGCTCCTTTTTATTTCCTCGTTTTTTTAGGAGCACTCTCCCTCTTTTGAAAATATAGCAAGTGGTAGTAGAAATGACTTGAGCATTAACTTCACAGGGGAATAACAGGAATGGGATAATGTTTTTGGCTATTCTCTCCTGGGTCAGGAGTAGAATAATTTTGGGTGAATCTGGAGATGGAAATGAGTGGATAATATGTGGATGCGTACTTCCAGAGTAGAAGCAGCATGTATGAGTGAACGTGCAAGTGAATCTTGATTTTAACCACATGACAAGTTCCTAAGGGTCTACACAGCTTGACCACACTCAATGCCCATAAGCAGTAAGTAGTAAAAGTGCGGCTCTTATTCTAACAAGCATGTATATATGGCTGTGGTAGGAATTTAAACTCTCATCATACAGAAACTCATCATGCAACATTTTAAAGATTTTCAAAGATAAAATTCTCCAGAATTCTAGCATCTCTAGGAACAAGATAAACAGCAAGCTCAACCTTCCCATATCATATCCGCTAACACTTAGACTTCAGATCAAGTTCTCTTCCCACTAGTTCAGGTTTAGAGCCAGTTTTAAATTATAACAGTTATGTCTAAACTAGAGAGAGAACAAATTTGAAAATTAGGCAGAGCAACTATTCATCATATCCATGCTAGAGTTTTATTTTCAAGATTCAGTTTAGCATAGCTACTTTTATTTATTTATTAAACTAAGCAAATATATATAAACACAAAATATTTATTTTGGGTTTTCATGATTATGCATCTTTTTATTTTTAATAGAGCATAGGTATAAATGTAGATAAAAATACTTATCGGGATAAATGGGGGTGCTCTCCCCCAAGCTGGATCTTGACGTAATTTCTTCTGATGTAGCTAGCAGGTGCAGAGGTGTATTTGAATGTCGGCAGCCACCCTGACAACGATTAGGATATCATCCGTCTGCTAGTCTTCCTGAATTCTGTGGAGCTCAAATAGACAACAAAGCTTCGTGTAACTTGATTAAGCGTTAGCATAAATATCTAGCCTTTATCATGTTTGAGCTTCCTTGATAAATGTCACTCTCTATTTTATTTTCATTTTTATAGAACAGAAAAATATATTATTATTTATTTATTTTTTTTATGCCACCACAGTGAATGTACTTATGGGTTTTATGCCACTCGCATACTCACATGGGGCTTACTGTTTTCAACATTTTTTTAGACAGAATGAACATGATTAACTGAGCAATAATTAAAGGGAAAATGATAACTACCAAGTTTACCTCTTGGCACGGCGTTCAGTGTTTTAAGTCCTCCGAAATAGGACTTCTTTTCTTCTTAGTTGTCCTGGGATTTGGGTGGCGTAGACGGTGGTTCCGGTAGTGCCTCCTCTTCTTGTGTAACTGTCTTCACTTTCCATACCCGACTTGGTGCTTCGGTCTCCTGTTGTGTATCCTCGGGCCTTATGACCTCTCCTTCATAGTCTGCCCATACGTCCTTGATGGTTTGCCTCCTTTGGTTACGGTTACGTCGCATTCTTCTTGTCCTGACCTGCTTAGAATCTTCAACTATATAGTTAGGGTCATTAAAGTAGCGGCGTACCTTCTCAGAGGGGAAATGCATATGGACTTCTCCGGTTCCAATGTAGATGATTGCTTTGACGGTGCCATAGGAACGGTCTTCCTAGGATGATGGGTGGATCGTACTCGTCGTCTCCCATGTCAATGACCTAAAAGTCTGTATGGACAAAATAATCGTTAATTTTAATAGGGACATCGGTTACTATACCTTCGACCTTTCGGGATGGTCTGATCTGCCATCTGGAGCTGAGTGTATGTTGGTTTTAAGGGCATGGTCCCATACAAGAGCTGATAGGTGACTGTGGCCATTATGTTGACGCCTGATCCCTGGGTCGTCCCTTCTTGTTTAGGAAGGGCGACTTGAGTCAACCATCTTGACCTCCTTGAACTGCAGTGACCATCTTAGCTGATTCGATCCATCCTTGGTTGTTCTTGTTCTGCTTGTTCCTCTGTTGGTCCTCTTCCTTGGTTCATGTTGGGGTTGCTCTGGGATTTGTGTAATCTTGTTCTTGAAGGAAAACGTCTCCTTCCTCCCCTTGATGTTGAAGTTGATCTTCGCAGCGCTGGCGTAGATGGACAGCTCCCGAGGTGTTCAGGAATGGCCTTCCCAGAATAACTGGTGACCTCTCATCAGACCCGATCTCTATCACCACGAATCAGCTGGAGCATACGAGGTACAACTCGGACACTCATGTTCTTTAATATTCCTTTAGGAAAGCTTAGTGTCCGATCTGCAAGCTACAAACACATAGTTGTTTCTGATAAAGGATATGTAAAGAATTTTTCATAGAGTACCCTGGGCATAATGTTGACGCTGGAGCCAAAGTCACAGAGTGCTTCTGGGAAGTCCACCATGCCGATGGAGATCGGGATGACGGGGCGTCCTGGATCGCCTCTCTTGACTGGCAAAAGGTCATTATGTACTCCCGACAGCGGGATTACTCCAATAGTTACCTGCATCAAACATGTATACAAGATTTGCAAGATTCTAATCCTTCCGGTTGTGATGGTATACCGGGGTTAGTAGTAGGAACAGCAGCAGCTATTTGATTTAACTGAGATTCAATCATTTTATTAAAGGCTAATTTGGTTTTTGATGGCAGTAGAGAAATTATCCATTCTATTATTTATGTTTTCTAGTTTTTATATTGGATGCCAATTTCTTAGACAAGTTATCCATTAGCTTTCCTTGATTAGACACTAACTCTCTCAGGGGTGGAAATTATTATTTATTATTGTTGTTGTAAGAGTTGTTACCTTGATAATTACCTGAGTAGTTACCTGAGTAGTTAGGCCTCTGTTGATTCCAACCTTGATTTTGTTGAGGACGGTTGTAGTTGTTGTTGTTGTTGATGTACCTTGCATCCTCAAGCATCTCAGGGCAGTGATTGCCTGAGTGTCCAGTATCTCCACATTCCTCACAAGTCATGTGAGAGTCGTAGACGTTCATGACTTCTCTTTGTCTCCAGCTTTGTCATCGAGCTTTTTCATGAGTAGGTCTAACTTTGTAGACAGCATGTCTACCTCCTTGAGCTGGTGCATACCTCCACCCTTCTTGCGTGTTTGAGTCCTCTCTTCGTTCCAACCTTGGTTGGACGCCATCTTCTCCACAAGGGCTGTAGCTTGTGGTATGGTGAGTGATAGAAATGCGCCTCCAGCTGCAGCATCCATGGTCTCACGAGCACTAGTGATGAGCCCATGATAGAAAGTCTGCATAAGTAGCCAGCTCTCCATTCCATGATGGGGACATTCTAGGATGTAATCTTGAAAGCGCTCCCATGCTTCTAGAACGGATTCATCATGTTGTTGCTGAAAACTTGTAATCTTCCCACGGAGAGCATTGGTCTTGCCCATGGGCAAGAACTTAGCCAGAAAGTTCATAGAGTGCCCACGTAGTGTTCTTATCCTTCGTCGCGTAGAACCACTGCTTCGCTCTCCCCAATAGTGAGAATGGGAAAAGGCGAAGTAGTATGGCGTCTCTGGGAACATCTAATATAGTGAATGTGCTGTAAATCTCTAGGAAGTGTTGGAGATGAGCACTTGCATCTTCGTGCGGCTTCCCACAAAACTGGTTGGCTTGTACCATGTTGATGAGCCCTGGCTTGAGCTCAAAGTTCTTGTCGATGGCCGTGGCAGGTCCAGTGCGGATGTTGTCCGTAGTGGGAGCTGAGAACTCGCGGATCGTCTTGTTCGCCATGGCTGCGAACTCTGTTGACAAATTCCGGATGAAACTTCGGCGGTCTTCTGAATTGGATGAAGTGTTGCGTCGAAGTGTTGACTTCTTGAGCTTGGCTCTTGCCCCTCTGATTAATGCTTCGGGGTTGTCAACAAAATTTTCTGGAAGATGTCCTCTATTCATACATCACCCTGCAAAACAATAAGAATGGAAAAATACAGGGGTAAATCTGTATGGGAGAATTGATGATCTCAATCACTTAATGATGCGAATGATGACTCAAATTCCGTATTCATTCCTTGTTAGTAAATCAACCTTCCCCGGCAACGGCGCCAAAAATGCTTGTTGGGCATTCTTAACGTCATTACCAAAAGTAGACTTAGTTTTCTAATTCTGATAACGGCGCCAAAAATGTCGAACCTATCCCTCATGCCACTTAAGCCAAGTTGTCATCCCCAGCATGACATGAGAGACGCGGTATTGAAATATGCAACTGCACTTCTAAATAAATAATAAATAAGATCTGCAAGCGCACAGATTAATACTGATGTAGCATTTTAACCGGGAAGTATTCCAGGTATCGTTATTTATATTTTTACCACTAGGAAGGGATTACTAACATCAATGTTGATTATGGAATGGAATATAGGAATGAGTATCAATCATTGCATGTATAAGTGAGAGCATTCATCTATCTCTTGCATACAGGGGTAAGTGTCATATAAAATATAGATAAAGTATGAATGGTGACAAAGATAATTAATCTGATCAGCTAGCCACATATAATAATGATAAGCACCTCAACAGATATTCTTGCAAGTCATTAGCATGGTATTATGACGAACTACAAGGATATTTCCTAAGTTATTCTTAACTATAAAGTCTATCATATCATAGTTAGTGCAAGTACACTTGGCAATCATTGCGAGAAAGGACTACGCCCATGCATAGTGATATTATCAAGGAAGATGAGAAACATAGCAATCACTCCCCCGTAATAATGTTGCTCTGCCTACCTTACACACGGGAGGGGGACTATATAAGAACCAACGAAGTTGTCACCATCGCGGACCACCCCACGATCCGGCATATAAGGTGCAATCGCAGATAAATATGGTCTAAGCACCACACCTACACAATATTTATCATTTACCCATGGATCTGATGGATAAACGCTATACGATCCTAAACATGTATATAATTCCAATCTAACTAAGCCAAGCGTATAACTACGATAAACTAAGAACAATATAATTGCAAACATAAACAAGTAGAGCATAGTCATAATCAATATATTGAAATAGAACAAAGTTGTATTCATAATATTGAAGAACAAAGATGAACAATGAAGAACAGTAGAGGAATTACCAAGAATCCTCTTGATAGATCCGGAAACCAATCGAAGATTGACTCCTTCTAGTTCTAATCCTATGTAGCTATGCTATACTAGAGATCTAGTTGATGTGGTGGCTCTAGAGCTTGATCAGAGACTCTCCTCCTGAGATTAGGGTTTGAAGAATGAGAATGAGGGAGTGCCTCCTCTAGGGGACAGGGGTCCTGCTTATATAGCCCCCTCAAGTGAACGTGGGCCGTCGGATCAAACCGACATTAATCGCACGGTTTTCCTTGATCCCTTAGGTCGGTGGAGCATAATCCGCGAGATGGAGCCTGATTGGCTCTCAGGCGAGGGCAGGCGCCCTAGGGAGCAGGGCGGGCGCCCTGCCTCCGGGCCCGTTCGGCCTCTCGTTCGTTCTCATGGCTTCTGGAGTCTTCTAGATGATAAAAAATCGGTGAACACGTTATTATCTCTATGTAAACCCGACGTGTGGGCCTTTCCTCCATATTTTCTGATAACCCCCTATAGAAACAGACAAACACCAAAACTCGTGGAATTCTGTCAGATAAAACCCTAAGTCTAGGTGTTGGTTGCATTTGGATCCTTTTCTTTATTTATTTGATAACTATATTTGGTACTTAAGGACCGTCAACAATGGCCTTCTTTTGGTTTCCATGTATCGTGTTGTATCCTGTTCGATCTTGAGACTAGCGATCTTTTGGAACTCGGTTGTGTATGCGTTGCCCGAACGCATAAAAGTCTAGTGTATGTATGCTGGCAACGTGGTTGTATTGGACACGATGTTGCATACGAAGTAACTTGATTAGTGATGTTGTTTTAATTGGAATGTGATTATTGTGCCTCTGTTTTATTGTATGACTTGTTCTCTCCAATGAATTCAGTATGGCATGATTGTTCATTCAATTACAATTACTACAACTTCGCTCAATTATTACTTGTTGCTGGAATATGCAGATGACAAACACTCGCCGTGCCACGTATGAGGCCGCCAAAACTGGTGGAAACGGTGCAGGGGCTGGTGGGAGTGGTGCCAACAACGTCAACCACCATGAGCCACAGCCAGAGCCACAATTGCCACCTCCTCCACCGCTCACTGCAGAAGTATTCTTCGCGCAGTTCCTTGGAAGCCAGCGCAATGCTGAGCAATCATAGAAGAACATGGAAGATTTTCTACGTACCATCGCCGAAAATGTTCAGAGAGGTAATAATCAAGGTGGTGGCCAAGGGGTGAACTAGTACAGCAACTTCAAGGACTTCATGGATACTAGGCCACCTATTTTCAAGGAAGCAACAGAGCCACTTGATGCGGAAGAATTGATCAACACCATGGAAGATAAGTTCTGCGTGTTGAGGCTGACCGAAGTTCTAAAGATAGAATATGCTGCACATCAGTTACAAGGGCCCGCAGGGATGTGGTGGAAGCATCACCGCACCACCTTTCCCCCAAATGCATAGATCTCATGGAGAGAGTTCACTGAAGCTTTTCATGGGGTCTACATTCCACCAGGGCTGGTTGAGATGAAGTTAGGAGAGTTCTTGGCTTTAAATCAGGGTACCAAAACCGTGACACAGTATTTGCATGCCTTCAACAACTTGTGTCGTTATGCTCCAGACATGGTCGACACAGATGCCAAGAGAATTGCTAGTTTCAAGAGAGGGTTAAGCCCGAAGATGATGAAGCATGTGGGTACCAATAACCGCGCCAGATTCAATGACTTTGTCAGTGACTGTCTGAAACAAGAAAAGAACAACAACGCCTACACTGCATCCAAGAATCGCAAGAGGGTGTTTGAGTCAGGACCATCAAAGTCCAGAGTTCTCACTGCAAATCATTCTTCTTATCGTCCGTCCGCACCAGGTGCAAGGTTCAGGCCGCCACAACATAAGACCCAGAACTACAAGGGACCACAGAAGCCGTAAAAGATGGCCGTGCCGCCAGCAAAGATCACCGCAGCTGCGGAACAGAGCAATTCCAAGGGAGCTATAGGATCTGCTGGTATAGTGAAGGGCCCTGCTATAATTGTTGTCAGCCAGGCCACTTTTCAAAGTTCTGCCCTTATCCGCCTAAAAAGAAGCAACAGACTTACACTGCTCGTGTACACCACACCACCGTGGATGAGATTCCTGAGAGAGAGCCTGTAACTGCCGGTAAGTTTCTTGTTAACCATCACCCTGCAGTTGTTCTATTTGATTCTGGATCCTCGCATTCTTTTATGAGTCAAGCATTTGCACGGAAGCATGAACAATTATGCACAGAATTGAATTATGGTTATCGCATAAGTTCAGCAGGGGCTGATGTTTTAACCAATTAGATGGTTAGAGGGGCAAACCTTGAGTTAGGTAGTCAAAAGTTTCGAGTAAACCTGATAGTTATGCCTGGACTAGTTTTGGATGTAATAATAGGAATGAACTGGATGAAGAACTGGGGAGCAGTCATAGATACAGACAGTCGAATGCTTACCCTCAAGGATCCCCAAATAGAGGGTACTTTTTAGGTGCCATTACCCAGGCGAACGGACCTTGTAAGTATAACCTGTGCCATGGAAGTCATTCCTATTCACCAGATCCCGGTAGTGTGTGAGTTCCCGGATGTGTTTCTAGATGAGTTACCTGGTCTTCCTCCAGATAGAGATGTTGAGTTTGGAATTGAGTTGATCCCCGGGACAGCTCCTATTTCAAGAAGACCCTATCGGATGCCTCCAGATGAGTTAGCTGAGCTGAAGAAGCAACTGGAGGAATTATTAAAGAAGGGGTTTATCCGACCAAGTAAGTCTGAATGGGGATGTCCTTCCTTGTTTGTGAAGAAAAAGAAAGAGGGTACTCTAAAAATGTGTGTGGATTATCGACCTCTTAATGTTGTAACTATCAAGAATAAGTATCCCTTGCCTCATATCGACGTTTTGTTCGATCAGTTAGCTAAAGCCAGAGTGTTCTCCAAGATAGACCTAAGATCAGGGTATCATCAGATAAAGATTAGGCCACAAGATGTCCCGAAAATTGCCTTTTCTACTAGATACGGGTTGTACGAATATCTTGTTATGTCTTTTGGCTTAACAAATGCTCCTGCCTATTTTATGTATCTGATGAATACGGTTTTCATGCCAGAGTTGGACAAGTTTGTAGTTGTCTTCATTGATGATATTCTAGTATACTCTGAGAATGAGAAAGATCACAAGGAGCATCTAAGAATTGTCTTGACCGGACTGAGAGATCATAAGTTGTATGCTAAGTTCAGCAATTGTGAATTTTGGTTAAAGAAAGTTCCTTTCCTTGGTCATATTCTATCCGAGAATGGAGTTTCGGTAGATCCGAGCAAAGTGCAAGAGGTTATGGATTGGAAAACTCCAGCCACAGTGTCAGAAGTCAGGAGTTTCCTAGGGTTAGCTGGTTACAATCGCCGTTTTATACCAGACTTCTCAAAGATTGCCAAACCAATGACAAGTTTGTTACAGAAAGACCACAGGTTTGTGTGGACAGGGGAGTGTGAGACAGCTTTCCACACCTTGCGGAAACTGTTAACCACTGCTCCAGTTCTTGCGCAGCCAGACATTGAGAAACCTTTTGATGTGTTCTGCGACGTATCAAAAACAGGATTAGGCTGTGTTCTGATGCAAGAAGGAAGAGTCATTGCTTATGCCTCCCGTCAGTTGAGAAAACATGAAATCAACTATCCGACACATGATCTTGAGCTTGCCGCTGTAGTGCATGCCTTAAAGATTTGGAGACATTATTTACTTGGTAATGTATGTAATATTTTCACCGATCACAAAAGTCTCAAGTACATTTTTACCCAACCAGAATTGAACATGAGACAACGAAGATGGTTAGAATTAATCAAAGATTATAACTTGAATGTACAGTATCACCCTGGGAAGGCCAATGTAGTAGCAGATGCTTTGAGTCGAAAGTCGCATTGCTTGAATATGCAACCCTTGCTCGAAGATGGTTTTAATCTGATGCACCCTGCCGTGTTACATAGTATTCAGATCAGTTGCTCCTTGGAAAGTAATATAATAGAAGGCCAGAAAGTAGACAAAGGGATATTTCACATCAAAGAAAGAATTAAAGAAGAACCCTCAAAACACTTCAGAGTGGACAAACAGGACGTGTTGTGGTTTGACAACCGTCTTGTTGTTCCAAAGGATAGAGAGCTTAAGAATAAAATTATGGATGAAGCTCATCTCTCTAAGTTATCCATTCATCCTGGCAGTAGTAAAATGTACCAAGAACTAAGACCTCGCTATTGGTGGACAAAGATGAAGAAAGAAATTGCAGCTTATGTAACCAGATGTGACACATGTTGTAGAGTGAAAGCTATTCACATGAAACCTGCCGGATTGTTACAACCTTTGTCAGTACCTAGTTGGAAGTGGGATGATATAAGTATGGATTTCATCACAGGCTTGCCCACTACTCAGAAAGGCCATGATTCGATTTGGGTAATCGTGGATCGTCTTACTAAGACAGCCCACTTTTTGCCTGTCAAGACAGATTATAGACCACCTCAATATGCCAAGAAGTATATTGCTGAGATTGTGAGATTGCATGGAATACCGAAGACTATAGTGTCTGACAGAGGGTCACAGTTCACTGCTCATTTTTGGGAGCACCTGCATAAAGGTTTGGGAACTAGTTTGATTCGTAGTACTGCCTATCATCCTCAAACAGATGGTTAGACTGAAAGGGTTAATGATGTTTTAGAAGATATATTAAGAGCCTGTGTGTTGTCTTCCAGGGGTTCATGGGAGTCCTGGTTACTCTTAGCAGAGTTCGCTTACAATAATAGCTATCAAGAAAGTATCAAAATGGCACCTTTTGAGGCTCTGTATGGCCGAAAGTGTAGAACACCTCTAAACTGGATTGAGCCAGGGGAAAGAAGGTATTACGGTATTGACTTCGTGGAAGAAGCCAAAAAGAAAGTTCATATCATTCAGCAAAATATGAGAGCAGCTCAGTCACGTCAGAAGAGTTATGCGGATAAGAGAAGAAGACCAATTGTGTTCGAAGTTGGTGACTATGTTTATCTAAAAGTCACGCCCATGAAGAAGAAGCGGTTTGGAGTACGCAGAAAGCTTGCCGCCAGATTTGTAGGACCATACAAAATTTTGGAAAGAAAGGGTCCAGTGGCTTACAAATTGGAGTTACCTGAAGCAATGGGTGCTATATTCCTAGTTTTTCATGTATCGCATCTCAAGAAGTGTTTGCACATTCCAGAGGAAAGAATTGAACCTCGAAGCATAAAACTTAAGTCAGATTTGGTGTATCGTGAGCAGCCAATTCGAGTTTTGGATTCTAAGGAGAGGGCTACTCGAAATAGTGTGGTGAAAACATATAAGATATAGTGGAGTCATCATGATGAAGGGGATGCATCTTGGGAAACGAATGAATACCTACAAAAAGCATGCGAAGATTTTTATAATAAATGGTTCGTAACCCAAATCTCGGGACGAGATTTTTATAAGGGGGAGGGCTGTAACACCTCGGTGTTACGCAAGCATTAACATTGCAAATCATGAGCATAACATGTCATGGCATTCATAATCATATGTAGTGAGAGTGTGCTTTTGGTAAAATCAAAGTTTGGGAAACTAATATTGCATAACATGTTGTGATAATGTGCTAGTTATATTCATCAAACTTGTGCAACTATAAATTTTATATCACTTAGAATTATAGGTGAAATTTTTGGAGCCACTAAATTACTCAAAGTTTTGTGAAAAACTTGTTTTAAAAATGTTATTTGAAAATATTCAAAAATCCTCCCTAAATTAGCTTTTATTCTACAATTCAAAATCTATAAGAGTTTTGAGGTTGGCCCCTTAATAAAAGTTGTAGGAAATAAAATTCTAAACAACTTTCATTTTTGGGCCATTTTCAGAAAAGGTCATTTGCTTGCCCAAAATGGAATTTGAAAACTGCAATTTGAATTTTATTTGAATTTCTCTAGAAAAATAAAAATGAAAAACATTTCCCAGCGCTTGTGGGCCGTCGCCTCCCTTCTCGGCCTGCCCGCGAAGCGGCCCGGCCCAGCCGACTGCGCGCTCCGCCCGCCCGCCCGCGCGCCATGTCCGCTCACCCGCACGCGCCGCGACACGTCTGTGGCCGCGCAGGCGCCGCGCGCCCCATGGCCGGCATGCGCCGCTCGCCGTCGATAGTTGGCCGTCAGTGGCCCCCGCCAGCGCGCGCCTCGCCCTTCAAGTCACCTGCGCTCCCGCTTTTACCCTCCCTCTCCGATTTTCCCCGCCACGGCCCTCCTCTGCACCGTGTCGCGCGAGCACCGCACCGCGCTCGCTGCGCCACCGCCGCATCCGCCGGCCAAATTGGCCGACGGTGAGCCGCCATAGCCCGTCTTCTCGTGCACCTAGCTCCGCTTTCTTCTCCGGCACCCCGTGCGCACCCTTGTGTCATCACTCGAGCCAGGTGGGTGCGAATTTCGTGCATCCGCCGCCGGCGGCCATGGCGCCACCGCGCGCGCGGCTTCCCGCGGGAGTGGTTCCCCGCTGCCCCTCGCGCTCCACTCTCGTCAAAAACGCATCCGCCTGCTCCTTGCGAACCCGATGCTCGTCTTCCCGCGCCCGTGCATGGTCCGCAACGGCCACCGGCCGGTCGCCGCGTGGCCGTGACGCCGCGGTCACCGGCGCCTCTGTCTTCCCCCTCGGCCTCCTCGCGCGAGCGGCTTTGGGCCGCAAGTCGAGCCGGGCCGCCGTTCCCCCCCCCCCCCCCCCCCCGCGCGCACCCGCGAGCCGAGATGGACCGGGCCGTCTGCCCTTTTCGGTGTCGGCCCGTTTTCAAATAAGGATTTCGGTTTTTCTTTTCTTTTATTAATTGGAATAAAAATTCTTTAGCAATTGTTTGGGTAATTAAATGTTCTCCAAAAATTATGAAATAAATTTGTATAAGTTCCTTACAACTAGATCTACCATGTAAATATATTGCATTTAATTTTTGCACTACTTTTCTGGAAGGTTTTTATTTAACTTTGAAAATTGCTATTTTCTTGTTCAATGGATAGTAAATTGTAGAAAATTCAGAAAAATATAATTCCAAGTTTGTTAGTCTTGTTGTGGCATGTGCTTGTTAGGAAAAATATGTCTCTTGCATGTTTAGTAGAAAAATTGTGAGGTGTAGTTTAAGTGCTTTTTATTGCTAAAAATTTCTATGTTTGTTAAATAGAAAAATATGAATAAAACATGCAAGTAATAATTTTTGTACAGTGATTATTTACTGAGTAGAATCCAGGAAAAATGAGAAATCTGTTGTTTGATACTTTTCATAGTAGAAAGTATTTTATACCCCTTTTTAGGCCCTATATTTGCTATTTTTGTATAGGTAGTTCTAGTACTCAAATTGCAATGAAACTTTTGTGACATGCTGGACTATAGGTTATTAATCCACAGTAATTTTGCTAGATTTTTCTGAGATACCAAAATAAGTGTTGCTTTCAAGCATAGTGCTAACTAGGGTTTAAATTCAGCCTTTGATGCTAGGTTTTGCTTTGGTGTATCTTTGAAGCATCTTAAGTGTCAAGGTGCCTTTGCATGGTAGAGTATAGTGGTGATAATTTATGAGTACATGTTCTTGGATGATGTAGACTACCTTGTAGAAGAGTCGTAAATTCCATGTAATTCAAATAGAGTAACATGCTCATCTACATCTCATTCATCATCATCTCATGCCATCCCTGCAATGCACCTAGGCATGAGCACTTATATATCTGCATCATACAGGATCGCAGGAAGTGACCCCGGTAGCAGTTCCCGAGGACCCAGAAGAGAAGTCCAAGGTGCAAGAGCAGGAGGCGACCGAAGCCGAAGAGGAGGTCGGTGAAGATCTTCCAGAGTGCCCCGACCACCGTCCGAGCTCTTTTGAGAGAGGCAAGCCCCGGAGCATTTCTCTCCCGGTTTGCAAATAAATTATTATTGGTTTTACTTAATTGATGCATTAAGTTTAGGAGTTGTTTGCAACCGTTGCTGCATTATGCCTTGTTTCACCTTGCTTTACCCGATCCTTGTTACCTTGGTGTCCGCGGTCAATAATTGCTTAGTTTGCTTAGACCAGTAGAAGTCGGGTGATTGCCTGTCATCCGCGAGCTATAGGAGATTACCTGGATCTGTGTGGAAGATATGTCATATGAGAATAACTAAGTGTCGAATTGAAATTGAGATCGGACGGAGACTTGCAGGGTTTCGGACTGTAGTGTTCTTCGTCTGAGTCGATTAAGGACCGACCATTGTTGGGCCTCGAGTCATGTTGAACGCATGCCTCACATTTAGCTCGCCGAATAATGTACCTTTCGACCGCAAAGCTGGGAGATTATTCGGGCCGAGTGGATTGCCCGCAACGCACTGTACCGGAGCAGTAGTGGTAGGAAACGGGGGCGTGATGATAAGGCCAAAGAGCAGTCGGGCGGCCCCCGGGTACATGTGGTTCCTGGCAAGCTCGCGACTTTACCTGAATAGTTGACTCGGTGACCAATACCTCACTTTAGCGGGTGAGTGAGGTTTGTGTGAGGAATAAATTACCAGCTGGTTAATAATCGATTGGAATCGCCATCGTTCACTGGATAGTGAACACTTGACTTGAGCTACTTCATCGTAGTAATATTGATGAAACACTTGGATAGTTATGTGGAAGATGACATGATAACTATTGTTAATGATCGTTGGTAATCCTTACATGCTTAATTACGTGTTACTCTAGCACAGGTGCAAACATAGTTGACAGGTTAATAAAGATTAACTTATTGCATGCTTTTGGAAAGGAATTGTTAAGTTGAAAATGCCTTTCTTGCAAATGAGTCAGCTACCCCACCAGAATGCCTATCATGATCCTTGGTGTCATTTTATTTTTGGTTCTGTCAGGTAAGTCTAACTGAGTACCTTCTCGTACTCAGGGCTTTGTTCCTACTTGTTGTAGATGGGCAGATGTATTACGGCTACTGTATCAACTGCCTCTATCCTGCGATGGGCGAAGCTTAGGACCATGGGCAATGGTCATTCGCTACTTCTCGTCTGATGCTTTTGCTGGAGATGATCATAAGCTGGAACTTTATTTCAAACGTTGTGTGTGTGCGTGTTTTGAACTACTGCTTCCGCTACTTTTATTCGAACCTAGTTTGTAATAATTATGTTTAAACTCCGATGTATTTTGTGCCAGTCAATTTGACCCTGTAATTAACAAGGAAAAGGAAACATCAAATTATGGAACCTGCCGGTTTGTTCCCAGATAGTTCCAAAATATGTGGCCATAAGATAGCCAGTGGTCAAAGGAAATTGACTACAAAGTCAACTCCTAACAATAAAGCTTGCAATAATAATAATGATATCAGCATGGCTATTTAAAGTAATCATTAAGTATAATATATAATCAGCTGATCTAACTTAGTCGATACGCATTGATAGGTATGTTCAAAAATACATAACACGCATGAATAGCGGTCAAGCACTAATCAACCTCCTACACTTGCTAGATATATTCAAAACATCGCTAACAGTGGGGTTCCCGAGGATGTAGCCTTAATAATGGTGTGTTCTAAGCATATAAAGTGAGTATAAAAGAGTAATCAGCAGCTAGTCAAGCTACGTGTACATGCTACCGGTGAAAGCGCAACTGGATCGGCTATTTAGTCGATACAGGGTCCATGAAGCACGAACGAGATCTATCCATTCAATCACAAATAGATCTAATATCAAAGCAAACCTGGTCTAATAAACCTGATAGTGGGGTCCGAAGATACGGCCATACCAAGCTATCACGTCAAGCCTACTCTAACCTCAAATTCACCTATAATTGCACAGATAGCTCGAACGCACAACACGTAACAATCAAGATCGACAGGTTTGTCGATATGAACCTAAATCGACTGTTTAGACAGAGATGAGCATAAAAGAATCTAAAACAGTGGATTCTAATGATATTAGAAGCTAGCAATCCGTTAATCTTGATTGGGCAGTGATATTGTTATAATAAATAGATCAATTTAAATAAACAATATCGATAACTTAATGAATCTACTACATTGCCAAATCTAATAGAGCAGATATGTCACACCCGGTTTTCTAAAGAACAAAACCAGGCTAATCATATGTGTGCCCAGGAAGTCCACACATATGTCAGAATGAAAAAGTATCAGAAACAATGTTATTATATAACGTATACATAGCTATATTAACACTTACATCAGAGTATCGCGGAACGGTGACTAAACTTCAGGCTCCATTCTTCTCAGGGACGGCTGACTGGGGGTAACATATGCCTAGCACTTCTACTAGTCTTCTGGAAACTCCACTACACCTTTGTCCTTCTTTCGAGTAGCATCTTACTACACACTGGAGTGTGGGGGAAATAGCAAGGGTGAGTCCATGTCGAACTCAACAAGTATAACACAGGGTTCATGAGGCACAAAAGGCTAGACACTGTTTGACTGCGTTTAGCTTTTATTTATCATATATTTAGCAATTGTGTAGCATCAAGGTAATTCTCTTCCCGTTAATGAACCAATGATCAATTGTAATAAGGATAATGAATAGCATTAACATGAGCATAATAATAACAACAGTAATTAAGCATGATATAACAGTTATGATCAACTATTCCGTAAGAATCCCTAAGGCCGCTCGTATCCGTGAGCACGGCTAGTATACGAGTTTTTAACTCTGCGCAGAGGTGTACACTTTCACTGTGAGTCATAACTTCCAAATGCATGGGTTCGCGACTCCCCAAAACACTGGAAATCATATAAAGTCACTTAGAAGTTCATCTAACAAGTTAGGGCCATTAGATTTCACTCGGCAGGCAGATGTAGAACCCCCCTTCCTAGTGGCACAACAACCGCAGCCTATACACACTAAGGATAGGGGCTCGCCCTACACCCAACGTGGCAAGCTATTCTTATGCCATTTAAGGTAACCTCTAACAAGCTAGAAAAGGTCCTTTAAGCAACTAAAGCCAGAGCCATATAGCCCTCACAGTTGTACTGTATATTCTGGTTATCACTTACAGATAAGTCCTTATGGAGAGTAACTAGAGCAACAACAATCAATACAACACAATGCTCTAGTCCCCTTTGTCAACAGTAATAAGATCATCTTAATAGTTGATTGCTTAACTCATTAGTCAAATTACAAGATCATTGTTCATAATTTAGCACTAGCAACAACTACCCAAGTGCATAACCCGTAGGTAACAAGGAATCAGGATATCAATCACTAAGTTATAATCTCTAAGGTTGCCAAGGAAAACACATGCACATGTATGATAATTTCATTGAATAGGTAACAAGGATAGTCCCGTGTTATACTTGCCTTGATCAAAGCTTTCCTGATGATACTGCTCATCTGGCTCAATAATACTCCTGATCGTCAAGAAACTGCGCACCGTCTATACTCGATCATCAAGCATCAATGCACAATCATCCGAGCAATCATACACGAAGCAAACAAAGAGACATAATTAAAACAGTACACCAACAGTAGCAAAATAGTATAAAAGTTTGTAAAACTCTTCTACACGTTACTACGATCACACAGACGTAAAAATCACGAAATTCGGAGTTAAAACGTGAAAGTTATGAATTTTCTAAGATTTCCTATAGATAAATAATTACTTTAATATAAACTCGAAAATTAAATTTCCCAAACCTACTGTACAGCTATACTAACATGTAGAGCACGCAAATACAAACCTAACGCAACTTGAACGAGTCAAATCGGAGTTAAAACGGAGATTTTATGATCAAAATAAGATTAATGGCAAAACTGTAAATAGTACCATCTTCTACCTTAGGCTTGGAGGAGCTCCGGTCATCCATGGTGGAACCTCGCCGGAGAGAAGCAAGATGAGATGGGCGATGAAATGACGATGGATTCGCGCAAACGAATATACCACGGTATAGAGAACGACGAGGGCTGCCTCTTGGTGGTGGTGGCTAGCGTCGGGACGCGACGGTTTGGCCGGAAAAGCTCGTCGAAAGTTCGCCGGAACGCAAGCTGTAGATGCAGAACTTCGGCGAGAGATGGAGGGAGCTACGAGCGGCGGCTCGCGATAAGGGTTGTACTTCTAAAATCAGGGCGTCGAGGGCTACGCCGTCATATATATAGTCGTAGAGTTTGGAAACTTTTTGGATTTTCTTAATTTCGGGATTATTTTAATTCCGCGAATAAAATAATTCCAGAAAATCTAAAATTACCTTTTTGGCCGCGAAAAATAGCCCGGAGCTCAGAAAAATCACGGGAAAAATCCTAGAGACTCTTGGAAAGATAAGGAACTCAACTAAATAAGTTTGAGCTCATGAAAAGATTGATGAAGAGATCAAGGAAAAAGATTAAGCTCACGGAAATTGAAATTTTAAATCCAGAAAATGCTAAAAAATTTTTCGATGAGAAGTAAACGTCGTCCTATGGTATTTTGAAAATAATAGCACTCACCAACTCCAAAGACAAGCATCACACAAACACCACATTATTAAATTAATATGAAAAAGTTTAAAACCACAATTTTCTATATTTAAATTAGCAGCAACTTATCTAATAAATTTAATCAAACATTGAAATCATTTATTTTATTTAGTGTTTTTCATGCACAATCCAAAATAGGAAATTTTGGGTGTGACAAGATAACTAGCTTAGATCGAATATCTGTAAGAGGTTGGACCTAACGAATGCAGCCTTACAAATAGGAATCTAAACCGATAACTAGCTTATACCAAGCTTGCACGAGTTTGAACCTAATCGATGCAGCCTTACAAACAAGATATAAACCGTGGCAATACTTACAAGCAAACCGGAGGTCGGACGCAACCGATGCAGCCCTGCTTGTTTGAAGATCTCGCCGGAATCTACTCTACTCCTACTCCTAAGGGTTTGGCCGAAGCCGAAAAGGGTTGATTGTATTGATTGATTGTATATCTGATACAATAGCCGGGGGTTTATATTTATACCCTGGGCTGTAGCTCACGCTATACAAAAATTGACCCATAAGGAACATCTAAAGAAAAGGAAACAACAAAAGATAACTTGGACTCTAATCTTTTCCTTCTTGATAGAGTCCAATGCATTTTGGCTCCTCCTATCTTGGCACAAATAACCCTTAGTTGATGCAATCCACACTAATCGGTTTCATCTGTGTTAGCCGATCCTTTAACCGACTTTTCTCGTGCCTGACACCTAGGCCCATAATCGCAGAATCCCTTTACCAAAATCTGGTGTCAACACATGCCCCCCAATTTGGGGATAAAAGTGATTTTATTCCAAAATTATCTTGATCTTTGACTTTCGAATCTATCCTTTTAATTTCCGTTCTAAAATCTTTGGAGTCTAACTGATCTTCTCAAATTTTCTCTGGCTTCCTTTCTGGCTTATAAATTCAAACCCGATGATCCTCAAAACATACCTACAATTCCTTCTCCATCCCTTGGAAGATTCTTCCAATGGACAACCAAAAGTGCCCTGGCGACGAGTTTCCCGTCGAGTTGCAAGCTCCTTTTCAGTATCGTCGAGAAAATTCCAATCCAACTCCTCCGCCATTGCTACCTCTAGATCACCAGATTGTTCTTCCAACCCAACCACAGCTAGTCTATGTCAAACCCGGCTTTAAGGACAAAACCAGATATACACTATATGTGAAATAAAGGAGTCAAATCTCACATATAGCCGCAGATAAGTGTAATATCAAGAGACAAATGCTTAATATACATAACACAATAGTATAAAATATACCTTAGAGAGCAACACAGCGGAAAGACAACTCTGAACACCAGGTGTATACTTCACTCCAGGAACAAACTGACTAGTTGATCACAATCCTAATAACTCCAGAGACTATCCTGAGGTGTGGGAAATAGCAAGAGTGAGTCCATGTCGAATCAGCAAATATATCATGGGGTTCATGAGGCTCAAAAGGTTAGACACTAGTTTACTGCATTTAGCTTTTATTCATCATTTACTTAGCAATTGAGTAGCATCAAGATAATCCAATTCCCATTATAAACGAATGATCAATTGTAATAAGAATAATGAAATAGCAATTCAACATAAGCATAAACATAACAACAGTATTAAGCATGATATAACCATGGTGAACATTTATTCTGTAAGAATCCCCAAGGCCGTCCGTGTCCGTGGGCATGGCTAGTATACCAGTTTTTAACTCTGCGCAGAGGTGTACACTTTCACTGTGAGTCATGACTTCCAAATGTATGGGGAGGCCATTCCCAAAACATCAGAAATCATATAAAGCCATTTAAAAGTGCGTCTAACAAGTTAGGGCCGCTAAGGATTCTCAATTGGAAAGCATGAACCTCCCTCCAAGGGGCGACTTACAAAAGACTGCACCCACCTTGGCAGGCCAAGACCATACTAGACATGACCCCTCTTGCGCCTTTCGGTAACCACTAACAAGCTAGAAAAGGTCTCTTAAACAACTAGAGCTAGAGCCATATAGCCCTCACAGTTGTACTGTCAATCCCGGTTATCACTTACAGATAAGTCCTTACGGAGAGAAACTAGAGCAACATAAAAACAACATAATGCTCTAGCACCCTTTAACAGTAATTAAATCATCTTAATGGGTGATTGCACAATTCATTAGTCATATTACAAGATCATTGTTTATTATTAAGCACTAGCAATAGCTACCCAATGCAAATCCCATAGGCAACAAGGAATCACGGTATCAACAGCTAAGTTATAATGTCTACGGTTGTCAAGGAGGACACATGCATATGTATTATGATTATAGTGAATAGGATAACAAGGATGGTCCCATACTATACTTGCCATGATCAAAATTCTCCTGCTGATCCTGCTCGTAGTAGTATTCTTGATCGTCCACGAACCACTCACCGTCTATACTCGATCAACACATCAACATACAAGCATCCGAGCAATCATACACGAAGCAAACAAGAGACATAATTAGAACAGTACACCAACAGTAGCAAAACAAGATGAAAAGTTTGCGAAACAATCCTACGTGTCGCTATGATCACACAGACGCGAATTGCACACAAATCGGAGCTATAACGGAGAAGATATGAATTAAATAAGATTTTCTATGGTAAAATAATAAATTAATTCTAGCCTCGAAATCCAAAAGTTGAAAATATACTGAACAGTAGTACCAATATGTAGATCTCGTAATTACGAACCTAACGAAATTTGAATGGATCAAATCGGAGTTAAAACGGTGGAACGATGAAAATCGATTGATAATTATAGGTTATGTATTTCTATAGTATTTCTGGATTTATTTTTCTAAAGAAAAACGGCCATAATGTGTGGGTGATGTCATGACGACGTCATCAAGCTAGCAAGATGAAAACTGTGCACCGCATGGCTGCTCTGCTGGCTCGGCTTGCATTCGCGGTGTGATGCATTTGCGCGTGTGCGTGCGCACCGGAAGGCGGGATGCAGGGACACTGCCGGCTCAGCAGACTTGGGACCCAGTGCTGGACTGCTGGTGGCGGCGCCATTGACAGTGGCGAGAAGCTCACTGGCGACATAGAAGAAGGGCCTATAGACCACGGTTTGACGAATAAAAGACACAAGGAGAATGAATGGATGATCACGAGCTCACCTAGGCGGTCTCCGATGGCACAGAGCGGACAGGGATGGCTCGCGGCTCGAAGAGATAGATGGCAGAACCTGCACATGTTAGCGACGATGCCTAAATAAGCATCCAAGTGCCAACGACGAAGAGAGAAAAACAAGGGCGGTTGGGTAACCTCGACGCGGAGCTCGCCAGTAGGTTGCAACGACGACACGGCTCCAGATCGCTGCCGCAGCTTCGACGGACAAGCTCGGCTTCATCACCATGTCACCGACCTTGTCAACAAGCTTCAGGCGATGGAGAAACACCGGAACGGCGGGGCGACGTCAACGGCGATGAGCTAGGGCTAGCAACGGAGGACGAGTTCAGCAACATCGAGTAGGTGGGACGGCAGCTCGTACTTGGCAGCGGCGGCTCCACGTTCTTCTCGGCGAGATGGGAAGCAAGGGCAGCGAGTTCTGAACTGGCATCTAGCGAAGTTGAGTCGACGAGTCTGCAACGCCTCGCGGCGGCTTCAATGGACGGGAACTTGAATCAGACATCACCGAAAACATGCATGGGGGAGATGAAAAGCTAGCTAGCACGGAGAACTCACCTAAGCGCTTCACGAGGACAAGGAGAGACTCGACGACGACGGGTGGCAACAGCGGCAGCTCTGCTCGGCAAGATCGGCGGGACGGCAGGGCACGGAGTCACGGACGCCGCGGAACTACGGAAAGCCAATCGACTAGACACGGCACGGAGACCTACTCGTGTAGATGTACGATGCCTGCTTGCTTCTTATAGGCTAAATAAATACAATATACTATACCTACTGCTAACTTATTTAGAGTTGGCCCCAAGCCTCAAGGGCCCAGTTCGGCCGCTGGACGCACGGCACACTGCAGGGTGGACGATGGTTCTGTCTTTTTGGATGTATTGGTGATATAGATGGATCAGCTTGGCTTTCATATTCAAGGAGGCAGCGACAAGCAACAATAATGCTCCACAGGTTTGCTCGGCCGAAAACGAAGAAGGGAAAACAACATGCTCAGCTCATTGGCTCAAGCCTCTAGCAAGATTAGCTGCGTATATGCTAGAGCAGATAATATATAGAGCATACAAATTACTAGATGATTAGAAGAACCTGATATACTCAAAGATATACCAGGTGGACATGCTGCTCATGTACCTAGGCATGCACGGACGGCCTAGGCCTGTGACTCGGGTGCGGCATTCGGCGATGAAACGGCGAACAACGAGCGCGACCACGGCGGCTGCACTCCAAGCTCGATGTGGTCTAACACCGGAGGCTGCTGTGGCTAGGCGAGCAAGGCTGCTACACTAGGGTTAGGGTAAAGCGTCGCGGCGTCCGGCCTCAGGAACGGCGATGAAACAACAACAGACGGCATTGATGGCAGCGGCAGATGAGAAAACGTGAACGCGATGATGGTTCTCGGGATTATATAGGGGCGCTCGGCGTTTCCATGGACGGAGTCCGTCTTCTGTACGACGTATGGGAGATGAAAACATGCTGCCTAGTGGGGCTCCGCCTGGCAGTCAAACGAAGACAGGGAAAGGGAACTTGCCCACGCGGCTTGCTGGCGTAGATAGAAGAGGAGCCGATTTGGGCTCTTGGCCTGGCCGGGGTGCAGCACTGGAAATAGGCCAATGCTGGAAGAAGCCAGTGGCCTAAAGCAACATAGAGAAGAAAAAATCATTTTCCTATGACTATTTCTGCAAACTGAATTTTCCAATTGATTTGCCAAAGCAGGTAAATTCAGTTTTTTTAGTTCAAAACCAATCAGTACAAAACACCAATGCTCCGGCATGAATGCACAACAATGTTGCTACCACTATAATGAATTTTAATTTAATGAAAAATATTATTTTTCCTATGTTTTCATGAGCACACAAATTCAAAATTAAATCAATTACCCTCTTTTTCAAAAGAAGCAAATTTTAGGGTGTTACAGTCTATGGCGTCAGTGATGCCGAACGCTGTCATCTTGAAAGAGACGAATATTGTTCTTTGTATATAGATTCGAATTGAGATCTCAACCGCGCGTATCAGGTGACCAATCACATGATGCACGAGCTCAACGTTCAAGGTCCCAAGATTCGTGATGTCAAAGCTGAGCTGAAGGTGACGAATCTTCGTTATGAAGGTAAAGCTTGTTTTGAATCTCTTTCTCTTCATGTAACCTTTCTAACCACTCTCCGTTTTAGCCTTACAACAGCAGCACAACAACTTGCGCATTGCTACTACTCTTGCTGCCAATGGAGTCAATGCTCGGGGCATTACGTTACTCGATCACCTGCGGGACATCTGGGCACGTGTTTTGGAGATTGCGATCCATGGCGTTCGTCAAGGGGCCTCCTTTGCCCTTGCCTCTACACAGACTCGTTCTAGACACGAACTTCGCTTCCTTCGTCGTAGTCAACCCTCTAATGATACTGGCATTTTATCAGTAATCAATGACTTCTCTAATGAAGCGAATAACATGGCCCTCGATGCCAATGCTAGAGCAATTGTCCAGAAAGTTTTTCCAAATTCTTAGCTTGTAATCAGGGCCTTTGTCAGTAAGGAATACTTCTGAGATTGAGGTAGTTTTGTCCTTCTTAGTACTACCCGTGATGTGTCTCACAAACTAGCTGACTTGTTGCTTTAATTAAATCATTCTGCGTAATCCCAGCAACTGTTAATTAACTCAACAAATTCTTCATCAGCAAATTTAGCCGATCTGTCTCATGCCGTCTTAGGCGAGATCCAGAATTGCAGTTAATAAAATCTTCATGTCACCGCTTTGACTTGTCTTGATCAGAACTACAACCTTTCAACTTGCGTCCCTCCGCCTTCCTTGGCTATAAGTACAGCCGACGGTCCCAAGAAAGAACCCTCTGTTCATTTGTTCTTGTCTTCGACTTTTGCCTTCTTTCAAAAATTGTTCTTCTTCTTGCCGGCAAACCCTAACAATGGCAGACCATGGAAATGGTCCACTGGAGGAGGTCTCCTAGGAGATCGACCAGCCAATCCAACGCTGCCGTCTCAGGTAAGATCAAAACTAAATCTCTTGCACCTTCAATCTGTTTTGTTAATCCTTCCTTCCATAGCCCTGCACCCCGTGCTCTTAGGGAAGGAACTAACCAGCCGACACTAGTCCAAGTTGACGAGGAAGACCAGGTCGATGCGGTGGCTGAGTTTGATGAACGGGAGCGGGCGGTGGGTTTGGATGCCGGCTTCAATGGTGACGACGTGTGGAACTTTCTTCATAGATGGAGGAACGCCATGAACAACTATGGTGAGGAATACAAGAAGACATCCCATCTGGAAGAGGAGTTGGAAGCCAAGGCACGGAGGACGCCCTCGCTGCTGTCAAACAACAGTTGGCAGAGTCTAATGTTGCAGTTGTTGGTAACCCTCTTGCTCTGATCTTGATTTCTTTCTTCTTGCAAATCAATGATCCAGATATACTATCATTAGATCAACTCGTCTGCCAGAAGTTATCTGTTAATTGATATTCAGATCTATTATAGAAACCTCTGATTGATGCTCAATTTGTTTCTTGCTTTGTTATCCTTTTTTGCTGATTGAATCTATTGTAGAAATTTTTAATTTCATCGGCAATTTGATTCTGCAAATCTGTTTATCGGTCACTACTAATGTCTTGTTCCATTTTCATAGACCTCCAGGCACAAATTGATGCTTTGCTCTTGGCCATCAACACTACCATCGACTTTGTGAACGCACACGGCGAGACTCCGGCGGATCGGCTTCAAGACATTCCGGCTCGCGTCTAGGAGATCGCCATCCATGGTGTGCATTCAGGTACGGGTGATGCGCTGGCTGTAGCTCAACTCCGCCACATGGTCCAACTGTCAGACTCCCTCACATCCTCCTTCGCCGAGGAGCGTGCTGATGAGGGTTTTGATGATCTGGTAGAAGAGTTTGCCCCCTGCGTCGACGCCATTGCCGAGACCTCCTCTGCTGGGGATATTATCAACATTGTTTTTCTTTGAACAAGTTGTAGTTGTGGCAGCTCGTCCTGAACACCTGACAATGACTCTACTGGTCAGAGTTTTAAGTTTATACAATGTGTGTCTATTTATTTTTTTTGCTCTAAAGGCAATGCATGCCGCATCGGCTATTACCCTTTTTTATTTGAGCTTCTTTTATTTATTTATTTATTTATTTATTTATTTATTTTTCTCTACTAAAGGCTATACACTCAGTATCAGCTATTAGAGCCTGATGCAATACTACGATCGGCTATAGCAAGTCTACCCATATACTAGGATAATACTTCTTGAAATACTTTCCGTTGATTGCTCTAGGAAATTTCTCTCCTTTTAATGTCTCATAGAAATAAGCGTTGCCAGGAGCACTTCGAGTAATCCGATAGGGCCCTACCCAATTTGGTGACCATTTTCCATACTTGTTGTCTTTATTCCCAATCCGCAATATTACTTTCCAAACTAATTCCCCTTTAGCGAATTTCTTTTCTCTTACTTTCTAATTGTAATATTTGGCAACTCTTGTAACACCCAAAAAATTTGAAAAGAAGAAAAATAGGAAAAATATGATTTTTGTATATTTTTGTGAGCATGCAAATTTAGAATGATAATAATTTTTATAAATTTAAAATCAAATATAAGGGTAGAAACATGATTGAGCATTCATGCTGCTGCATTTGAATATTTTGTATTGAGTGGTTTAAATCAAATTCAAATTTGATTTCAAAATCTTTTAAAAATTGGCTTTGAAAAAATTAGAAAAAGAAAAAGAAAAGAGAAATCCGTTTCATTCGGATTTTGGCCCGCTTCTCTTCGCAGCCCAGTGCACGCGGCCCACTTTTCCCCTCTCCCGCGCCCGCGCCCGCCTTCGGTTCTCTTGGGCTGAGCCCAAGTCACGGCCTGCTGGCCCATCTTCACGCGCACAGCCGCGTCCCGCACCGAGCCGCCGACATGCGGGACCCACCTGTCAGCGTCCGCTTCCCTTTCCTTTCTTCTTCCTCCGGCTCCTTCCATCGACGAACACCGCCTTCAACCGGTTCGGTGATCCGAATCCCCCTCGAATCTTCCTCCTTTCCTTATCCGGCGACGCCTACGAGCTATAAAACGGAACCCCGTGCCTCCCCGCTTCTCATTGAGCCCCTAAAACCCTAGCCTCGACATCCCGGGAAGGCCACCGTCGAAGCTCCGCCTCCACCGCCGCCTTTCCGAGCTAGCCACCGCCCTCCGGTTGTTCTTCGGCTTTGTTCTCGCGCGGGGTAAGATCGCCGTGATGCGCTCGTTCTTCTGGTGCATTTGGTTTGGCGAAGGGTGCTCGGGATGGTCATCTTCTCAAGCTCCGGCGAGCTCGGGCTCTATCCGGCCATGGCGCCGCCGTCGGGATTCCTGTGGCCGCCGGCGCTCTCCTTCTCTCCCTCCCCGATCCGATCTCGGCCGTCCGTTTTGAATCGGACGGATCTTATTTAATGATACCGGTTCGCTGGTGATTTTGTAAAAGAAACCTTGAGGTTTTTAAGTTTATGACCTGCGGTCCAAAACGTAAAACGGAAAAATATGTTTTGATTAATTGAAAACGTAATTCGTTTCGGAAAAAGAAAAATACGCTTTCTGATATTTACAGTTTTGCCACTCAACTTGTTTTAGTCGTAGAATCTTCGTTTTAACTCCGATTTGGTCCATTCAAATTGCGTTAGATTCATATTTGCGAGCTCTATGTAACTATACAACTGTACAGTAGGTTTGGATTAATTTATTTTCGAGTTTTAATTAAAGTATTTATTTTTCTATAGTAAATCTTCGTAAATCCATAACTTTGTCGTTTTAGCTCCGATTTTCGTGATCTTCGCGTCTGTGTGATCCTAGCGAGTTGTAGATTAGTTTTAAAGACTTTTTTATTTTATTTTCTTACTGGTGGTGTACTGTTCTAATTATAGTCTTGTTTGTCTATGCATGATTGCCTTTGGATGTGTGTTGTTGATGTTGATTGATCGAGTATAGACGGTGAGCAATTCGTTGGGGATCAAGAGCCTTGCTACGAGCAAGATCTTTAGGACCAGTTTGAGCAAGGCAAGTATAGCATGGGATTATCCTTGTTGTCCTATTCAGATTATGCAATTAATATCATTATGCATTTATTCCTTGTTAAGGATGACTTAGTGATTGATCCTAAACCTTGATACCTATTACGATGCATTGAGTAGTATGGCTAGTGCTTAAACATGGACTATGATCATGTAAATTGATTAGAGAAATATGCAACAAACATTAAAAGATGATTTCGATTAATGTTTAAAGGGGATTAGAGCATGGGGGTTACTTTTGATGCTCTAATTGCTCTCCATAAGGACTCATCTATAAGCGATAATCCAGGATTTACAGTACAACTGTGGGGGCTATATGGCTCTGGCTTTAGTCATATAGAAGGACCTTTTCTAGCTTGTTAGAGGTAACCTTTTTGGCGTAAGAACGGCTTGACGAATCGGGTATAGTGCGGCCTCTGTCCTTATGTGTATAGGCTGCGGGTTATTGTGCCATTTGGAAGGGGGGCTCTACATCTGTTTGCCGAGTGAATCTAATGGCCCTAACTTGTTAGACGAACCTTCGAAAGACTTCATAGTGTTTACCCTGCCTGCTCACCTTGGTAGTGTTTTGGGAGTAATTAACCCGGGCATATGGGTAACACGCTCACAATGAAAGTGTACAACCTCTGTAGAGTGTAAAACTATTATAACAGCCGTGCTCACGGTCACGAGTGGCCTTGGACCCTTATGGAATAGCTGATAATTGTTAATGGTTATGTTTTTGCTATTCATTAATCATTTCACATGGATCATATGTTTATTGTTTACATTGAGACATTTTGATGCTAATGATATGCTAAAATCATGCTAATTAAAAGCTACATGTTGATAAACCAATGATTATGCCTTTTTGAGCCTCATGAACCCCATGTTACACTTGTTGAGTACGAGATGTACTTACATTTGTTTATTTTTCTTACTTGGATAAAAATCCCGGATGGGTAACAGATGGAGGTAATAGTGACTACTACGCCTACTTCCCTGAAGATTACTAGTCTTGCTGTCAACCAGTCAATGTACCTGTGACTGGAGCTACCACGATAGTTATTTATTTATACTTCCGCTACATTTGTGTTAAGACTATGTGTTAAATATCGTGATGTAATAACATTTGTGATGATACTTCTGTTATAATTTGTGAACTTATGTGTGATTGATCTCTGGGCGCACATAAGGGTATGCACTCCATTTGGTCGTTAAATGGGTGTGACAAATTGGTATCAGAGCTCTTGTTGACTGTAGGACGCAAGCCTAGCTAGAAATGGTCGATTTAGTATCATCTTTACACTATTTTTATGCTCACTATCTTGCTCTTGTTATTTGATAAATTTTTATGCTTCTTATGTCTCATTCTATTACGAAATTTTTCCTCTATTCTAACTTCATCTAAAAATTCTGTAGATGGCCCGTGACCGTAAGACTGCCCGCATCAGCTCTGGAGGATACTACCCACCTCGTGCCCTGCTTGCAACTGAAGAGCCACAAGAGCCAGAACCCCAGAAACAGGAGCAGGCCCCTGAAGCACCAGTCCAAGCACCAGCACCTCCCCAGGAAGAGCCTGAGCCTGAAGAAGATCTAGAAATCATCGAGGTTGAAGATGATGAAGAGGAAGCTAATGGAGGAGGACAACCCCCGTCTCCACCACATCATGAAGCTCTTGGAGATATGCCACCTCCTCCAATGGGGTGGACTGTGAGGATCTACCACAGGAATGGAGGGAATGCTGTCTCTCATCTTCGCCTGGTGGGGATGCTCACTGCTTACTTCGCTGATTGGCATCCAGCTGTGGAGTACGTCTGCTGGGAGTACACTCATCCACTGGAGGATACGTACTGGAAGGCAAGGGCAAGCATCTTTGCACATAAGCAAGACAAGGGGGCATATCAGCTGGACAGGATGTTCTCTCACATGGGACATCGAGCTACTATAGAGGATAGCATTGAAGATGCTGCTTTTGAAGCATGTATGGGTCTCCGCTATCTTCGCTTTAACCTTATGAAGCATGACATTCATTGCTTCTTTTCTCATGCACACCCCGACCTTGGATGGGCTATGACAGATCCAGTGCAGCTAGAGCCACTACCTCGGGTGATGGTTAACCTTGTCTATGATATGATGGATAGGAAGCTGCGGCTAGAAGAGATGGTGACGGCACAAGGGAAGACTATCAAGAGGTGCCAGGCAACCATTGATGAGCTCCAAGCAAACCAAGGCCTGCCCAAGATTTATGAGATATTAGAGCATGAGCCACTTCCTTAGGAAGTAGGAGTCCTTTATGTAATAAGAACGTTTCTAGTAACGTCAGTTGAGTTAGTCGAGTCTGTCGTGTGGTTTGAACCTTGGTGTGCTAGTTGCTTTATTATTATGCTTATGTGTGAGTTGGATCTTTGTTTGAGTGTCGGGACTTGTAGGCATGTCTACAAGTTCCAATCTTAAGAATAATAAGTTTAATAGTCAAGGGAATAATAGTTGGGTTTGGTATTATCACGTTTCTGTCCTTGCTGTTTTCTGGAGCAGTCTTCAATGTTTCTGCTATAGTTTAAAAACGGTTCGTGCAATATTTATGAAATTTTTATGAGAGAAACTAGACTCAAGCATCTTTCAAATTCCACTGGAATTAACTTTTTATCTGATCTGGTTCGAGAGATATAATTTTCACAAGTTAAAGTTTCTGCACAGTCTGGAATCTGGAACAGTTTCTGTTACACCTTATTTTTTATAGACTTAACGACAGAATCTGATCTTGAGGTCTGAATAGAAATTGTGGATAATTTTATAAGCTTTCTAACCATATAAAGAACGCCTCTTTTGGACTTCTGTAGCTCGAGATATGATTGAAATACTGAACTGTGAATATTGCTACTCGTCCAGAAAACTTTCAGATCTCATTCTTAATCTTATAAGTGGTTGATAACATGGAATTCTTAAAGTTTGCATGTTTATGGGTGGCAGATGGCCGGAAGAGGAAGAGGCAGGGGTTGTGGAAACATTCCCCCAAATCCACCACCACCACCGCCACCAACTATCGAGCAACTGTTGGCAGTACAGACGCAGTTGATGCAACAACTAGTGCAGAATCAGCAAAATCAGCCAGTTGCTGGGGCTCAACCACGTGATAAGCGTGGTGAATTTTTAAAGGGTCGTCCCCCAGTGTTCACACATGCTACTGATCCTTTGGAGGCCGATGATTGGCTTCGTGTTGTGGAGAAACAACTCAATATTGCCCAATGTGATGACCGACAGAAGGTGTTGTTCGCTTCTGGGCAACTTCAGGGAGAAGCTCAGGATTGGTGGGAGTCATATGAGTATGGTCGTCCTGCCAATGCTCCTGCAGTCACCTGGCAGGAGTTTAGAGAGAACTTCAGGGCTTACCATATACCTGAAGGAATGATAGAGTTGAAGGCAGAAGAATTCAGGAACCTGACCCAAGGGTCAATGACTGTAGCTGAGTACCGTGACAAGTTTGCTCAATTGTCACGATATGCTCCACATGAGGTGGCCAATGACAATGATAAGCAGGGCCGCTTCTTGAAGGGGTTATATGGTGGACTACAATTGCAGTTGATGTCCAATACCTACCCTAACTTTCAGACGCTTGTGAACCGCGCTATCATGGTGGATAACAAGCACAAGGAAATGGATGCAAAGAGGAAGAGGTTACAGGGACAAGCCTCCAGTAGCAACACCCGTCCACGTACTGGCTTTCAGCAGACTAATCAGCAGAGGCCTCCTTCTGGACAGTGGAATCGTGGTCAGGCCCCTTTCCGTAGACAGTTTCCGCAACGTCCCTCATTCCAGCCGCAGAATAGTAACCAACGTCCTCCGTAGCAGAATGGGAATCAAGCACAGCGTCAGGGTCCTTCCAACAACACTCCTACGAAGACTAGTGCTCCCAATACTCCCAACAGGTGTTTCTGATGTGGAAAAGAAGGTCACTTGTCCTACAATTGCCCGGAGAAGCCCAACCAGCAGACTCCCCAGAGATAGAGCAGCCACCAGAAGCCCGCACCTAACTCGGGAAGGGTGAATCACTTGTCCCAGGAAACTGCAGTGGAGGAGCCAGAAGTTATGCTTGGTACGTTCGATGTCCACTCTACTCCCACCACTATTCTTTTTGATTCTGGAGCATCACATTCTTTCATATCACAATCATTTGTTAGAATACATAGAATCCATTTGTGTGCCATGAAGAACCCTATCTTACTAAACTCACCTGGAGGAAGCATGCCAACATCATATCGCTGTCTTCCGATTAGTCTCAACTTAAGGGGGGGTAGAGTTTACAGTTAGTCCTATAGTTTTGAGAACAGCTGGGTGTTGGGCATTCTTAACGTCATTACCAAAAGTAGACTTAGTTTTCTAATTCTGATAACGGCGCCAAAAATGCCGAACCTATCCCTCATGCCACTTAAGCCAAGTTGTCATCCCCAGCATGACATGAGAGACGCGGTATTGAAATATGCAACTGCTCTTCTAAATAAATAATAAATAAGATCTGCAAGCGCATAGATTAATACCGATGTAGCATTTTAACCGGGAAGTATTCCAGGTATCGTTATTTATATTTTTACCATTGGGAAGGGATTACTAACATCAATGTTGATTATGGAATGGAATATAGGAATGAGTATCAATCATTGCATGTTTAAGTGAGAGCATTCATCTATCTCTTGCATACAGGGGTAAGTGTCACATAAAATATAGATAAAGTATGAATGGTGACAAAGATAATTAATCTGATCAGCTAGCCACATATAATAATGATAAGCACCTCAACAGATATTCTAGCAAGTCATTAGCATGGTATTAGGACGAACTACAAGGATATTTCCTAAGTTATTCTTAACTATAAAGTCTAGCATATCATAGTTAGTGCAAGTACACTTGGCAATCATTGCGAGAAAGGACTATGCCCATGCATAGTGATATTATCAAGGAAGATGAGAAACATAGCAATCACTCCCCCGTAATAATGTTGCTCTGCCTGCCTTACACCCGGGAGGGGGACTATATAAGAACCAACGAAGCTGTCACCATCGCGGACCACCCCACGATCCGGCATATAAGGTGCAATCGCAGATAAATATGGTTTAAGCACCACGCCTACACAATATTTATCATTTACCCATGGATCCGATGGATAAACGCTATACGATCCTAAACATGTATATAATTCCAATCTAACTAAGCCAAGCGTATAACTACGATAAACTAAGAACAATATAATTGCAAACATAAACAAGTAGAGCACAGTCATAATCAATATATTGAAATAGAACAAAGTTGTATTCATAATATTAAAGAACAAGATGAACAATGAAGAACAGTAAAGGAATTACCAAGAATCCTCTTGACAGATCCGGAAACCAATCGAGGATTGACTCCTTCTAGTTCTAATCCTATGTAGCTATGCTATACTAGAGATCTAGTTGATGTGGTGGCTCTAGGGCTTGATCAGAGACTCTCCTCCTGAGATTAGGGTTTGAGGAATTGAGAATGAGGGAGTGCCTCCTCCAGAGGCCAGGGGTCCTGCTTATATAGCCCCCTCAAGTGAACGTGGGCCGTCGGATCAAACCGATATTAATCGCATGGTTTTCCTTGATCCCTTAGGTCGGTGGAGCATAATCCGCGAGACGGAGCCTGATTGGCTCTTAGGCGAGGGCGGGCGCCCTGCCTTCGGGCCCGTTCGGCCTCCCGTTCGATCTCGTGGCTTCTAGAGTCTTCTAGATGATAGAAAATCGGTGAACACGTTATTATCTCTATGTAAACCCGACGTGTGGGCCTTTCCTCCGTATTTTCAAGGGATTTACAATTTTTCCAAGGGGTAATCTTGTGAGATCTCTCATTGTCTTTGCTGATAAGCTCTGGAATGATAGAGAAGAAAGTCGGCCTTAAGTGACCAACAAGTGTAACCGGATTGAAATTCGATTTTCATAAAATATCTTCATCGAAATCTCTTTTGTTTAGTAGTGTAGGTATCTATCTTTGCAAATAGAGATACCGAGGCCCACCAACCTACTAGTTGTTGGTTTGGTGGGGAAAGAAGAGCGGGTATGCGGGCTTCTTTCACTTTTTGTTTTTGTGTTGGTGAGGAGAGAGGCATTAGTTCGGGAGAAGGCACCATAGGAAGGAATGGAGAAAAGGGAATGCCTAGATAAGCAGATAGCCAGTCTTACATTCCACCTTTCTTTAACTATTACGTTACGGAAATCCTATACGCCGTCTGTGGAAGCAGGCGGTCGATGCTGTAAAAATACATAGATCAAAGCCCATGCCATCAGAGCTCAATTCAAGCGGCCAGAGAGCAGTTGCAAGGCCGCAGGGTGCTTCGTCGTGGCCCCGTTAGCTGACTGAGAAAGACGAAATAGGAGGCGTTCTGGGCCGACTTTGTGCAGTACGGTGTACAAAGCGGTTTTTGGGAAGACGCCGTGAATCTTATCACTGTAATGGAAAATGAGGATTCCGCTGAAGGTTTTTTGGAGAGTCCTCTGGATCAATTTATTTCGTGGATCGATTGAAATAACCGATTTTGGTGTATTAATTCAAGATAGGTAATTATCCTCAAGGTCATAAAGATTGGCCATCTAGCGTGGACTTCTGACTCTAGGTGGAAAGTCTTTCTCATCTACCTTTTCCATCCAAAACCGTTTAGCCGCAGGGCCCGCTGCCAAGTTACTTAAATCTATATCGGAGCTATAGGATCGGTAGACCCATAAGCGAAGATGGTTCGCTCCCACATAAAGAGACGTATATTCGATGTGTTTAGCATAGTGACACTTTTTTGGTGCCGAAACTGCCCCAATCCCTTGGGTCATTTCGCTTTTCGTGCTGGCCTGTATTCGAAGTTTCTTGGATTTGCGGGAAAGCCTTTCTCTTTCTTTTTGGTGACGCCGGATGCCCGCCTTTGGCGCTCAGAAGTGGATTCTCCTTCAAAGAGGGCTTTTCCCTGGGTGAAAGGGACATGGTTGTACTGGATTTATAGTCCTATAGTGGAAGAGCAGATAGGATCACACCTACACGTAAGTTCGTTCGTTGGGTTAGTGGCCACCCGCACTCCAACCTATCTATATGGCAACAAAGCGAATGACAAGGCAAAAGTCGCTGACTCTTATCGCTAACTTTACTCGGTCTAAGGGCGAGCTTGAATACAACTCACAGAACGACTCCTCCAGGGGCCTTCAGGCACTCAAACAGATAGTGAGACAGACACCATCTATAGAACTTGAATGACAATACACCTTTATATTCTAGCTAACAATCTTAAACTGTATCCAAATGGAGGGGACACTCTTCCTTCAGAAAGATGCCTTCGAAAGACTCGCTCTTCCTCTCAATGACACAACACATTTTCTCAAATGTTCCACGTTTCTAACCATATCCTCATAGGGCTGAAGCACAAGAAAGAGGATTACTTGGTTACCTTGCTTCCCTCGCCTAGGACAGTAGAAGGATCTCTGGCCGAAGGCGCCACAAACGAAGCGGGTCGCCTCTTTTCTGCAGATCTCCGCAAGATGACCCTTCTCCCCGCAATGATAGCACATAACGTTTTTCCCATGCTTGCGCGGTGAGGAGGACGAGGCCTTGAGAAGCTTTTCCACCTTTTTTCCCTTGGAATTTTTTGCCATGTTTTCTTTAATGATCTCCGTGATAGTAAAGGTTTTTTTGGTAGCCTTTGCTTTTGACGGCGATGAAAGAAAGAGAACCCCTCCTATCTTTTGATAGTGGTAAAAATCCTATCCAAGTCCCCTTTTTTCAGATCTTTCTCCTGGTTTTGATCATCACCGTTCACCTACTTGTTACGGAGATCCCGACCAATGCACAATCCAGATTTGTTTCGCTTTTTTTCTCCCATCCCATCTTGGACGGGCCCTGAAGCTTTTCTCATGTTTGAATGGAGATCTTCCGCAAATGAATTTTCATATAGGAATTAGATAATGCGCCTGCAGATATTGATTGAAAGCTTGTTTCAATTGAACGAGGATGTGAACGAGAAGGCAACAAAAGGGAGCTTGGAGCAAGAGGAGTCATTTAGTAGTTCACGAAAAAAGGCATAGTAGAGAAAGGCGGACCAGGCAATCTCTGAGTTGAAATCGATCCCAGACATCCATCTCTTTCAAAAAGTTCTAAAGGCCGACTACTACAGGGTGCGTGCGCAGGGACTGATCGGGACGACCTCTTCGAACAAATATGAGTAGACTAGATCTAGTGTGGTGGTACCAAATACGAAGTTCTCCTTCTCATTGAAAAACTGTGTGTGACTGTAAAGCAAGTGCCCACAACAAGACCAATCCATATTACCGAGAAATTGGATGAATCGGTAGCCTCAATCAATTAGTCTAGCTAATCGGTTAAGGAAGAGCTGCTCCTTGGATTTCAGGGAATCTTCTCTAGAGCCCTACCTGGAGTACTAGGATCTTTCCTTAGTCCTCCCAGAGACTGCATGCAAGAAAACCGTAGGGAAGAGGACAAGCTGGAAGAACACTCCCAAGGTAAAAAAGAAATCCATCCCCGGGGAAGGAGAAAGCTCACTGATACTGTATTGCTAGAAACTGGCACTGCAACTTCTGGGTTTTACCTTAGGATTGCAATTGGGCTTGCTTCCCTTTTCACTGCAATTCGCTCAAGGGGATATTTTCTAGATAGACTAGGGGGATCTTTTCTAAATTCTTGTCAAAATCGCATAGTTCTATTAAAATAGGAGGATTTCTATGACCAACTGCATAGGTCAGAGTCTAGGTTTATCCCTTCTCCTTCTACTTACTTGAGAGTAGGGAGCTAAACTAGATAAGTCTTAAGCAAAGACTGGGTGCACCCTCACCATTCGTTACAGCTTACAGGTTCACTTCTACTATTCATTCTATCCACTAGCTCTCGACTAAACATTCTATCCTACTAAATTGGCCACTGTTGGCAGAGAGCGAGGTTGTCCGACAAAACTAGATAAGTTCAGCAAGCAAAGAGATTGCCTAGGGCGAAAGCAAATAATCAATAGAAGAATCAAATAAGTGTTGAAAGCCTAAGCAAAAGATAGAATTCAGTATTGCCCTATGTACTAAAGCGAACTAGCGAAGAAAGGCGAAGAATGGCTTTGTTCAACAAATTGATCGGCTTGGCCCATTCCCCATCTGAGGAAGAATGAGTGCCTAGATCTGCATCTACTAAGTATGCCCTGAAATTCATATTCTGATCCGGTCTTTCCCAAAGCTAGGTCATTCAAAGCAATTCCCATTTTTGATCTTCCTGCGGACGACGCCAAAAAAACAAAATCAGTCTCCTCGGGATTGGGAGCAGAGCTTCAAAAGATGGACAGTAACAATGCTACCTTTTCCGCAAGCCGGTGATCTTGTTCGTTATGAATCGTCCACCAAGCAGACAAAGGCCGCAGGGTGATGCGATTACTTGTCAACTTGTTTTGAGCTGATAGAACTAACTTAACAAACCGCTCCGCGCCTTAGGCGAAGCCGAAGATATGCAGCGCGGTTTCAGGCCCATTTCCCGATGAACGAGGAGCCCAGAGTCTAGTGCCTTCTAGTAGTCGAGTTCTCTCCAAAAGAATGGAAAGGGTGTCACTTGAGAAAGTCATTCTATAGATAAGCCTAGTCACCTACCCCTCTACTCTAGGCCTTTCACCTTCTGCCCTCGGGCCCTCTACTACCATCCCAGTCCACTTCTCTAAGGTTCACCTGAGAATCCGTCGGTGCCTGGAACTTTTGTTTGACACTTATCAGACTCGCCTACTAGGCTGCTTAGCTAACTTATTCGCTGGCTGAACTCCGAGGCCGCAGGAGGAGGAATCCCATCTCATGAGAATCTTGGTCGCGTAGCGAAAAAGAGAAGAGGGCCTTATATCTTAAGCCCAGCATCCTCTCGTGGATCTAGCGTAGCAGAGCTTCCATTCTCCTTGAACCCACGGTGATCCCCTTACTCCATCTTCACTCCGTTCTCTCCCTTCGCACCTTGATGTCTGTTGTGCTCTTAGCACCCGACGCCGCACTCATTTAGTCTATTTCCGTAATAGTGAACTATTGGCGGTAGTCGTTCCGGAAGTAGTGGGTAGATATCTATTAGCTTTCCCAACTTCAGTAAGAAGCCACCGGAGGCCGGGCTTCAACTATAGCCATCAATATAAGTCAATGAAAAAGCAGTCTAGCTATTTGACCTACCCAGGGGACCGGAGGGACGAGCAGTTCCAACTTCGTCCCATAAGTTCTTCAGGGGATGGAGCAAGGAGTTAGCCAATTGAATGATGTGTACAGTTGCTGAAGCCCGAGAGGAATGCTAAATAAAGAAGAGAGAGTCCACAATTGAATAGAGTCAATATAGTAAGATTGCGGCATCTGCCCTTAGTGTGGTGAGGGAAAATGGGTAAGTAATATTACCGGGTGCCTGGCGAAGAAGGAGATTTGACACGGATTTCTATCATATTGACACATTCTCGCTTCAATGTTAATGTGTGGGAAGTGGCACATTGGATGGCTGCGGAGAAGTGCTAGGGCTAGTGGAGGGTGTAAGCTAAGGGTCTTGAATGTCTGGAATGTGTATGGTGCCTAAACTCTTGTTAGTGGACAGCTTACTCGTAGCCTTAAAAGGTGTATATGCCTCTTGTTTATGGAAAAACAAGGCATAGTGCTATGAGTGATATATGGAAAGAGTTGGACTTGACCCTAGGGGAAGGTTTTAAGCTTGCGGAAGCTTTATATTCTTTATGGAGAGAAAGATTCCCAGCTATAAACAATATCATGATGCTTGTAAATGAGGTTTGCAAGTTACTTCAACAGGCCTATTAGCTATAGAAGTTCATTCTTCCTTACGATAGGAATGGAAGAGATTTCATAATTCTTTTTCTATGGCCAAACATATTATCGCTTTCCTAGCTATTAGTAACGCATCTCAGAGGTAATTTTAGCACGCTCTTGGGTTGAAGCACTTGGCTTTCGGTATCGGGCTACTAGCTGTAAGGCTCTGGGTTTTTTACCACCATAATCCTATCGAACTTCAAACGTGTGTCGCCAGTATTATCGTATATGGCTATTTTCTTTATCTATGTGAAAGCTATGCATCTAGAATTATTAGTGTTAATAGAGCCAGCCCTTGTCTATAAGTCGGGTGAATGAAAAAGAAAGGCAAACCTGAATTATTGATCATTTGTTTTTTGTTGCAGAGCTGTTGTTAAACTGACTTCCCCTATAAAATGCAAATTGCAAAATTCCATGCCTTAAGCAGAGTAAAGTAACATATCCACTAAATGCAATAAAAATCAAATAAGAAAAAGAAAATGTCTGACTTCCGCATACTTCTCTCGGCCTAAGGAAAATAAGTGTTTTCTAGGATGCTAACTAAAAGAGATGGCTAAGGGGCATAGCGAGAAGTAAAGCAGGAAATAAAGTCAGCGTATTCTCTACCCCGGTTATTAAACTTCCTTCTACTCTTTCGTGACACACGACGTTGGAAAAAAATACTTTAGTTAAGGCCTGGCCTGCTTCGTGTAACTGCACATCGATAGCTTTCTACTACTGGTACATAAACAGCTACTTTTTCAGATTTCCTTGCAAATAAGGCTTTCATTGCGTAATGCTCCCCCTTTCAATCTTGAGAAATTCCAGGCACATAGGGAACAGGTTTTCTTATTTTCATGAAAAGAGCAGAAAGAAGCAAGTCGGGGTGAAGAAGATGGGTTGAGGAAAGGAAGAACCCTACCCGGAGACACAGTTTGCCTTTTTATAGGAATAAATACCGGCATACAGAGTTCCACCAACGGGTGCTTTAGTGAAATAGGTAAGATGTTACTGAGCGTGGAAACCATCTACAGTGAAACGGAAAGCGAACAAGATGCACTCTTTCTAGGGCAAAATAGGATTCTCCTAAGCCCAGAAATGCACTTTGACTACATCCTCAAACGTCACCCAGAGCGAGAGAGGAATTCAAGCTAAAAGATGAAAGAGATGCCGGCCAACGTTTGGACCGATTTCAAAATGATTGCTGAATTGAGGATGAACTTGATTCTAATCCCAGGTATTGGGTAATTAGAAAAAACTGGAATTTAGTTCCAGGAACCATTGCAAAGTTTTAAATTGACTTGTCTCTGTATCATAGCCATTGATGAAATCTCTTGACTTTGTTGTTTGTGAGCAATCTAACAACCATCTTTACCTGTCTATTTATCGCTACGTGCCTTCTATCTGGGATTCAAACTACTTATATGATAGGTCACTTGTGCAATCTTAACTTATGAAGTCAAACTCTATAACCGGCAGCAGCACTTGCTACAAGGAGTGAAACGAACCGGAATTCTTATGCCCGGGATTTATGCCTTTTCTTCTTATGGCTTACTTACAAACTTCCTTGAGCATGGTACGAAACGACTACTTAAAGGATGGAAACTCCAACCAATCTTTCGTTCTTCTAGCTGTCTAGTTGGCTAATACGAAAGAAACCACCGACTTATCGACCACGGCAACCGCAGCGCGCCTTATTACTAGCTTGCAAACTCACTACTTTCTTTTAAAGCTGATAGCGGATACCTCGAAAGCCATGGTTGGCGTAACTGGCATACGATGCGCCAATTTTCATATAGTATGATTTACTCCACCCATGTATCAAAAGATACTCCCTTTCATGCGAGCTGACAAACAAGCCCTGAGCCTAGTTTGCTTTCACCCCTTACTTATACCAAAGGAGACCCCTCCCTATCACGTATTTAGAATACCTCATAGAATATTGAGTTCACCGAAGGAGTTGAGGGCGCAGCTTGCAAATTAGAGAAGAGTAGGAGTTCGAAGCTTAGATCCATTCAATGGCAAAACTCTCGCTTTTTCATCCAATTTCATTCCGGAATTCTTTTCATCTTTTTATGTCAATGTGCAGGGCTAGTTCAATTTCAACAATCCAAATATTCATAGTAGCCGCGGGAAAACGCTTTCCATCAAGCAAGTAAGCCAAGCCAGAGAAAGCCAGTGACTAATCGTTTCCCCTTTCAAAGCTAGCTCTCGGGCGAGCCTGCCTTTCAACAAACATCATTGATACTAGATCAGGCTCGAAGAGTGAAATCTGCTTTGGGAATCATATGAAAGAGGTCATCTCTTCAACACTTCGTGCCTGCAGCTCATACAGTTGATCTGATAGGCAACTCAAACAAAAAAGAAAGACGAGGTATCTATCGCGATCTTCCCTTTCTTGGCGGACTTTCATACCCAAAAAGAAAAAGAAACTAGATCGCCCTAACTGTAGTAAAGCTTACTCGAGCTGATAAAAAAGGATGAAATAGCAGTGCTTAATACCCTAAAAGAGAAAATGGAATTCGCAAACGGAACTCACTTAATTAATTAAATAGTCGAAATCCTAGCCTGTAAGAGAGTGAACCGACTTACTTTTCTTGCTTTGTAGATTTCACGCTTACTGTTTTCTTTTTCGATTTCACTTATTAAGTATTTGATTTTCCTCTATGGAATTTCATCCTATGTATGTGTTGTTTGTTTAGATGCCTTTCCTCTTATGGAACGTTAGGCAGGCTCCTTATCTTACTCTAAAGCAATGTGGTGCCAGACCTAAGAAATGTAATTGCTGGACCAGCTATTTCATCTTCAATTTCTGGTCATCTATTTCGTAGTTGCAGGTGGGAACGCTAAATACTGCCTTTGATCCGTTCCTAGCAACCTCATCGCTTGTTATAGAGCTCTAACTTCACCGGTGAGATTGCTAGCCAGGCGCGGAGCGTTTGATTGGGAAGTTTTTAGCGGCAAAGATGCAATCTCTAAATCGCGTGTGTTAAGTGGGTAGATTCATTTCACCGATGCTTCGATCACTTCTCGACCGCTTTATTCTTTATTTATGTTATGTTGGTTGGTTAGGACATGATCTACTATTTATTGCCCTGTGGGTCCTATCCTTTTTTTGGGCTAGCTAGAACGAGGGCAAGCAAAGGGGAAAGAGCCATAGCATTCATGAGCAAAGCTCTAGGGGTGAAAACACAAGCTTTATCCACCAACCTACCTATGAGAATTCTGAGCTTTGCCCACTGCTGTACAAAACAAAGGTGGAGGCATTTCAAGACCAGAATGACCTCTCTCTAAACATCGATGGTTCAACAACCCTGATTTGGAAACCGAGTACCACAATAGGCTTTCTGCCAGCGAACCTTAATGTGCACTACTCCAATCAAATTTACTGACTAAAGACCAAGAAAATACTGCTGAATATGAGAAAGCTCTATCTTCTACCCATTGAGTTGTGCAGCCTGATGACATTACAACGATCAAACCAGGGCCTTGAACCCATTAGAGAGTTCTCTTAGAAAGGGGAAGTCCGGTTCAATCACTAGATTTCCAGTTACACGCAACAGAAAGGTCGAAACTTTCCAAGATGCTGGAAATGAAGTAGTAGGTGGTCATGTACCGGGTGGGTTACCGCCCTTTTCCTGACCCGAGAACATACATCAACTTTTCTGTTAGTAATGAAAGTTCTGTACCCAGCCAACCTAGGGAAAGGCCTCATTTTAGCTTTGGCAAATTCTTTTCTTTGAATGGGTTAGATGGGTTTGCTCCAATTGGTCTACCAACGTAGAAAGAGAGAATGAAGCTGTTCAGAGAAACCCGTTTATGGTCCCACCCCTGCCTCATGGAGAGAGGCAAGTTTAAGATATAACCATAGAAAAGGTATTTAAGTTATTTCAACCTTTGCACCTGTACTTGAGTACTCTGGCTGGGGGAAAGATAACTGAAGAAAGAGGTGCTATTTCTACCAAAAGGCCAGTTGTTCGGTTTAGAATTGGGGTTTATATGAAATCTATGTCAAAGGTGCTGTATAAAGAAAGAATGGAAGCAAGAGAAGAGAGAACATAGGAGGAATGGTAGGCTATAGCAACTAAAATACTTCGCTCATGCCTTCCCTTATTAACTTTGAAATGAAAGCCTGTAAGGAGTGGGGAAAGTAAAGCTTGTGAAGTCAGTATGGGAACAAGCCGAGGCCTATGCCAATTCAAATATATTCTAATATGGGTACTCGCGAATATAGTAATAGCGAAGTCAAGGTTCATTAAGTCAGTGTATTGGTGATATCGGCTACTGACAAAGCCTACATCTAACGCTTGAGTTCTTACCTCGCTGAAAACGTTGAAAAGAAACCTAGCCCTTGGAATAAGTTATACACGGCTGGCTGGCATGAATAGTTCACGGAAAGAAACCGAAACCTTTCCTCCCTTCGTTTCTCAAGATAAATCCAAATACTTCTTCAGATAAATACAAATACTGAAAGAAACCTATCCAAATACAGAAATGAACAACTGGGCTGTCAAGTGGAACCAACCTTTTCAATCCCTAGATAACTTCACTATTGAACCTAAGACACCCAAAACTATACTATTATTGAGTTTATGCGCACGATTTCATCGGCACTTGTAGCCGAGCAGCGAAAATCAGAAACAAGTTCTTATACAAGAAATTAATTGCCAATAACTTCCGGAAAGCAGCAATCCATCATCGGTTAGCCGAACCGAAGAAACCGCAACACTACCTACGAGTTTATCCAAGCATTTCTGGATGCTCTTTTGCACTGACGGTGATTTTATATATCATAAGTACATATGTATATATATATGTTTCATTCATTTCTCTTATTTTTTATTGAAAACGATTTGTATTGCAACTGATTGCAGGTCTGGAACTACGAGCATACTTTTCCAGAGGGAGTCCTTGTTGGCTCAAGTTGAGACCGTAGTGCAAGCTCATCAAAGAAGGAGGTGTGGCCTTTATAAGCCTATTTGACATCTACAAGGCACTAAAGCTTCAACCTGGCGGCCTCTGCTCCGATATATCAGAAAAGAAAACCTTTTTTTTATAGTATGGGAATTTGGCCCAATAGTCCCTCCAATTTGAAGTGATCAAGCCACCACTGGTACCAGTAGGGAACTGGTACTACCACCTCCTCCAGCTCTAGCTGAGCTCTCCAGTTCTTCTCCATCAGTGAGTTGCAATGGGAGCATCTCAACATCCTCTGGTAGAATCTGTGTAATCCAAGCCTTCTGGGACATCATCCACCCGCAACTGCTTTCTCTCTTGCAGCTCTTTCATAGCAATGGCCTTTATGTTTGGAGGCTAACCCAGGCATCCATCACTCTCCTCCCAAAGAAAAAAGATGCCAACACTGTCGAGGATTTCAGGCCAATCAGTATCATTTCGAGATTCATCAAAATCGTTTCAAAGAAGAGGAACAAACATTGTCTTTAACAACACTCATCCACTTATTGACATTGACACGTATCAATCGGCGTTTATCAAGGGTCGCTCACTCATAGAAACTTTATTGGTTGTGACAGAACCACTTATCTTTCGCCACAAACATAAGATCCCTATGGTCCTACTCAAGGTAGACCATCGCAAGTCATTTGACCGAGAAAGAGAAGAGTTGTGTCTTAAAGTAAAGACGAGGATGTAGAAATCCACACACTTGTCTTTCAGGCCCAGCCCACCAGGGATTTCCAAATCGTTAGGTTAGCGGCGGGTCTTTCTTCTTCTGGGTGAGCTGCGGAGCTACTTTTTCTTTCTTTCATTCCATCTGTCTCTGTATGCTTGGGTGAATGCCATAAGCGGATTTATATGCCCCGGTTCCCAGGGTTAGGGTATTCCCTATGTTGAGCCTACTCAGATCAGAACAAAACTTTTGGATTCTCTTTCGCCTATCGGCCGGCTTTAAGCAACCTTCACATTTCCTGCTGAGATCCCAAGTCTCCAAGTGGGCCCTCTTGGCCACCCACGACCTTGGCTTTTTAGAGAATCCCGCTCCTGTGTCGTAGGACTTGTAGCTCGGCAGTCCACCGGGTAGGTTTGTTTATCCATCCTTTTTCGAGTGTCTTCTTGGATAGTTATAGCGGCCCATAGGCGCAAGATGTACCTTGTGGAGGGCGGCGGTCCCCTGGACATAGCATAGTCCTTTCAGGCAGTGGCCGTTTAGTCCATGGTCCGTTGGATGGTCGGTGCAAGGCCAGAAATTGGAACACATTGATTCCGCTCATTCCTGTCCTTCGCTTCAGGGCCTATCCCTCGGTGTGGTCAGTACTCCATACTGTCGGGCAGCAAAGCTTACACTTGTTCACTTATTGGTTCACCAAGGCCTCTTTCCTCCTCCCTTTTCTGCTCACTCGTAGGGGTCCAGACCCTCACAAAGGGGGAGGGAGTCGACTGAACATCTCAGCCATTGGCGGGAATTTCGCCCGCATCCGATCACCAATTCTTGTTCACCCCGGATGATCGTGTTGGGTAAATTGTGACCTCGTACGATCGTATCGGGTGAGCAACAGCCGCTTCGTCACAGTACTGACTTATGGGCTAACAGGTCATGTAACACCCCAGGTGTTTATCACCAATTAAGTAGGGGGTTTAAGCTTAAACACGATAGATTAAGTGTAAATGACAATGTCAAGGTCAACCTACGGAGATGAGCCTAATTTAAACTTGGATGTCACTCCTTTGCTTTACATATAGGCCATGTTCAAAGATATATGTTCAGATGGTGTTATTGCCATATCTTCATGTGTCTCACCTTGGTACCTATCTATATTGATCCCTGGAAAAGTTTTATGAAGTTTGGAATCAAAAAGTCACATGAAATGATAAGTTATATGTTTGTTTGGATTATAACTAAAACTTGCCTTGCATCCCATGGGAACTAGTGTTGTGCAACATACAAATGCAATATGTGCAACACATCTTGTACACATGTGGAACACCCTAGTGGAACATGTGTAGCATGTATCTTGAAACAACCACATGAAATGACCATAGCATTTCACTTGAGTTCTATGTTTCAAGGCATGTGAGGCATGCACTGTTGTGTAACCTATGCATGGTGGGTATGTTTGGCCTCTACAACACTTTAACTACACTTAGGACACTCCATGGGACAATGTTCATGTTGATCATTTTGCCTAAATGTGCTTCTAAGTGATGGTTGACCATGTATGGACCCTGGAACACTTTTGTTTGACCTTTTCAAAAGTGTGACCTAGAAGCTTTGCATGACTGTGCACCCTTTTACAAAGTTGTAGGGAATTTTATAAGGAACAAACTTTATTTAAGAGTCAAGCCATGAAAATGTGTGGAACATGCTCAAACAGGGGTCACAAGTCAGTTTTAGGGCTGATTTCAGCACTTAGCAATTTTAAAGCCCCGATTTCAGTGTCTTCGACATTGACATTCCGCGTTCTCAAGTTTTTACTAAGTAACTTAAATTGGTCCAAAAATGAAAGTTGGAAATAATTTGTTGGAGAACAACATGTAAAAAGTTGGGATCAATTTGACCAAGTTTGGCATTGCAAAATCCTGAAACCGAGCCCTAGTTTAACGTGTTGACACTGGTGATTTGGGGGCTGATTATCTCCTAATCTGTGGGTCTTATGACCATGGTGCTTAAATAAAATTTGTAGGGCATCATGAAATGAACAACTTTCATAATTGGCCCATGTCCAAATTCGGACCCGAGCAGGCCCAAAAATGGTCTCCAAGTCGGGCACATCAACACGTGACACGTATTCGACGAATTGCCTGAAACGCCGACACCTGCCCTGGACGTGGCGGCCATGCCCGTGCCGTGTCCCCCACCGAACCGCCGCGCGTCCATGCCTTCTACCCCGCCCTGCTGCTCCCTCTCGTGTGTAGCAAGCCAAGCAGTACCGTACCAAAGCACTCCCCATCCCCTCCTCTGGTTGGCGCTCGCCGTCGTGACCGAGCTCGTGGCCGCCATTGCCGCCCAATTGAGCTCCACGGCGTGCAATCAATCCACTCCTCCATGCCTCCCTTGTTCCAATCAAGCACCACCGCACCTCCACTGCCATGTGCCGACCTCGAGGCGCCTGTTTTCCGGCCCCTTCCGCCGCCGTGGACGGCCGTCGCCGGAGCGGCCGCCCGCAGCCGCCTGCCGCCGTGGCCAGGAGGCCACGAGCCACCTCAACTCACACCGACTGTGGGGGCGGACGCGTTGGGCAGCCGCGATGCCGGCCAACCAGGCCACTGCCGTCGCCGGCCGCCGCTGGCCCGAGGCCGGCCCGGCCCTGTTTTCCCCCTCCTCTGCTCTGTTCGTCCGGAGGAAGAAGAAGGCCCTGTGCCTCTCTCTGTCTTTCTCTAAAGAGCATGACAGGCGGGCCCGGTTGGGCGAAGGGTCCCACTTGTCGGTTTAAGGAGTGGCTATTTTGGGTATGTTTTCGGGTGCGCCTAGCAGATCTGGGGTGAAACAGCTAATTTCGTTTTTGAAATTCAGATTTTATGTAAATCTTCTAAAATGCATATCTCTTGCTAGGTAAATCCAAAAATAGCAAAAGTGGGCTTTTTGGAAACCTTAGGAAAAGATCTATGCAGTGGAGTCATAAAATGTGATATGTTTGTAGATGTTTTCTGATGTCTTTATTTAAGTTTTAAAGATGCTCTATAAATGCCTTTAAATTTGACCAGAGACAGATCTAGAGTTTTATACATCCAAAAATAGTGATTCTTGTTTTGTTAATTTTGTGATGACATGTACTTGCTAAGAAAAATATTAAACACCCTAGTTGTTCACTGTTTTCTTAGGGTTTTGATTGGACCTTGTTAAATAAGGAAAATCTCATATTGTTACTTGTTATTTTATATCTTGAGTTGTGATGCTCCAAATGATGTGAAATTTTTATGGTAGGCTTGTCATGCTATGGATGTACTGTGGTATAAATTTCATGGCCATTTATTACTGTATGCTCAAGTTATTGAGTTAACTTGTTTATGGCTTGATAAATAGTTTATCAATAATATATAAATGATAAAATAGAAAATGTTGCCCCATTACCTTATTATGATGTTTCTCTATCATATTGATTCATAAGATGGCCTTGGGTTCACAGAAAATATTGAGTTTTAGGTTTAACTTGCTCTCACATGATTTATTGCTATAGCCATTTGTCTTTTTCATAAAGGTTGGTATACTTGTCCAAATGGATTGAAATTTGGACAGTAGACTTTTGGGAGCATATGTAGGTCACTGTAATTTTGGTAGAATTTATTGAGCATTTTTGGTAGGTGTTCATAATTCCACCTAATTATCTAAATAAATTAAGAAAATATATTAAAAGAATTTATTTAGGAGTGGGCACTATGTTTTCTGGTGTTCATTAGTCATGTGTGACATGTTGATAAAATTGGTTTTGTCCAAGCATATGTTTGCAACATAAGTTAATAATTATTTCTTGCAAATGAGGTTTCTGGACAGATCTGGAAACTTGGCAAAGTTCTTCATGATAATGAGCTTTGTTGTAAAACTTGTTTATACAAAAGTTGTAGATAAATTATGTATCTGGACTCTGTTAAAATTTGGTGGCATTTGGCCATATGGTTTAGAAACTACAGCTGTTCTAAGTTGGGTTCAGATTTATGTTGCTCTCTGTCCTTCCAGGACAGATTCTGTACCTTCTGTATTTCGACCTGGTAAATGTTAGAATCAGGTTTAGATGTTTATAAATGAAATGTGGACAATTTCATAAGCTTTCCATAATGTCTTCTTGCAAGTCATTTGGAGTTGTAGATCTCCAGTTATGATTAAATTACTCAGCTGTTGGTCTGATGTCCAGAAGGTAGCAATTTCTAGTTCTAGTACTTTGATTAACTTTGTCATGCTGGGGTATTGAAGTGTGACTCATATCTTTGATGATACTTGGGTGGTACCCTGTGATCTTGTGAGACTTGTTTCTTGATTGATGTGCTTGCCCTCTTCTATGTTATGTCTTAATGAGGATTAAGTTAATTAGCTCTAGGTGTTTATGTGAACTTTGGTATGCTTGCATGATTACTTTGTTTATTGCACTTTTATGCATTCATACATATGCATTGTTGCACCTCATTTAGGTACGGTAGCTGAAGCGCGTGAAGAACCTAAGGTGGAGCCAAATCCAAAGACGGAGTTGGTGGATCCAAACCCGAAGATAGAAGAACCGGATAAGTGGTAGATTGAGGGAATGCTCGCCAAGCGAGTTTCAGCTGACAAACTCTGACTTGAGTCGGATCCCAGGCAAGCCCCGGAGCATTATAAGCCTCCTATCTTCAAAGCAATTAATTATATATGTTATAAGTATTGTTGCATTAAGTGGTAGGAGTTGGTTGAAACCCTTGCTGCATTATATCATTCCTTGTCCAGATATATGAATCCTTGAAGAATCCTACATAGATTAGGATCGAGTAGATGCTTAGCCCTGCTTTAAGCGGTAGAAGTCAGGTGATTTCCTGTCACCTGCGAGATGTAGGGATATTCATATATGGCACGGTTGGCTATATTTGCTATCGTGGAATGAAACCATGTGTTAATAAAATGAAATGAGACCGGGCGGGATGACGATAGTGAAGCAACAAGGCATGGAGGTCTTGGGTGTGGATCTATCCCCGTCTGAGTCGTTTAAGGACCGATTCGCTGTACGTCCTTGAGTCATGTTGAACGCAGTCTAACACTTAGTTGGCCGGATAAGTCGTTCCGACCGCGAAGCCGAGTAGTATGGTTCAGGCCGGGAATCGAATGGTAGGTTGCTTCTTGGAGGAGAGAAAGGATGTGCTTGGGGACATTGGCGTGAGACCAAGGGGGGGTTAGAGTCCCTATCACCTGGCAGAGTGTCGCCCTTGGGGTTGCGACATCATTCGGACCCGCGATTCCTGAATCATATGAAAGGTGGCTTGTGCGACCCTGGTAGGGGCCTGCGCGGTGAGTGTTAGAAATACCCCTCCAGCTGGATAGGAATTCGATTCGAATCGCCGTCGCTCCCGGTTAGTGAGCACTTGACTTGAGCAGCGGCAACGTAGATTCCATTAAATTGAACGGATGGTTAATTGGATAACGATGGAAAGGTTGCCTCAATTTATACCTGCTATGGTTAATATTGTTTGCTCCTAATAAAGTGAGTGCTCTAGTATAGGTTTTAATATAGATGACAGGGTAATGATAATTAACTTGATGCTTAAGCATTAATGATTACTTAATCATAATAAGCTTTTATGCAAAATGTTGTCAAGCTAGCCCACTTTATATCAGCCTTGCATGATCCTTGGTGTCACCTTATTTCTGGTTTATGACGGGTAAGTCTAGCTGAGTACCTTCTTGTACTCAGGGTTTTATCCCCACTTGTTGCAGGTTGTGATGTATCATGGCGACTGCAAGAGTTGGTTGGCTCCTGCCTTAGTGGCGGAGTGTGATCACGGGCATGATCCTTCTGAGTTATCTTCTCTCTAATGCTTTTGTTGGAAGTCGACCTTAGTACTGGCATATATTTGAAATAAAGGTGTTGTTAGTTTTAAATTACTTTGCTTCCGCTACTTTTGAACTTAAGTTGTAATAACTATGTTGAACTCCGATGTATATTCAATTACTTGTGAAATGGTTGTAACATGTGACTTGTTATGTTGAATCACTACGATCTTGGCTTGTATGTTGGTTGGTTTGAAATCCCTCGCGATTTCATTGGACTACCGGAGTTATATGGGCTCAAGTGCGAGAATTTGATCACTTCGGTGATTGTTTTTGTACTTGTGCTCTTATAATTTGGACGGTTCCGTTACAGCTGGTATCGGAGCAAGATTCAACATTAAACTTGTCATATGTGTATTTAAAACAAAGGTTTTGTTTTATAAAATCAGTTTTATCAACTTATAGCTATATATAGGTTTGTCAAATTTAAATTTTTAAACCTAAGTATGCCAGTGGTCAATTTCCTTATGCCCATATAAGGATTATTAGGTGGCTTATATAAGTACTAACTTGGGGGTTTTTCATTTATGCATCTACGCCCAGGCCAAGGTATGTATGTGTGATGACTCTCCCACACTATGCTACCCGGTGTGTTAGATTAGAGGTAGCCTTCATATATGAAATAGCCATATATGTCGCTAGTTTACTTTTATGCAACATCGCACCTACGCTCAGGTAAGTGTGAGTTGTGAGAGCATGACCGTACAACCTGCGGTCTAGGGGAGAGATAGTTTTGGTTACTGGATTGTTTACATGTTACACCCATGTATATATGAAGGTACTTAATTGTGGGAGATTGATGATTCGGGTAGTTTTGGTGCTACATGTACGTATACAGGGGTATATGTATATGGGAGTACTTAGAATTTTACTTTTCTGTTTTCATTGTGTGCCATATATTGGGGAATTGTTGGGCTGCAATGAAACTTTTCTGCAGGTACGCTAACCACGAATGCGTAAGTCGAATGTAGCTGTCGACTAGCTATATATCGAGAGAGTGCGTGTTATGCCACCGACATAGAACGTGATTGCCACCTTAGGTTGGCAATCTTGTGAGGACGAATAGGACGAAGCATGCATCTTCATGATTGTTGCCTTATACATAGCTATGCTCCTCTCACCCTTATTCTATATTAAGTAACTTGTGATTGATGTGGTACACTATTTTTTTTTGTGTGGAATCAAACAAGAATGCCTTGTTCCATGTTGCTTGAGAAAAATGTGTACTTAGCTTTGTTAGAAATGATTGTGATTACATGCTTGAACCTATAGATGTCCTCTAGTTTAGCCAAGTGATGAATATATTGTTCATACAAGCGTTAGCTAATGCTGTAGACCTCACGTAAGTAATTGTGGATTCTCATGAATGAATTAAATTCGTGTTGGTCTAAGGTAACAAAATTTAGAGCCACTAGAATAACCTGTTTGTGTGCTCTCTTGTTAAGTAGAACAAAGGCAAGCCTTGTTTTGCTTGTTGGACTTTGGCTGCTAGAACGATTCTGTTGTAGGGATGCTTTCATGATCATAATGGTGTTTTACATAGTTATAGAGAATACCAAAGTTATAGCTAACTTACGTATCTATCTTGTCCTAAAATTTTATGACACTAGGCCTTATGGTTTGGGAGTTATAAATTTTAGAAGTTTGTTGTCAGAATCTGCTCATGTTCAGCACAGATCTGAATGTTTGCTTTGTTTGACCTGCGTGCATATGGAATCATGTCTTGGAGATAATAGAAGAAATGTAGTACTTTTTCTAAGCTTTCCAAAATGTCCTATAGCACTAATTTTGGTGGTCGAAATCTCTAGTTATGGGCTTGCAAAATGGAAGGACAGAATCTGTCCAAATCGGGGCAGAGATGTCTTCATTATCTTGTTTGGCCTTGTTAGTTATAGAATCATCTTAATATGATATTAAGAAAGTTATAGAAAACTTAATAAGCTTTATATAAAGTTAAGGATCAGCCTTGTTGGGTCCCTAGAACTCCAGTTACGCATTTTCAAAGTTCTTGTTAAATTTTCTGTCCATATTGGTACAGATCTGAAACATTAGCATTTTTGGTCATATTAATCTATGAATTAGCTTTTGGTATGAATAACTAAAGTGTAGTCATCTTCCTAAGCTTTCTAGAAAGTCTAGGATCACCTTTGTGGGATATCTATAACCTCAGTTATGGTTAAAACAAGTAACTACTGCGTTGTTGTCCAGATTCTGTGCACATGCTAAGTTGGCTACCTTAACTAGCATTTGTCTTAGGCTAAACTTGTAGTTAGTTCTTGCTTTAGATAAATGCTTATTTTTGGTGAGCCTTGTGCTTTGTATTGATTGCTTAAGCCAATCCTTTTAAATTTTCTCAAATGACTGCTTGATTGTGATGTTGTATGTATGCTTGTTATCTAGGTAGTGCCCTAGTTGTCACCTCGTTTGTCCTCGATGAGCATACGAGTGTCGAATAGCTTTATCCTAGAACAACGTTCACATTATGTAATTGTATGGTTGTTGTTTTCAATTAGGTTTTCTCTCTTAGGAGCCTGAGCCTGTAGACTTGGTGGTTAGCCCTTGAATGTTTGTATCCATGCCTTTGCTTAACCGAAAGTCCAAAGTTTAGTTCTCCTATATGTTTGCATAAGCCGCGGATGTTTTGCAACCCTTTTTGTGGAGACCGTACCCAAATCCATGTTGGACCTCCCGGTTGCCTCTCCCAAAGGTTAGCTAGTGCGACGAAACGTCTTTTTGTTGTGGCCTCAAAATCGTTTGCTTGCAAATTCGTGCATATACCTTATCGACTCAATCTCTGATTGACATATTGGTTTTCACCCTTGAAGTTTGCTTAAGCCATCCTCAACCTTCCCAAGTCTCGGGATGTTTATCAATCTTGATCTCATGTTGTTGCTCAATATGATCGAATCTCCGTTAATTAATTATCTGGTAGTTTCCTTAGTCGACGCCAGGTGTGCGTGGAATTACACAAAAATCACATGCTTAGTCACCTTCGGCAATGGAGCTATGTTCTCTTGTGAGGTGTTTTGATCTGCGAATAGCTTCCATGTTGATTCTAAACCTTGTGACTACCTTTGCTTGCTATCCCTCCTTGTATGGCGCTTGTTCTTACAACCCAAAATGTGTCACTTAAAATTTCACCTTGGTGATGTGATCGGTAATGGTGTTATGAGTAGCAACTAACGGTGCCGCGACGAAACCGAGAGCCTCCTATGGGCGGCCGACACAAGGTTGTGCTGCTCGGCACGCGCTGGTATCGTGGTTTCTAGTCATGATCCATTGCGGAACAACATCAACGTGTTATTCTCAGGTGAACTCCTCCTTGGTTCTCTCCATATTGTATCGTAACATCCATATCTTAGACCAAAAGTAGTAGACCTTCCTCCTGAAGTTGCTAAAAGGATAACCTTTGAAGAACAGGTCACCGACATAAACATTAACAGACTACAATAGGTGGTAGACAAGTAACTCTACTTAGTTGTCCCAGTATTGACGAACGTCATCTAGTAAGCAAGTATCTCATCTCTATTGGATAAAAAGGACACACAACACTTAATGTTGGACAAGTTATGTGGGATGAGAATCGATTGTCACATTGTGCATATGACCGGAGCTATCCAAGTCGAAATCTTGGGTGCATAATGACCATACAATCGAAATCAACCATCTCTAGAATAACTTCGTATTTGCTAACTTCGATGGCAACCATCTATTCTGCATCAACCACAGTTGTTGTGGTCAAGAGTGAAGATTTGGAACTTTTTAGTGTTGAGAGACAACTGATTAGTTACCAATAGGAAGGTTAATCTCCAGCTAGGTAACGACTCTTTGGTAGCTACGAAGGCTATGTCTTACAGAGCAATAACCAACAACTTGAGAGATACTCTATCTTCCACAGCCATTGTGATCAAGTCAATTCCGTCTTGGACAATCACACAGATAGTACAAGGTGTTCTATCAGCTAAAGCAAAGAATCAGAGAAAGCATGACCTAGTTTCAAATTAGTATCCACGTGCCCTTAGGTGCCACAAATGGTTTGTTCATCACTCTATGGGACGATCTCTTAAGTGGTCTTAAGGATCCTGTTGTACACCCTTTCGCTTTGCTTTTATGTTCTCTCATCAACATTTATTGGGACAATCAAGGGTTCTACGAGTAAATTTGCAACTCAAAAGCAATCTGAAAAGTGTCAAACAACAGATTTCCTATCTTAGAGCTGCTGTTTGATCCCAAAGGGGAAGCTTCACAGTGAAAAGTTAGCCTGACAAAGCTAGTTTCACTATGTTGCAAGTCAAACTCAACTTACTGTGCAACTGCCTCACTAAGGGGATTGTACTCAGCTTGCTCGGTAGTGAGTTAATTACCGAAGTTGGTAAATACTTGCAATTTTTGCTGTCTACCAGACCTTGCTATATCTTTCTTTAGCAATAATTGCTAATACTCATTGATCTTTGGTACCTTATAAATGTTTTTACCCAAGAGGTTGCATCTGCTTCAACCCAAATGACTATTGTCTTTGGATAAAAGAATCTTTTAGATGGCTGTTGGCAGAAATAGGAAGCCGACAGAGTCAGCTATCACATTCACTGACCCCTCAACAGACTCAGATAATACAGTGTTGTCATCAGAGAAAGAGAACTGCACGCATGGAATAGTAAGTAGTTTCCATTAGTTGGTGTCTAAATGAATGAACATGTACGACCAACATAGACCTTGTCTATTGGTTAGTCAGTATCCTATAGCCTCAGAGGATGTTTGTCGTCTATGATCTCACCCTTTTGGAAGGTTGTGCTCAAGCCATTTTGGTAGAGGACTGCTTTTCAAACTTGTGAACATAGGGTCATTGTAACAAGTATACTTCTGAAGATTTTGGTCTAGCGTAAAGTTCATACGGACTATGCTGTGTTCACTAAAGAATTAGATAGTTGTTAGTGGTTCGCTCATGGAACCAAACGATCTCCGTACATTGAGAATGCAGTACTGTGCTATCTGGGATTCCTCCCAAAGTAACAATGCTTCATGGAAGTCAATGAAGGAAATTCTTCAGACAAATTTTACCATGAAGAGTAAATATCAGAAAGTGCCTTTGACCAAATTGTTCACCAATGTTGAAGCTTTGTAGTTGAATGCTATAGCACATGTTGGGAACTAGACAACATGACTCTCTTCCTTAAAAGGTCTTCCATTCCGAATCTCGGGGCGCGATTCTTTTAAGGGGGGAGGGCTGTAACACCCCAGGTGTTTATCACCAATTAAGTAGGGGGTTTAAGCTTAAACACGATAGATTAAGTGTAAATGACAATGTCAAGGTCAACCTACGGAGATGAGCCTAATTTAAACTTGGATGTCACTCCTTTGCTTTACATATAGGCCATGTTCAAAGATATATGTTCAGATGGTGTTATTGCCATATCTTCATGTGTCTCACCTTGGTACCTATCTATATTGATCCCTGGAAAAGTTTTATGAAGTTTGGAATCAAAAAGTCACATGAAATGATAAGTTATATGTTTGTTTGGATTATAACTAAAACTTGCCTTGCATCCCATGGGAACTAGTGTTGTGCAACATACAAATGCAATATGTGCAACACATCTTGTACACATGTGGAACACCCTAGTGGAACATGTGTAGCATGTATCTTGAAACAACCACATGAAATGACCATAGCATTTCACTTGAGTTCTATGTTTCAAGGCATGTGAGGCATGCACTGTTGTGTAACCTATGCATGGTGGGTATGTTTGGCCTCTACAACACTTTAACTACACTTAGGACACTCCATGGGACAATGTTCATGTTGATCATTTTGCCTAAATGTGCTTCTAAGTGATGGTTGACCATGTATGGACCCTGGAACACTTTTGTTTGACCTTTTCAAAAGTGTGACCTAGAAGCTTTGCATGACTGTGCACCCTTTTACAAAGTTGTAGGGAATTTTATAAGGAACAAACTTTATTTAAGAGTCAAGCCATGAAAATGTGTGGAACATGCTCAAACAGGGGTCACAAGTCAGTTTTAGGGCTGATTTCAGCACTTAGCAATTTTAAAGCCCCGATTTCAGTGTCTTCGACATTGACATTCCGCGTTCTCAAGTTTTTACTAAGTAACTTAAATTGGTCCAAAAATGAAAGTTGGAAATAATTTGTTGGAGAACAACATGTAAAAAGTTGGGATCAATTTGACCAAGTTTGGCATTGCAAAATCCTGAAACCGAGCCCTAGTTTAACGTGTTGACACTGGTGATTTGGGGGCTGATTATCTCCTAATCTGTGGGTCTTATGACCATGGTGCTTAAATAAAATTTGTAGGGCATCATGAAATGAACAACTTTCATAATTGGCCCATGTCCAAATTCGGACCCGAGCAGGCCCAAAAATGGTCTCCAAGTCGGGCACATCAACACGTGACACGTATTCGACGAATTGCCTGAAACGCCGATACCTGCCCTGGACGTGGCGGCCATGCCCGTGCCGTGTCCCCCACCGAACCGCCGCGCGTCCATGCCTTCTACCCCGCCCTGCTGCTCCCTCTCGTGTGTAGCAAGCCAAGCAGTACCGTACCAAAGCACTCCCCATCCCCTCCTCTGGTTGGCGCTCGCCGTCGTGACCGAGCTCGTGGCCGCCATTGCCGCCCAATTGAGCTCCACGGCGTGCAATCAATCCACTCCTCCATGCCTCCCTTGTTCCAATCAAGCACCACCGCACCTCCACTGCCATGTGCCGACCTCGAGGCGCCTGTTTTCCGGCCCCTTCCGCCGCCGTGGACGGCCGTCGCCGGAGCGGCCGCCCGCAGCCGCCTGCCGCCGTGGCCAGGAGGCCACGAGCCACCTCAACTCACACCGACTGTGGGGGCGGACGCGTTGGGCAGCCGCGATGCCGGCCAACCAGGCCACTGCCGTCGCCGGCCGCCGCTGGCCCGAGGCCGGCCCGGCCCTGTTTTCCCCCTCCTCTGCTCTGTTCGTCCGGAGGAAGAAGAAGGCCCTGTGCCTCTCTCTGTCTTTCTCTAAAGAGCATGACAGGCGGGCCCGGTTGGGCGAAGGGTCCCACTTGTCGGTTTAAGGAGTGGCTATTTTGGGTATGTTTTCGGGTGCGCCTAGCAGATCTGGGGTGAAACAGCTAATTTCGTTTTTGAAATTCAGATTTTATGTAAATCTTCTAAAATGCATATCTCTTGCTAGGTAAATCCAAAAATAGCAAAAGTGGGCTTTTTGGAAACCTTAGGAAAAGATCTATGCAGTGGAGTCATAAAATGTGATATGTTTGTAGATGTTTTCTGATGTCTTTATTTAAGTTTTAAAGATGCTCTATAAATGCCTTTAAATTTGACCAGAGACAGATCTAGAGTTTTATACATCCAAAAATAGTGATTCTTGTTTTGTTAATTTTGTGATGACATGTACTTGCTAAGAAAAATATTAAACACCCTAGTTGTTCACTGTTTTCTTAGGGTTTTGATTGGACCTTGTTAAATAAGGAAAATCTCATATTGTTACTTGTTATTTTATATCTTGAGTTGTGATGCTCCAAATGATGTGAAATTTTTATGGTAGGCTTGTCATGCTATGGATGTACTGTGGTATAAATTTCATGGCCATTTATTACTGTATGCTCAAGTTATTGAGTTAACTTGTTTATGGCTTGATAAATAGTTTATCAATAATATATAAATGATAAAATAGAAAATGTTGCCCCATTACCTTATTATGATGTTTCTCTATCATATTGATTCATAAGATGGCCTTGGGTTCACAGAAAATATTGAGTTTTAGGTTTAACTTGCTCTCACATGATTTATTGCTATAGCCATTTGTCTTTTTCATAAAGGTTGGTATACTTGTCCAAATGGATTGAAATTTGGACAGTAGACTTTTGGGAGCATATGTAGGTCACTGTAATTTTGGTAGAATTTATTGAGCATTTTTGGTAGGTGTTCATAATTCCACCTAATTATCTAAATAAATTAAGAAAATATATTAAAAGAATTTATTTAGGAGTGGGCACTATGTTTTCTGGTGTTCATTAGTCATGTGTGACATGTTGATAAAATTGGTTTTGTCCAAGCATATGTTTGCAACATAAGTTAATAATTATTTCTTGCAAATGAGGTTTCTGGACAGATCTGGAAACTTGGCAAAGTTCTTCATGATAATGAGCTTTGTTGTAAAACTTGTTTATACAAAAGTTGTAGATAAATTATGTATCTGGACTCTGTTAAAATTTGGTGGCATTTGGCCATATGGTTTAGAAACTACAGCTGTTCTAAGTTGGGTTCAGATTTATGTTGCTCTCTGTCCTTCCAGGACAGATTCTGTACCTTCTGTATTTCGACCTGGTAAATGTTAGAATCAGGTTTAGATGTTTATAAATGAAATGTGGACAATTTCATAAGCTTTCCATAATGTCTTCTTGCAAGTCATTTGGAGTTGTAGATCTCCAGTTATGATTAAATTACTCAGCTGTTGGTCTGATGTCCAGAAGGTAGCAATTTCTAGTTCTAGTACTTTGATTAACTTTGTCATGCTGGGGTATTGAAGTGTGACTCATATCTTTGATGATACTTGGGTGGTACCCTGTGATCTTGTGAGACTTGTTTCTTGATTGATGTGCTTGCCCTCTTCTATGTTATGTCTTAATGAGGATTAAGTTAATTAGCTCTAGGTGTTTATGTGAACTTTGGTATGCTTGCATGATTACTTTGTTTATTGCACTTTTATGCATTCATACATATGCATTGTTGCACCTCATTTAGGTACGGTAGCTGAAGCGCGTGAAGAACCTAAGGTG